>CAOKZL010001106.1:0-506879 GCA_948472985.1 Iguana delicatissima | reverse complement strand
GGAGTCTGGAGCAAGGAGGAAGAACCAAAATATTTCACACTGAGGAGTGGAAGCTTGACATCAAGGCAGGGGGCAGTCCTCCCACTTGGCTCACCTGGAAGACTTGCTGGATTCATGCTGAGCCCCCCTCCGGGCCCTCCCACTCTTCCAGCAGGGTCTCCAGCAGGTCTGACAGGGCCCCCAAAGCCCCTCGGTAAAGAGCCTGGAAAGCATAAAGCACAGCCAAGAGTGGGAGTTTGGGTGTCAGAACCAGAAAACTTGCTCTTAAAAAAGTAATAAATTCAAATTACTCTCTGCTGCAATTGAAATTCATCCCACTGCTGTTCCCCATTTGTTGTGATATCAAAAAATGTTGCTTGCTATGCGACTCATGCCCTTTTCATTATTTTTCCTGTGCTGCTACTTTTTTTGAAAGGGAAAAACAATCCCTTCACGTTAGACACAGAAGGGTGTGATGCTTGAAAAATTCCTACTAGAATGTCTCTAACGATGTAACTTTTTAAAATAAGTTGAAACTCTTACTTATTGCACCAGCAAAGTAACTCTGTGTTCTTTCTCACAACCGTGGTAGCTTGTGGCTCCTGGCTCAGCAAGGAAGCGAATGCTCTCCAGGTTTTGACTAAGCTTGGAGGTGCTCTGCAAGTGCTGAATCTTTTAATAAGCCTGGGATTCAGGTCCTTGGAGAGCTTCTTTGTGTCTCAGCTAAAACCCGGATTCATGGATCACTGGCACAGGATCCACTAGTCACCACTGCGCTCTGGACTTTAGTCTGAACTACCCAAGCCACTGAATCTTTTTTAAGGGAATGAGGTTTGGTCCCTAGCAGAGCTCAAAGTGAAGTTCCAGTAAAAACCCAGACAGGATTTACTATCCCTACTGACCTGGAAGCCACAGGCTCTGTTCTACGCCTTGTAGAAGTATGGGACGTACGTCTTGTACGGAGTATGGGAAACAAGCAGGATGAACTTGAACTCCTAGTACAACAAAATAAATACGATTTGATAGGCATCACTGAGATCTGGCGGGATGAGTCTGATGATTGGAATATAGGAATAGAGGGGTGTAGCCTATTTTGTAAAAATAGACCAAGCAAGAAAGGAGGAGGAGTAGCTTTGTATGTCAAGGATGTTTTCACCTGTGAAGAGATCCAGGACTTAAACCCAGAAAGTCAAGTTGAGAGCATTTGGGTAAGAATTAAGGCAGCGAGAAACAATAGGGATATTCTTGGGGGGGTTTACTACAGACCTCCAACCCAGGCTGAGGACTTTGATGACGCCTTCCTCAACCAAATGATTGCACATTCAAAGAGGAGAGATACAGTAATAACAGGAGATTTCAGTTACCCGGATATATGCTGGCAGTCAAACTCTGCCAAGACAGCAAGGTCCAGCAAGTTTCTTGCTTGTCTTGCAGACAACTTCATGGTCCAGAAGGTGGAAGAGGCCACAAGGGGATCAAATATTCTAGATCTGATCCTGACCAACAGGGAAGACCTTGTTTATGAGGTAGAAGATCTTTAGGGGGGAGTCACTATGCCCTATTGGAATTTGGCATTCAGTGGGAAGGAGAAGATAAGGGTAGCCAAACAGTCATCTTAGATTTTAAAAAAGCAGACTTCTGTAAACTTAAGGAGCTGCTGGCTGGGATTCCGTGGTCAAGAATAGTGAAAGGGAGAGGAGTTCAGGAGGCATGGGAGTTCCTTAAAAGGGAGATACTCAAGGCACAGTCAAAAACTGTGCCAATAAGGAGGAAAAAGGGAAGGCATCTGAAGAAACCAGAATGGTTGACTAAAGAACTCTCAGCTGAGCCAAGTGTTAAAAGAAACATGTACAGGAAATGGAAGAAGGGGGAACCACCAAAGAAGAATTTAAGCAAGTGGCCCGGAGATGTAGGGAGGAGGTCAGAAAGGCTAAAGCACAGAACGAACCTAGGCTGGCCAGTGACATTAAAAACAATAAAAAGGGCTTTTTTAAATAAGTCCGCAGCAAAAGGAAAAAGAAGGAGACGATAGGGTCACTGTGCGGAGAAGATGGTGAATTACTCACAGGGGAAAGAGAAAAGGCAAAAATACTTAACACCTTCTTTGCCTCAGTTTTTTCCCAGAAGGATACAAGCATTCAACCTGGCGGCTGGGGAGCAGGTGAGGAAGCAGGGGAAATGCGGCACGTAATAGGTAGAGGGGTGGTACAGGAATACCTGGCCACACTGGATGAATTCAAGTCTCCAGGGCCAGATGAATTGCATCCCAGGATATTAAAAGAGCTGGCAGAGGTCATTTCAGAAGCGCTTGCTATAATCTTTGAGAAATCTTGGAGGACAGGAGAAGTTCCAGCAGACTGGAAGAGAGCAAATGTTGTCCCCATCTTCAAGGAGGGAAAAAAAGAGGACCCAAATAATTATCGCCCAGTCAGCCTGACATCAGTACCCGGAAAATTCCT
The DNA here is from genome assembly GCA_948472985.1 of Iguana delicatissima. NCBI lineage: Eukaryota > Metazoa > Chordata > Lepidosauria > Squamata > Iguanidae > Iguana > Iguana delicatissima. The sequence goes on along the minus strand of CAOKZL010001106.1, from coordinate 504,441 downwards.
GGAGCAGATCATTAAGCAGTCCGTTTCTAATAACTTTGAAAGCAAGGCGGTAATCACGAGAAGTCGACATGGATTTCTCAAAAATAAGTCATGCCAGACTAATCTTATCTCTTTTTATGATAGAGTTACTAGCTTGATAGACGAAGGGAATGCTGTGGATGTAGCATATCTCGATTTCAGTAAGGCCTTTGACAAAGTTCCCCATGACATTCTTACAATGAAGCTGGTAAAATGTGGGCTGGACAGGGCTACTGTTAGTTTGATTTGTAATTGGTTGACCGACCGAACCCAAAGAGTGATCACGAATGGCTGCTTTTCATCCTGGAGAGAAGTGACTAGCGGGGTGCCACAGGGTTCTGTCCTGGGCCCAGTGCTGTTCAATATTTTTATCAACGACTTGAATGGCGGAATAGAGGGCATGCTCATCCAATTTGCAGATGACACCAAATTGGGAGGGGTTGCTAATACGCCAGAGGACAGGATCAAAATTCAAAATGACCTGGATAGATTGGAGAGCTGGGCCAAGGCTAACAAAATGAAATTCATGGAATACAGAAATATAGGATGGGGGACACGTGGCTGGATAGCAGTATGTGCGACAGGGATCTAGGAGTCTGATGCGGCAGCCAAGAAAGCCAACGCAATTCTCGGCTGCATCAATAGTATGGTGTCTAGATCAAAGAAGGTACTTGTACCAGTCTACTCTGCTTTGGTTAGACCTCATCTTGAATACTGTGCCCAGTTCTGGGCACCCCAATTCAAGAAGGACATGGTCAAACTGGAGGAAGTCCAGAGGAGGGCGACCAAAACGGCAAGAGGCCTGGAAGCCATGCCCTATAAGGACAGACTCAGAGAGCTGGGTATGTTTAGTCTGCAGAAGAGAAGGTTAAGAGGGGACATGATAGCCCTGTTTAAATATTTGAAGGGATGCCATGTAGAGGAAGGAGAGGGCTTGTTTTCAGCTGCTCCAGAGACCAGGAGAAGGAGCAATGGATTCAAGCTGCAGGAAAGGAGATTCCACCTGAACCTCAAGAAGAACTTCCTGACAGTCAGGGCTGTCCGGCAGTGGAATGTGCTGCTGCCTCAACGGAGTGTGGTGGAGTCTCCTTCCTTGGAGATTTTTAAGCAGAGGCTGGAGGCCATCTGCCGGGAGTGCTTTGAGGGTGTTCCTGCATGGCAGGGGGTTGGACTGGATGGCCACTGGGGTTTCTTCCAACTCTACAATATGGAGGTGTATATAAGAAGCAGTATATATACAAGAGTATATATGGAGGAGTATACATGCAAGAGTATATACGGTGGTGTATATATGCAAGAGTATATATGGAAAAGTATGTATGGAGAATTATATATGCAGGAGTATATCTAGAAGACCTCACAGGTACGTGTCACACTCTCCCACCCTAAGAGTAAGTTGGTACTAGGACCCTACGAGTCTGGGTGACCTCTGGGGGCATGTCACACTCTCTCAGCCTTGGAGTAAGTTAGTATTAGGACTCTGGGAGGCGATGCGACCTAGGGGAACTGAGTCACACTCTCTCAGCCTAACAGGAAATTGAGATTACGACTCTGAGGGGCTAGGCAAACTCAACTGGGGCATGTCACACACTCTCAGCTAAAGAGCAAGTCGGTAGTACGACTCTAGAAGTCTGGGTGACCTGAAGGGGGCATGTGACACTCTCTCAGCCTCAGAGGAAGTTCGTACTAGGACTCTGGGAGACAACGTGACCGAGGGGAACAGATAATGACTCTGAGGGGCTAGGCAACCTCAGTGGGGGCATATCACAGTCTCTCAGCCTCAGGAAGTTGGTACTAGGACTCTAGAAATCTAGGTGACCTTACAGGGGCATGTCACACACTCTCAGCCTAAGAGTAAGTTGGTGTTAGGACTCTAGAAGTCTGGGCGACCTGGAGACGGCATGTCACACTCACCCAGCCTCAGAAGAAGTTGGTACTTGGACGCTAAAAATCTGGGTGGCCTCATGGGGCATTTCACACTCTCTCAGCCTCAGTTGGTACTAGGACTCTAGGCGTCTGGGTGACCTTACAGGAGCGTGTCACACTCTCCCAGCATCAGTGGAAGCTCGTACTAGGAGCCTAGGAGTCTGGGTGACCTCAGAAGGACATGTCACATGCTCTCAGCCTCAGAGGAAGTTGCTACTAGGGCTCTTGGAGTCTGGGTGACCTCAGGGGGCAGGTCGCACATTCTCACACTCAGAGTAATTTGGTACTAGGACTCTGGGAGATGACGTGACCGAGGGGAACTGAGTCATACCCTCTCAGCCTCAGATGAATTACAGATTACGACTCTGAAGGGCTAGGAAACCTCAGCGAGGGCGTGTGACACTCTCTCAGCATCAGAGGAAATTGGTAGTACGACTAGAATTCTGTGTGGACTGAAAGAGGTATGTCACACTCTCTCAGCCTCAGAGTTAGTTGGTACTAGGACTCTGCGGGACGACATGACATACGGGGACTTACAAATCTCAGGGGCTAGGCAACCTCAGCGGGGGCATATTATACTCTCACAGCCTCAGAGGAAGTTGGTCCTAGGACTCTAGGAGTCTGGGTGACCTCAGAGGGACATCTAACATTCCCTCAGCCTCACAGTAAGTTGATACTAGGACTTTAGAAGTCTAGGTTACCTCACGGAGACGTGTCATACTCTCTCAGCCTCAGAATAAGTTGATACTAGGACTCTGGGGGACAATGTGACCTAGGGGAACTGAGTCATACTCTCAGCATCAGAAGAACTTGAGATTACAACTCTGAGCGGCTAGGAAACCTCAGCGGAGGCATGTCACACTCTCTCAGCCTCAGATGAAGTTGGTACTAGGCCTCTAGGAGACTGGGTGACCTCACAGGGCATGTCACACACTCTCAGCCTCAGAGTAAATTGATACTAGGACTCTGGGATATGACGTGACCTGGAGGAACTGAATCATATGCTCTCAACCTCAGATGAAGTTCAGATTACGAGTCTGAGGGGCTAGGAAACCTCAGCGGGGGCATATCACGCTCTCTCAGCCTCAGAGGAAGTTGGTACCAGGATTCCAGAATTCTGGGTGGGCTGAAGGGGGCATGTCACACTCTCTCGGCCCCACAGTAAGTTGATACTAGGACTGTGGGAGACAGCGTGGCCGAGGGGAACTGAGTCATACTCTCTCAGCCGCAGAGAAACTTGAGATTACAACTCTGAGCAGCTAGAAAACCTCAGCGGGCAATATCACATAGTAGGACTCTGGGAGACAATGTGACCTAGGGGAACTGAGTCATACCTTCTCAGCCTCAGACAAAGTTGAAATTACGACTCTAAGGGGCTAGGCATCCTCAACTGGGGCATGTCACAGTCTCTCAGCCTCAGAGAAACTTGGTAGTAGCACTGTGGGAGACAGCGTGAGCGAGGGGAACTGAGGGGAACACACTCTTTCAGCCTCAGAGGAACCTGAGATTACAACTTTGAGCGGCTAGGGAACCTCAGCGGGGCCATGTCACACTTTCTCTGTCTCAGAGGAAGTTGGTACTCGTTCTCTAGGAGTCTGAGTGACCTCACCGGTGCATGTGACAATCTCTCAGCCTCAGAGGAAGTTTGTACTAGGACTCTGGGAGACGACATGACCGGGGGAAAGAGTCATTCTCTCTCAGCCTCAGAGGAAGTTCACATTACGACTCTGATGGGCTAGGCAACCTCAGCGGTGGGGATGTCAAGACTCTTTCAGCGTCAGAGGAAGTTGGTACTTGGACGCTAGAAATCTGAGTGACCTCTCGGGGCCTGTCACACTCTCTCAGCCTCAGTGTAAGTTGGTACTAGACTCTGGAAGATGATGTGACCATGGGGAACTGAGTCATACCTTCTCAGCTTCAGAGCAAAATGACATTACGACTCTGAGCAGCTAGGAATCCTCAGCGGGGGGATGTCAGACTCTCTCAGCCTCAGAGGAAGTTGGTACTTTGACGCTAGAAATCTGGGTGACCTCACAGGGGCATGTCACACTCTCTCAGCCTCAGAGTAAGTTGGTACTAGGACTCTGGGCGTCTGGGTGACCGCAAGAGGGCATGGGAAGACGATGTGACCTCGGGGGAACTGAGTCATACCTTCTCAGCCTCAGAAGAAATTCAGATTACTACTCTTGAGGGGCTGGGGGAACCTCAGTGGAGGCATGTCGCACTCTCTCAAACTCAGACGAAGGTGGTACTAGGACTCTCGGAGATGACTGACCTAGGGAACCTAAATACTAGGTCCCCCAGCCTCAGGAAGCTCAGATTACCACCCTGGAGGGGCAAGGCAACCTCAGCGGAGGCATGTCGCATTCTCAGCCTCAGGGAAAGTTGGTACTAGGACTCTAAGAGTCTGGGTGACCGGACCATGTCACACTCTCTCAGCCCAGGGGAGGTTTTACTAGGAATCTGGGAGACGATGTGACCTAGGGGAACTGAGTCATACTCTCTAGCCTCAGGGGATCTTGAGATTATGACTCAGGGGCAACCCATCTAACCGGGGCATGTCACTCTCTCAGCCTTAGAGTAAGTCCGTAGTAGGACTCTGGGGCCGATGTGACCTAGGGGAACTGAGTCACACTCTCTCAGCCTCAGAAGAAGTTGAGATTACTGCCAATAGGATCTATTTCTCCCCAAGTAGGTCCCAAAGAGGAGAACGATGGGTTTTCTAGTAGCCAAAAGGACCTATTTTTCCCAGGGGGACTCACAAAGGACAGAATGATGGGTTTTAAGTGCTAAAAAAAGGACTTTTTTTCTCCCCCAGTGGCTGAAGGGAAGGAATGATGGGTTTTAGTAGCAAAAGGACCTATTTATTCTCCAGAGAGCCACAAAAGAAAGAATGATGGGTTTCAGTGAGAAAAAGACTTATTGTGCTCCCCTAGACGCTGACAAAAGAATGATGTGTTCTAGTGGCCAAAAGGACTTATTTTGCTCCCCTAGAAACACCGAAAGGAAGGAATGATGGGTTTTAGTGGCCAAAAGGACTTATTTGGCTCCCCTAGAAATTGCCAAAGGAAGGAATCATGGGTTTTAGTGGCCAAAGAGACCTATTTCTCCCCTAAGAAGGACCCCAAAGGAAAGGAATGATGGGTTATGGTGGCCAATAGGACCTCTCTCTCCCCCCTAGGGCCCACAAAGGCAAGCATGATGGGTTTCAGTGGCCAAAAGGAACTATTTCTCCCACCAGAGGGCCCCCAAAGGAAAGAATGATGGGTTCTATTGGCCAAGGGACCTATTTCTCACCCCAGAGGGCCCCCAAAGAAAAGAATAGCGGGATTCAGTGGCCAAAAGGACTTATTTGCCCTGGCCAGGGAGCCCCCAAAGGAAAGAATGATAGCGTTTAGGGGGCAAAAGAACTTACTTTGATCCCTAGAAATTCCCAAAGGAAAGGAATGATGGGTTATAGTGGCCAGGACCATTTTTCCCCAGAGGGACCTCAAAGCAAAGAATGATGGGTTTTAGTGGCCAGAGAACTCAAACTCAGATCCTAGAAACTGCCAAAAGCACCTACTGTCCACCCATGGAGACCTCCAAGGGGAGAATGATGGGTTTTAGTGGCCAATAGGACCTTTAGTGGCCCCCAGAGGGCCCCCAAAAGAAAGGACTTATTTCTCCCCCAAGGATTCTCCCGAAGGGAATGAAGGACCTGATTTAGTGGCCAAAGGACTTATTTGTCCCCATGTGGATCCCCAATGAAAGAACAGTGGGTTTTACTGGCCAATAGGACCTATTTATCGCCGGGGGAAACATAGCTGGATGGGTTTTAGTGGCCAATAGGACCTATTTATCCCCGCAGAGGCCCCGAAATGAAACAATGGGTTTTAGTGTCAAATTGGAACTATTTGTATCTAAGGAACCCCAAATTGAAGAATGATGAGTTATAGTGGCTGAAGTGACCTCTCTCATCTCCCTGGGCACCCCACATAAAAGAATGATGGGTTTTAGTAGCAAAAAGGACCTACTTTGTCCCTGAACCACCCCCAAATTAAGGAGGGAGAGCTTTGAACGGCTAAAAGGATCAAGAATTTCCCCTCATAGGTCACCCTAACTAAAACTCACAAGTCGGCAATACCTTTATTTACTTTTATTTTTTTTAGGTTACAAACTTAAAAAGTGTACTAATGGCTTCTACATTTACATATGCCTTGGAGAACCTACATCCTAACAGCAGCTTCATGGTTAACTCACCATCTACCTACCTACCTATCTATCTATCTATAAAAAATAAAGTTTGCTTCAAAATGCCCACTCTTCCATGCTTAAGTCTTCCAGTTGAAATTGCTTATTTCCATTCCGTTACAAACATAATTTCCACCTTACAGAGAGAAGAACAGCTACATTAGTTCTTCTCTGATTTCTCATACATTTATACCCTTACCCAATGCAATACTCTTTTCCAGAACCCCTCAAAGTTCTGGATAGATTTATTCTTCAAAGAAAATGCTAACTTTTCCATCTCTATCCAGAACTTTTCCATTCGGCAATACCTTTATTAGGCGACCCATAAAAGAAACACATAAAACAGCTTCCCCACGCTTGCAAAGACTTCCCCTCCCTAAATGCCCCACGGCCACCTCAACTGACAGCAACCCAGACAGAACGGAGTCCCCAGTTTCCTCCCGTATCAGTTTTCCCATCTTTGCCTGACGAAGCTCCCCGGGTGACGTCCAGGGGCTGGCGCTTCCGGAGGCTCTGCTCCCTCTCTGCTGTCTCCGGACAGGTCCCACTGGCAAACTAAAACTCTCTTTTTCTCTCTGGGTTCTTCCTCCGAGAATTCATCCGCTGCTGCTGGCAGCCTCCCTCCACGTGGTTTGTCTTCAATGCCGGTTCCGCCTCCTGTGAGTGTTTTCTCCCACCTCGTCTGGCTCCTCTCCTCCTGGTAGACTTTTCTCTGAGAGACTCTAGGACTACGACGGCTCTTCGGTTCCGCTTCCTCTCCGTGGTTCCGCGACACCTAAAGAGACAAACATTAGGTCAGTCGTGAAGCAGGAATTACCCTACTCGGGGTGCAACAGAATCACATTTGGTTTATGTGGCAACACCTGCAGATGGAGAGGGCCTGTTCCAGAAAACCCAAAACACCCACGCTGGCGTCCCATTATAGTAAACAACAGCAAGCAGTACTTTCTGTCAGGACAACCCACGTAGAAGTATCGGGGAGCCCCCTCCCTCCGACCCACCCAAATGCTGAACCTCTCAATGGGTAGCAGGTGGGAGTTCCCAAACTGAACCCCAGAAATCTCTGGGTGGCCTCCGTCCTGTCAGCTTTTATCTCCCTCGGCCTACCCTACCTTGGAGGGCTCCTGTGAGGACGAGAGAGGGTCAGTGGAAGAACCAGGCACTGGGCTTTACTTCGGAAGAAAGAAAAAGCAGAAGGAACTCAACAAACCTGGCCCTTCCTTCCTCTCTCCGGACCATCCACGAGGTCCCGGAAAGGTCTCCGGCCGAACGGAAACGGAGATTCCTCCACAAAGACCACGCGCGGCTCCCGGCAAAGGGTTCCCTTTCTAGGACACGATGGGTGGCCAGGAGCCCCTCCGGCGTTTCAGGCACAGAAGATGTTGGGGAAATTGAAAAAAATATTTGAATATTGAGAGACCTTGGTAATGAGACTCTCAGTCAGCAGAGTATTTTAGTAATTGCACAAACGGAAGTTGAACATATTACTAGTCCCACTTCCGTAACACCGCCCCAAACACACTTAATCTAGCTCAAAATAAACACAAAAACAGTTTGGTTAAAAATATAAAAGAGTTTACTCACAAAATCTTGTGCATAGTCTACACAGGTTCAATTCGTGAAGGTAGGGAGAAAAATGAGAACACTCACATGCTTGCTGACAATAATCCCTGTTAGGAGATCTCAGAGCATGCTTTCAGGTCAAAAGGCGAGACAAAAGAAGGAGTAAATGGCAATAGAACCTTTTTAAGAACAAAGGATGTGTACGTGCTGGAGGAAGAGGCGTTGACCAAAACGAACAGGAAGTTTTCTCTAGGCTCTCTCTAGGCCTACGATAAACATGCACACAAACTAGCCAGTTAATTAAGCATGGCAAGGTGGCCACTCCCAACACCCCTTCTCAACCGTGCATGCACCCCTGAAGTCCCATCTTGACTCGCAGGTTCTCAAAGCCGTCTCTTGGTAGAGGTTTGGTCAGGGTATCGGCTACCATCTCAGAGGTTGGACAGTAGATCCTCTTGATCATTCCATTCTCTGGGAGCTCACGTACTTTGTGGTATCTTGTTCCTACGTGCTTGCTGCGCGGTGTCATCTTCTCTGTTTGAGAAAGTTTAATACAGCTCTGGTTGTCTTCCATAACTTGAATTGGCTTTTCTTCATTTATTCCAAAATCAGACAACAGTTGATCAAGCCATAGTAATTCTCTACATGCTTCCGATGCTAAATATACTCTGCTTCTGTAGAGCAGCGGTTCTCAACCTGTGGGTCGCGACCCCTTTGGGGTAGAATGACCATTTCACAGGGGTCGCCGCTCCTTAATCCCGCCCCGCCCCTTTTGAAAAAAGTCGGCCTCACAGCCAATGGGAGCACTGTTTCTGAGACCCCGCGCTGGGAGGAGGGGAGAAGAGGCATGCTGGGCACGTGTGGGGACGATTCCCCGTCTTTCCCTGCCGGGCGGGGGGATGCAGATGGCCAGAGGAGAACCCCGCTTGCTGGCAGGACGGGAAGGAGGCGTGCTGGGCACGTGTGGGCGGCTTCGCCTTTCCCTGCCGGGCGGGGGGCACAAGTGGGGGGACCGAGAGGGCCTCGCAGGTGTAGCGTGGTCGAGCTACAGCGGGTATCGCACCCCATTCCCGAGCCCTCAGAGGGACAAAAGGAAGGGGTGCCTGTGCGATGTGGGAGTGAGAGTGTCCGAGCAGCCGCGCTCCCTTTAAAGGAGAGAGGGAGGGTGGGAGTGAAACAAAACACATCTGCTTATGCCGCCACCATCTTTCCTCTCTCCCTGTCCTTTCCTCCCTGCGCCTCGTGTAAAATGTGGGCTGTTTCGGCGTTGCCTTTGGGAGTGACTGGCTTTTTGAACTGTGGAAACCTAACATTCAGAACTAGAACTAGTGCCTTGATTCTGGCATTGATGGATGCTTTCTGTGCTTAAAAAAAGGGGGAGGGTTACCAGCTTTTAGGCACTAGAAGTCTATCCAGAGCAGTGATTTAGGGCACTGTTTCCAATCTATTTGATGCTCGGAAATAACTAACTAACTAACTAAATAAATAAATAACTAATAAATAAATAACTAAAATAATTTTATGGTTGGGGGGTCACCACAACATGAGGAACTGTATTAAGGGTCGCGGCATTAGGAAGGTTGAGAACCACTGCTGTAGAGGAAAGAGCCGCCACACTCTGCTTGTGGCTGCCTCAAGAAATAGGGCCATCTCCATACAAAAATAGGAAACCACTGACTGATAATCTGCAGTATCACCCGCCCAATCTGCATCAGTGTAGCATACTAACTGTGGATCGCTACTAACTGGTAGCTTCAATTTAAAGTTGATAGTCCCTTTTAAGTATGTGGCCCCTTTTGCTCCAGTCCAATCTTTCTTTGTGGGTGAGCTAACTTTCCTGCTCAGAATCCTCCTACAGCAGATGCAATATCAGGTCTTGTGTTGGTAGATAGGTACAGGAGTTCTCCTATTGCTGTTTGTGAGAGGCTATTATCTGGTAAAACATCACTTTCTATGGTATTTTTAAAGAAAATCTGTGGTCATGGGCGTGGCTACAGTGTAGGCATCTTGGAGTCCTAGGCTTTCTAAAAGTTCAGCAATCTTTTGTTTTTGATTTAGTAGAAAAGATCCATCTTGTTCTCTTTGAATCTCCATGCCCAAATAGTATTTTGCATCTCCTAACTCATTCAATTCCAGTTCTTTGTTCAAGTGATGTACAATTTCTGAGTAGTCTTTATTTCTGTTGGTAGCTATAATCAAATCACCAACATAGGTCACGATAAAGGTTGACTAATCTTCTTTGGTTCTGGTGTGTAGACACTGGTCCGCTTCTCCTTGCTTAAAGCCTAATTGTTTCAACCAAGTGTCTAGTTTCTCATTCCAAGCTCTAGCAGCCTGTTTAAGTAAATACAAAACCCTTGTTCAGCTTGCAAACCAGATGTGGTTGCTTCTGGTCTACAAAGCCTGGAGATTGTTGCACGTACAGTTCCTCTGTTACTTGTCCATGTACGAAAGGAGTTTTCACATCAAAGTGTCTGACATCCATTTGTTTGGAAGCAGCTAGACTGAGAAGCAGTCTTATGGTACTGTGTTTGACAACAGGCGCAAATGTCTCATCAAAGTCCATTCCAAATTTCTGTGAAGGAAGCTTTGAACAACTAGCCTTACTTTGTAGTGTTCCACCTTTCCTTGTGTATCCAGTTTCAGCCTGAATACCTATTCTCTTATCCTATGGCTTTCTTTCCTGTGGAAAATTGAGTAAGTGCCCATGTTCTATTCTTATGCAGTGCATTCTTATGTCTTCGTGCTGCTTTTCTCCACTGAGCTGCCTCAGTTGCAGGCATCTGTTCAATTTCCTCAAAGCTTGATCGTTCATTTGGTAATGCTGATGTTGCGAGGTAGGACAAGTGTGGAGCTGGTACACCTTTTTGGGCTGCATTGAGAGTCTGGGAACCTGTTGTGGTACCTGGTCTGTCTCTGCAGCATCCTTCGGTCCAATGCTCAGGCCAGAGCCATCTGCATCCCCTTCTCTTAGTGTACTGCTCTCTGCCTTTAGCTTGCTTTCTGCAGCATATATCTCAGTCCTTTGTTCAGAATCAGGTTGTGTAGCTGTTTGTGGTATTTCAGATGTAGGCAACATCTGCACTTGTAAGAGAGGTTCAACATTTTGCTCTTCTTCTTCCGGTGATTCTAAGATAGTCTTTCGTTCATCTGGGAAGTCTACAACAGTTCCTCCCTTATCCACTCTGCTTTGTTCATCAAAGCAAACTACATGCCTAGTAGCAACCTCACCAGTCTTTAAGTTCATTACTGTATAGTCTTTCTTCCAGGAGCACAGCCAATTAGAATAGTCTGCTCTGCTTTTGCACCCAGTTTGTGTCACTTCTGTTGTGGTATGTATGAATATGCAATGCTTCCAAAGGTTCTAATGTGTTTCATGTCTGGTACTCTGCCATGCCATAGCTGAAATGGTGCTTGTGTGGTGCCTTTTATGGGCAATGTACTGATACGTTGGGGTCATAAAGGCATCACCCCAAAATTTACTGGGAAGATGAGCATCTGCCAGCATGCACTTTGTCATCTCCAGGAGAGATCTCAGTTTCCTTTCAGCAATCCCATTCTGCTCAGGAGTGCAAGGAGCGCTCCTCCTGTGCAAAATGCCGTGCTCTTCCAGGAAAGCTTGCGTGCGACATGAAAATGTACTCACTAGCACCATCTGTCTGGATAGCTTTAGGTGTCATCTCAAACTTGGTTCTCACCATGACAACATACTTCTGTAGCATGTTGGGCTTGACTCTTCTCCTTCAGAAGGTAAGTAACAGAATACCTTGAAAAATCATCCACAAAAATTAAAGCATATCTGTTTCCCCCAAGTGAAGGAACATTAATGATGCACACAAATCACTGTGAATGAGATCCAGTACTTTAGTGGTTCTCTTTTCAGTCCTTGGATGAACTTAGGGTCTGACTCACTTTTGTTCAACACAAGTTACACACCTGATAGTACTATCATTGTATTGTTGATTCACTTTGATTCCTGTAGCCAAGCTCTGGTTCTGTAGTTCAAGAACTGCCTTTGGATCACAACGTCCAAGACGTCTGTGCCATAGGTCAAGGCTGTCCTCATTCATCTGCGTTCTAGCAACATTAGCTTGTTGAGCTGAAAGAATGCAACTCATAGACACCATAGACTCAAATGCTTCTGCAAAAACAACATTATCTTTGGGAACTGTGCATTTCCCTTGTTTGAAAAGTATTTCAGTTCCTTTCTTATCCAAAGCAGACACACTCAGCATGTTGCAGTGTAATTCAGGAACAAACAAGTCATCACTTGCTACATTCTGTGCAACTTCACCATTAGGCACTAGACAGTTTAAAGTGCAGCTTTCTGATCCTAGGATCTGGATGGATTCACCATTTGCAGCTTGAATTTTTCCCGTTGCATCTGGATCCATTTTTATCAAAATAAGCATCAGAAAATGGGCTGTGATTGGTACAACCAGAATCTATAATCCAACAATTATTTTTCTGCTTGTAGTCATTAACTGCCAGAATTGTTTATTAAAAGACAGTTACTTCCTCTGTAAGACTGCGGATTTTTTGGGAAAGGTACAGTAATGGGAAAGGTAATGTGACCCTTTTTGCTGCAGTTATAACAACTGAAAACTCACTGGTCCCTAGGCAGAGCTTTGGGTCTGCCCTTCTTAGCGGACAGGTAATTTGATCCACTTGGTCTCTGTGTATGATCAAAGGGGAGGCCCCTTGGTCAATGCATTCTTCTCGTAGTTTAGACAAAGCTTCATTAAAGGTTAGCCCTTTTAAGTTTTGTAAGGGAGAGATGAAGGGATTGAACTCTGATCCCAGAGTTCCAGTCAGGAAACAAACCTTTTGTCTATCAGAAAACTGGAATCCACAGGAATTCAACTTACCAAAAATTATAATCAGTTTGCTGATATAAGCTTCACAGCCTGCTTTAGCATGAAGGCGAAACTGTACAAGTTCCCTCATCCAAATTGACTTAGACTTTTCATATGAAAGACCATACACTTCTTTAATATTGTCTAACATTTCCTTTGCAGTGGTACAGTCTCTTACATAGAGTAGCTGATTAGCCTCCAGCTAATTACCAATTAGGTACTGTGCTGTGGCATCTTTTCTCAACCATTGTTCTGCAGCTTCACCACTTGGCTTTTCTTTTTCAATTGCATCAAGAACATTATGGTAATTAAAGGCTAAATTTAATTGTTGTCTCCATTCTGTATAGCTCTCATTGGTGAGTTGCACAAGCTTGGTTTGGAAGCTAGGTCTAAATCTGCGTGCAGCATTTTTGCTCTAGTTAGCAATTCCACAAAAGAGAAATCAGCTCCTAAAAGGTAAAAATTCTCTAGTTAGATGCGTATTTCCAAAAATGAGGGGAAGGGGGGAAAAAAACAGCCACTTTCACAAGAAAGACACAAAGCAAAAAAATAACTAAAACCCGAAAAATCTGGTAACTGTTCTGTGTTATGGGAAACTGAAAAATATTTGAATATTGAGAAACCTTGATAATGAGACTCTCAATCAGCAGACTATTTTAGTAACTGCACAAACACAGAAGTTGAACAGATCACCAGTCCAAGTTCTGTAACTCCACCCACACACACTTAATCTAGCTCAAAATAAACACAAAAACAGTTTGGTTAAAAATATAGAAGAGTTTACTCACAAAATCTTGTACACAGTCGATACAGGTTCAATGCTTGAAGAAGGTAGGAAGAAAATTAAGCACTCGCATGCTTGCTGCCAACGATCCCTGTTGGGAGATCTCAGAGCATGCTTTCAGGACAAAAGGCGAAGGCAAAAGGAAGGAGTAAATGGCAAGAGAACCTTTCTAAGAACAAAGGATGTCTCTCACCTGGAGGAAGAAGTGTTAACCAACAAACAGGAAGTTCTCTCCAGGCTGTCTCTCTATGCTTACAATAGACATGCAAACAAACTAGACATTTAATTAGGCATGCAAAGGTTGCCACTCCCAAGCTCTCAGCCCACATCCATCCTGCGCTTACATACCGGACTCTTCATAAACGTTTTGTCCTGGTATCATCCCTTCAGAAACACATTCCCCAAATTTCTCTTTTAAAGCCCATTTCAACCCCACCCTAGCCTCATTTGGAGCATTTCCCCTCCGTCTTCTTTTGTTTACATCACATTCCTTTGCCTTACATTTTCTTTACATTACATTGCAACACATTACATGTGTTTACATTACATTATCCATTGCCTTCTGCAAACATGATTACCTGAATTCCACTTCCCCATATCAAGCTGATAAATCCAAAATTTATTTCGTGCCAACCTTGTGGTGTAGGCATATTTTGCATTTACTTCTCAGAATGTTTGGCCCACAAGCCTGTGGCTTCCCCAACAGACTTCCAGAGCTTTGTCTCTTAAATTAATGGCTCTTAAATTTAAACAGTGAAACAGCTCCCCTGGGACAAGGTAATTCCTTTGTGGGAACTCAGTTAAATTCCTTTATGGCCTCAATAATCCCAACAGCCCAGCTGCCAGGGAAACCTCTCATCATCTTCCCCTGTTTTAGTGAGGTTTGGGTTGGCCTCAGGACCAGAGAGACCTTGAAGGCCCCCGCTCTCCAAGGCAGAGACCCCATAAAGGGATCGGGGAGGACTGGATTACCAAAGCTCCCATGCAGCTGGGACCCTGCAGGAATTACGCTCTTTAAACAAGGATCTGTATCTGAGGCCTCCGAGGAAAGAGGATACCATGCTATGCCTCTCAGAGAAAGTAGTCTGGGAGACAACTGAAGTCAGCCCACGTAGGGCCTTCTTATGGACTCATTCAGTGGCCCCTCCTGAAATATGTTTTTAAAACATTAACCCATAATAAAATATAACACTTAAAACTACTGGTATCTGAAGCTAAGCGGGACCCATGAAGGGCCTCCTCGCTTCTCAGAGTCTTCCCGGTTAAGGAGGACTGAATTATAATACCTGGGAAAAGGACTTGCCCCTTTTGGGCCCCACAGCGCCTCTCCTGCTCCTAGTGGTTCCAGCAAACCTCTGTCCTCTTAACTCGTCTTGCTGGGCCCAAGGAGAATTTCCCTCCCGCAGGAAGAAAAATTGGGAGCCTTCAGCGGCCGTTCTTATTCTGGGTGCTGCAGAAAATCTAAATTAAAAAGGACTACTCTTTTACCAGTCGTAAAAGAGGCTTTTACTATTATACGGTAACATTTACAATTACTATTTTTCACTCTGCACATTCTCTAGAGCTAGTGATTCTCAGTATTTTAGGTTTGTGGGGTGCTGGTTGCTGAGATCCCAGCCAGAGACAATTAAGTAAAAGTGACCAACCCCAGGTGGACAGAAATCTCTGTAACTCACCCCTGAAGGGTGGCCAAGAAATCCTCTTTGATTTCAGAGCCATTAACGTACGAGGCAAATTGGGCTCTTCAATTAAGGCAGCGGAGGAGGAGATGCGTTGGGGGATCTTATAACATCCCTGCATTTGCTCTATAGGGTCTCCTACATTCCCCCCCATCTACTTTCCTACATGAACTTTTATTGTCTTACTCATCCTTTCCTGCACGGCTTTCCCGTCGCTTCCACGGCAGTCAGTGTCTTACCTGCCTCACCGGAACACTGTTGCCGCAGGGGCCGTGAGAGACATCCCTACAATGGGCCAGGGCGACCTCCCCACGTCCAAAGAGTTCCTGTGCCCAGATCCAGAGGTTTGCTCCGTTTCCCCAAGGTGTCCAGAAAAGCCCTGCCTTTCTATACTCTGCCTTAAATAAATAATAAGGGGGCAAGCCCATTAATTAGCCTATAAATTAAGGAGGCTTGTGCTGTACATTCCAGCTGCACTGTGTTACAGGCAATGTGGGGCAGGGGGATGCCAGAGTTCCTGAGCCTTGGCTCCTAATACCTGGCTCAGAGCACCCCAGCCCGGGTGAAGTTTGGGGGGGGCGGGATTTATTACTGGGTCCAAAATGCCTAGGGAGACCCCCTCAGGCCCTGTAGGGAGCTCCCTTGAGACAGGGAGCCATGCCTGAAGGAAAGACAGTTTCCTTCCTCTGTTTACAGAGCGGAGCATCCTCCCGGGTACCCCAGGGGCTCAAAGGCCGAGCACTACCCTCCTCCCGGGTTCACTGCTGAAGCCTTAAGGCTTACGGCCAGCCAGCAGTCTCGTACCCTCCCTGGAACTATGATGGAATCCCTGGCAGTAAATGCAGCCCCCCAGGAAACCCTCATCTCTCTCGATACCTCTGCTCATGGATTCCAATTAGAGAACACCCCTCAACACAGCTGTTTAGCCTTCCCATCTCCCTCCCCATTTCGTTCCCTAGAACATGCAATTCCAGTTTACAGAATGATGGACCGGGAAGGGCGAAATGCTCTGCTAACTGTTCTGGGCAGCCGCCCCTTTACGGGGCCCTTCCGGAAGGGACCCCCAAAAGCGGCTGGACTTCCATCCCTTCCTCCTTCTGCGCGGGGACCATTCCGTTTGCCCGACGCGGAAGGGCGTTCCTGGCAGGGGACGGCGTGGGTCACGCTGGAGGAGAAGTAGATAAATGCCCCCCTGGCATGATGGACAGTGTTCTGAGGACCAGCGGCATTGCTCCCAGGGTGGATGAGGGGGCAGAGATAGTGGGGGGGGGGTTGTGGAGGGCTCTCCCTCCCGCACCGCCATGCCAGGTATGCTTTCCCTTTGTGGGCACACGGCTGTTCAGGATGGGGGGCTATCCGTGGGCGGGGAAAGGCCAGGGGCTCAGAGGCTGAGAGGGGCAGGATTCCCCTCTGGAACCGGCTGGAATCCTCAATGCCACCTCGGTTGGGAGCTGTGGGTGGCAACCAGGACCCTGAGCTCATTCTTAACAGAAATCCTACAAGACTCACAAGCACACCAACCTTAGCCTGAAACAACCCACGCAAACAATGCACACGCACACACACACACTTTGATGTGTTTTTAATTTTATAATTTTATGTATATATTTGCATTTTAAAAGTTTTATGTTTTTGGTGTCTTTCAGTGTATTTTAAGCATGTGCTTTCATTGTGTCTTAAGCTCTCTTGTTCCCCACCTCGAGCCCTGAGAAGATGGGGGTAACAAAGCTTATTATTAATATGGTTACTATGTGGTTGTTTTATTTTTATTGTTATTAAAGTTCACATTCTTCACACCATAACAGACACATGCAACAGATATCGAAGTACAACACAACATCGCAAAGGCAGCTATTCCTGCACAGACCTACACACCTTAACGCTGCTGCCTTAAACACCCCACCAAATCCCTGACGCTTCAAATAACTAAGCAACAGGCCACTCAACACACACACACCTCAAATAACAACACTCACACGCAAGACTGGCACCACAACCCACTCGCTGCCAGGCAGAACAACAGGAGCCACACACAACCCAACAGTGGTTACCCCCTGCAGTTCTTGGCTGATACCGGGCCAAGGCGGCATCGAGGAGATCCGACCAGTTCCGGAGGGGAATCTCACCCCCTCTCAGACTGTGGACCCCCGGCATTTCCTCACCTGCAGAGAGACCCCCGCTTTGAAGGGTTGCGGGCCCCCAAAGGGAAAGCATAGTCCGGATGGCCGTACTGGGGGGAAGAGCCCACCAGAAACCCCGACGCCAAGCCCATCCCCCAATCAACACTGAGAGCGAAACCCCTGGGCGTGACCAACGCCACCCTCTGCCGAGAAGACCCCCGTTCCTGCGTTCCGCATAGGACAAAGGGGAGGGTCTCTGTGCAAGAGAGAAAGGGAGGGAAGGAAGCGGAAGAAGAGGTAGCCCCCAGAAGAGGAAGCAGAGCATTTCCCCCTTCCTGGTCCCCCATTCCCAAAGCTGGAAGTAGATGTTATGGAGGAAAAAAAGGGAAAGGAGGATTGGAGGGAAAAACAGCTGGATTGAGCAACCTTCCCAAATTCAAATCCAGTGGCAGACCTACAGAGAGAGATCCAGTTTTCTTGGGGGGCTGCATTCACCAAAGGAGGGTTCCATCGCAGTGAAACAGTTCCCCTCAGATTCTCTCATTACTTTCAGGAAACTGAGTTCTAATCCTGCGTCACCTGAATACTACTATATAAGCCCAGCTATTGGGGAACCCTCTATTTGATTGCCCCACCCTGGCGAGACTTTGAAGGCCCCCCCAACGCTAGGCGGAGACCCCATAAAGTGATCAGGGAGGACTGGATTACCACAGCTCCCATGCAGCTGGGACCCCCCAGGAATTATGTTCTTTAAACAAGAGATAATCAAGAACTATCTGTATCTAGGGCCTCCTAGGAAGCAGCATGCCAGTCTATACCTCCCAGAGAAAGTAACTTGGGAGACAGCTGAAGTCAGCCTGTGAAGGGTCTTCCTATGGACTCCTCCAATGGCCACTCATGAAATATGTTTTTAAAACATATTATGCCATAATAACATGCACTATTGAGAACTACTGGTATTTGCAGCTAAGCTGGATCCGTGAAGGGCCTCCTCGCTTCTCAGAGTCTTCCCAGTGCTCCCAGTGGCTCCAGCAAACCTCTGTCTCCTTAACTGGTCTTGCTGGGCCCAAGGAAGATCTACCTCCCACAGGAAGAAAAACTGGGAGCCTTCAGCAGCCATTTTTCATTCTGGATGCATCAGAAAATCTGAATTATAAAGGACTACTGCATCACTAAATCTCAGACATAAAAGATGCTTTTTTAAAATTTGCACTCTGCACATGGTCTAGAGCTGGTTTCTCTCCATATAGTTTTAGGTCTTGGGGGTGCTGAGGGCTGAGATCCCAGTCACAGCCAGCGAAGTTAAAGGGGACCGCAGCGGTCATCTATCCCAACCCCGATAGGATGGAAAGGCACATTAAGATGCCCCTGGAGGGTGGCTGCAGGATTCCTGCTTTGAAAACTCCCACGGAGGAGTCTCTTGTCACATATATCACGGGCAGACCAAGACTGTACAGCGCAGAGCACGTTAGGCATTCGCCCCCACCCTCTCTCACACTCAAAATCCCTTTTTGTTTGTCTCCTATCAGAACTATCCCAAGAAAGATACAGACACAGGTTTTCAAAATTCTATATTAGAAGTCGTATTTTAAATACCTATCTCTTTCTAATAGCATGTTCAATTTACCCTTAGGTGTCAGATAACTGTAGTATGAAAAACGTTAAACCAGGGAAAGTCAGAGTGGCATCGAGCCTTTGCATTAATAAGCCACCCAAATGCACAGCTCCCTTTTTCCTTCCCTCCCCTGCTTTGAACATTTTCATTTTTTTTATGGTTAGGGTTTGTGGACTTCTCCCAAAATGAAGAGACAGGTCTCCTTCTTGCCACAACCAGACAGAGGCCTTGGCTGTTTCTAAAGTTTTGCTTGTGCATGAGCTGTATTTTTAAAGCCTTGGTTTTATTTTGTTTTAAGAGTTCTTGAAGAACAGGACAGAAAATCTCCTTGGTTCTTCTGCTTTGGGGCTGATTTAACCAAGAACCAGCAAACTGAATCAGACTGAGGCTCTGCCTCTGGGACGTTTCAAGGCCAAAGGTTTTAACACCAGGACCTCTGGAGCTGTGGGTTGAAACCCACAAAAGCTCACATTGTTGTGGCCAAGAAAGAGGCGAAAACCAGGTTTCAGGGAAAAAAATCAAAAAGCCATTTTATTACAATACCTTGCGCAAGGGCAACAGTTATCCCAAAACTGTTGTGTCGATTAATTGAGGTAGCATCACTATATACCTTTTGCCTTCTATGTCAGCAATCAATCATTTACTTAGCCCGCCCATCACTGGAGAAAAAGATCTTTGGTTAACTTTCCATTACATCATTGACTGGCATACACGTGTACAGAAGAGAACAAAGGGTTAGTTTAGAAGATGATACAAAATAATGGTAGGGAGTATAGTGCCTCCCTGTAAATTCCCAGACCTTTTGCAAGGCCATTCTCTAAAATTTGAGATAAGACAGACATCTGCAATTTACTCAGAGGCACAATTCAATTCGCTTATTTTTCCTATTCAAGTGGTATTGGATTTAACCCCTTCATTCCCCTCTTCATGTTAAATTCAAAACTTTGCAATTTCAAGCATGTACTATTTCTTACTTCCTTATAACACAAATAATATATAACAGCAAACTACATAGCAGCATAAGGATTCACTAACACACATTACACTTACACGCTGTTCCCAATAACGGAGGGGGTCTGATTTGTGCGTAGAGAGGTTAGCTCCCTGGTGTAACCCCAGCAGAAATCTAGCCCCAATCTTCTGTCCCTCAGCAGTTGCTGGGTCTGGCGTACGTCGCTTTGGCAGCTTCCGGAGTGCCAAATTGTATCACCTAGCCCAGAATTCTTCTGACGCCCCTTTTCTGTAACCACCTTCTGGAACCTCCAGCTTTCTCCTTCCATTGACTTGAGCATTACAGATTAAAAAACAACACTTTTAACATGCAGAGTAAAGACTGGCAGATTTAGGAAAGCCATTATGTTAGTACAAAGTACTCTTGCTTACTGTGCCTTTTCCCATACTTACTTAGGGAACTCAATTTTATCCACAGGCCTGCAGACCATTAGAATGATCTTCTAATATTGTATACTTCAAAATGCATTTTCCCTTCTTTTGCATTCAACTCATTTACATAATAACAACAGGTTATATTTTACCAAAATGCTGAGTACCCCTTCACAACTGAAGAGATAGTTTCATGCTGGGCTGACAGCCAACAACGCACCTGCCTTACATGAAAACCAATTCCCTCCATGGGGATCATGTGTTGTCATGTACCTGTTGCTTTTATTGTGAATCCTTTTCATTTTTGGCCAGCCACACTATATTAATTCATGCACTGAGTGAAAAGTGATAATCCCAGGAGATGAACCATATACCTATTTGCCATTGTAAAAACTGGTTGCTTTCCAGAACTGACTATGGAGGACCAGCCCCCTTTTGTCACACAACTCAAAAAACCAATACTATAACTGAAAAGAAATTAACATTGAAACATTTCCCTGGGGATACCT
The DNA here is from genome assembly GCA_948472985.1 of Iguana delicatissima. Lineage (NCBI taxonomy): Eukaryota > Metazoa > Chordata > Lepidosauria > Squamata > Iguanidae > Iguana > Iguana delicatissima. The sequence goes on along the minus strand of CAOKZL010001106.1, from coordinate 483,755 downwards.
GTTTGCCATATACACATATCTTCCAATCCCTAGTGATAAAATAGGTAAACCAAACTTCCTGCCCTTCCTATACCTGTCTCAATCTATTGTTTTCCACATTCAAGATCTGATCGTGCATGTGTCCCGAGTTTAGCATCTTGGCCACCTTTACCACAGTGGGGGTTGTCATTACCACCTGATAGGTCCCCACCCATGTCCAGGTTGCCCCCAATCCTTCACCCATGTCTCCTGGTTTGAAGGGGTGTGCCTGTGCTTGTAGGAAAAGAAGCCCCTATTTTAACATTTTCTCCCTTGTCGTACTCAGAGCTTTCCCTAGCACACTAACTCTTTCCTGTAGAGTTATGTTCCCTTAATCCATCCAAAAGGGCTTTTGCTGAAAGGTGACAACTTCATGACTCTGTGAAGTATATATTGCATCTTCTTCCCATCATAATGGGGCTTTGGGAAAAACAAAAACACTCCTGGTTTCTCTGTTATGGGCTGCACATGGAATGAGAATGAAAGGTTTCTATAAAATGGGCTCAGAAGATGAATGTGGTATCATGCCGCTTGTCCTGTGCTGGCATCCAGTCCAAAAACATAGCCAGGGCTGTTATTTGGACCATACACGTTGAACTCTTGTGTCTCCAGGATTTTGTTTCATCTTCTCCAGTTTCCTTAAATTCCGAGGTCTGCAGGTACAACGTGACTCCTCTGGGTGATTCCTAGAACAGTGTTTAATCTTTGATGATCTTGTGGACAAATGCAGGTCTGTTGTTTGAGCCTGTATGGTGTGTGGGCTTTTTCAGGGCTGTTGTCGGCCTGTTAGCTGTCTCACAGCTTGCATCTCTTTTCCTGCTCTGCCTTCTTCAGCCAGAGTCCCTCAACTGCAATTCCACTTCCAAACTGGAGAGGCACTCTATCGCCTCTCAGAAATGCTCCCTTATTTTCTCCCTCCCAACTCAGAGGTGCGCCGTCACCTCTTCTCCCAGCTTGCTCGTAGGGGTGCTCCATCACCTCCCCCATCTCGCTAGGACTGCGCCAGGGAGCCTTTCCAGTTTCCACCTTATCGGGAACTGGTGAGGGGGCGCTACTTTGCAGTTCTGACTCGGCCCTTTCCCGTATTCTCCATGCTTCTGCTGCCAACGTTTCTCACCAGAATGGCACAACTCCAAATCCTTACCCTTTGCAGTTTATGGGGTGAGGAACAAAACTTTTCCTCTTAACTGCTGACCACTGACATTATTCATGGAGTTCTGCTGTCGTCTTCCACAAAAGGATTCATCACCTCTCACTTGGTCCCTGCTGTCTTCTTCCACATATCCACCACATATCCACATCCTTCTCTGACTGTCTTCACCATCTGTCCAGATTTTTCTCACCTATGCCTCTTCTGCCCACACTGGGCACATTGGCACACTCCCAGAGACCCTCTTCCTCTTCTGGGTTTTCCTACCACCTTCTCATCTTCCAACCTCTAGTCATTTTGGATTTTTACAAAAACTTACAGCTCCCAGTATTCACAAGCGGTCTCCCATCCAAGTACTAATGAGGCCTGACTCTGCTTAGCTTCCGAGATCAGACAGATCGGGCGTGTTCAGGGTGGTATGGCCGTAGGCAGCTAAGCCACTCCCCTTTGCCCTCTTCAGCCCCTTGCAGCTCCTGGACTCTTGGCTGCCCTGCTAGCTTTTTCTGTCAGCGACTTGACTCTGCTGCATTTTATTGCCTCTTCCGCCTTTTTCTAAAATTCCAAACATCAGACGAACTAGGAAGGGAGGGGGTGAACCCCCCTTTCCGAAACTGACTCCTCTGTTCCTGCTACTTATTGTCGGCTGCATCCTCTCAGCCTCCGCTGCACCGCCGCTTCCATTCGCCCCCCTGCCATCTGCCCTCCCTCCTTGGCTGGCACCTCAGGTGGGGGGCTGTTGTTTCACATCGCTTCTCCTCCAGGAAGCCTCTTGATGCTGGCAGCGGCTCTCACTCCTTATTGCTGGTATTATTGCTCCCCCCATCTGTCCCCTCAGGGGAAGGACAGGCAAACAGGCATGCAGAAAGGATCTGGTGGGGGTGGAGCGTGGTTGTCTCCTAAAGAGCTGCCGCTCCAAGGCCTCTGTGGGGGCTCTACCTCTCTGTTCTTTTGCATTGGAATTCCCAAGGGTTCTTGGGGGAAACTTGTTCAGGTACTACAATTCTCATGTGTTCAAGATTCCTGTGTCAACTGCTTCTCCAAAAACTCATTGTCAGATAGAGTTTTACAGCTTTTTAAGTCCATCATTCCTGAACTTTCCCAATCTAGGCCTCTTCCTCCTGCCTGGCTCGCCATTCCTCATGTTGGATTTATTCTCCTCCACTCCTCAGTAGTGTACAAGGTCAAAAGCAACTATTGACAATCCTGCCAGTTAGATACATGTTAGGCCATGATTCTGGAGCAAAGTTCTATTATTTAGTAGGTCTGACATGGTGAAGGGTGTGTATTGATAACTCTGAATTCACTGGTAGCCCCCCCGACTGCTGAGCATCAACTACCAGCTGATCTTCTTGATTCTTGGGGAACCTGCATATTTATCTCTGAAGGGGAGGAAGTACCGGGGGGCCTTGTGTTTCCACAGACTGTTGATTGATGAAGGGATTCATTGAGCTTCCCAGTAATATCTTTCCCCCTTGGGTCGTTTGTGTTGAGCTGACAGCTCATTAAATATTCACTGGAGTTTTCGTTCTCCCTTTTCTGAGACATCAGAGATTTTTACTAGGAAACAGACTTTGCTTCTAGCATTAAAAGGGGAGAAACTGCCTTTCTCTTTTTTTTTCTTTCTTTCAACAGGGAGGGGTGAGGGGGAATTCCTGGTGGGCGCAGAGTTCCTCTTTTTCTTTTCCTCTTCTTTCTTTCCTTTTCAAATGCAGCTTTTTTTTTTTTAAACAATAGACTCTGCGCTAAGCTCTGCCCCTTGTGTTACCTTGCTGTAAAGGTGTTGCAAAAGTACTAGAGGAGAATCTTTTCCAACTCCTGGCATGTCTCCATGCAACACCTTAAAGGCTTATTATTTTTTTTCATTAACTCTCTGACTTTATTTCTGCTATTCCAAAACCTCTTAGCTAAATAAACTTCTAGCCCAAAATCAGTGTCTCGCTATTACCAACCAGGCAAAAAAATTGCTTAAAATACATCCTTTCTAAACCCTTTTGAATGTTAATTGCCGGCCCATTAAATCTCCATCAAGGGGGTCAGACTTGGTCCTAGAAAATCCCCTTATTTCCTTTTAACATGGAACAAAGGGATCCCTTTCCAGTTAATTGTAACATTTTCCCACTGCCTGAATTGCAAAATCAGGCTTCTTCCTTACACCTAAGAGAAAACAATGAGACTCTGCATTGCTTCCTCACTATTTCTCATTAACACCTGAGGTTTTTGCACTGACTTTTATTTCTACCATTTCCCAGCCTCTGGCTGAGTTAACTTCTCTGGCTTAAAACAACAGAGAGCCCAAGAAGGAGGGGCTTCAGGAAATGGCTTCGAACATTGAGAGAGGAAACAAACCATTTTTTTCTCTTTACACTACAACGGCAATAGTAAGTTTCCACTAAATCCTCCTTTAAATTCTTTTTGAAATTCTTTATCATACACTCTTAAGGGAGTCTGCCGACTTTCTCCCCCTCCCATTTCCTCCCAAGTTCCAGACAAGACACAATAGAAATGGATTTGACGCATGGGTAAGGGGTCCCATGCGCCCACACAAAGGTGTTTTTTTTTTTTCCTTACTCCAGTCACTCCAGCACTGACTTGGCCACCCGGACGATCACGGCATGACACAAGAACTGCAATGCTGCAAGCATTTCACACATACATCTTTCATTCAGACAAACAACCTCCCATCTGGCCCATTAAACCACAACTGAGACGTCTCATTTATTATTCAGCCATACCAAAAGTTTTCGGGGTTCTCTCTTCACCGCTAAGAGGTACTCGGCCGAAACTTCGAGGAGTGATCAGTTCCCCCTTCCCCCTCCCAAACATGAGGGGGGTCTACTCACCAGAGGGCCGTGGGAGGCTTGGTTTCCAGCTGTAACCTGAGGTCCTTTGACTGGATCGCTGTCGCCAGGGATGCCACCACTCCCCAACCAAACCTCTTCGACAAAAGGTCGAGGGCGCCCTGGGTTTTGTCAAGGGGGCTGCAATCCCCGACGTCCAAACGTCCGTCAAGGGGGACAGAATAGTCCCTTCCCGGTTTCCCGGCCAACGCACCAGAAATGTTGTGGCCAAGAAAGAGGCGAAAACCAGGTTTCAGGGGAAAAAATCAAAAAGCCATTTTATTACAATACCTTGCGCAAGGGCAACAGTTATTTCAGAACTGTTGTGTCGATTAATTGAGGTAGCATCACTATATACCTTTTGCCTTCTATGTCAGCAATCAATCATTTACTTAGCCCGCCCATCACTGGAGAAAAGATCTTTGGTTAACTTTCCATTACATCATTGACTGGCATACACGTGTACAGAAGAGAACAAAGGATTAGTTTAGAAGATGATACAAAATAATGGTAGGGAGTATAGTGCCTCCCTGTAAATTCCCAGACCTTTTGCAAGGCCATTCTCTAAAATTTGAGGTAAGACAGACATCTGCAATTTACTCAGAGGCACAATTCAATTCACTTATTTTTCCTATTCAAGTGGTATTGGATTTAACCCCTTCAACATGTGTGCATCTGTGTGTGTGAGGGGACACCTTGGAGAAACCAGCCCGACAACACTTCACTGGTCTCTAATGCGGAGGCCTCGTCCCCTTGATTTACTCCGGGAGCGGCGCTGCCAAGGGGTTCCATTCCTGTATTAAGCAGGCAGGCCCCGAGGCGGCAATCCGGATCCAGGCACAGGAACAAAAGTGAGGGGGCTGCCTGCTCAGAGGCATCTGCAAACTAACTAAAAATGGGGAGGCGCAGCCATTTTGGGACTGGTTCCCTGCTGAGTCTTTACGGGAACCCCCAAACTGCCTGAGATTCCTGGAGGGTGAGCACCTAATCTATGGATGGGGGCCATTTGCTGTGTATGTGTGTGCAACGTTGTGTTTGAAGCTGGAACGAGATCGTTACCTGTCTCTGCTGCTCTTCCACCTGGCTCTGTCCTTTCCAAGCTGCCTGTTCCCCCGTTTAGGTTGCAGTGGATTTGAAGGATTGAAAAAACAGCCGTCCCTGCATTAATACAAAATACTGCCGTTTACGTGCCTTCAATTCTCCTTTTCCATTCTTTTTAAAACTATGTTTCTCCATATTCAACTACTCTGACCTTGTGCCCTATATCCAACCAAACTCACTTTTTTTTCTTTAAAAAAACCCTTTACATAATTAGAATTTTTATCTTTTCCTTTGGTGTTTTCCCTTAATTTTTGTAAGCTGTCCTGGAACCTGAATAAAGACAAAGGCATACATTTAATAAACAAATAATAAATCATCTTTGGCTTCTTTTTTTCTCGTTCTTTAGTCAAATTTCTTTTCTTCTTTTCAAATCTTTTTTACAATGTTTAAATTGTGTATTACATTGCTATATTTTTGCATTGTTTTTTCAGTAATGCCAAGTTCTTGTTTTTTAAATTGTATATTGATTATACAATTGATTATAATCTGATTATAAATGGAGAAAGAACAAAACAGTCTGAAATCCATAAATGTATTAATGTGTTTAATGTTGTTTGCCGCCTCAATCGATGTGGAGAGGTGGGATAGAAATAAATAAATATTATTATTATTATTATTATTATTATTATTATTATGGTACAAGACAAGGATGTCTTCTTTCACCATTGTTATTATGACATTGGAAATATTTAATAATACAATAAGGGAGAACAATACAGTAAGAGGAGTGTTATCCTGTGACTTGGGAGTCCTGGGAGGGACGCCCAAATAACCACAACAAACACAACAAGAGGGGGGAATTAGCTGGAGCACTCTCTTGGCTAACGAGAGCCAGGGTAACTTAGCGGGGATCTTTTACCCTATGTCTACAGCATCAGGTCAGTGAGGAGGCAAATAGTTCAAATAACAATTAAGATTTTTTAAACAGTTATTAAAGAAAAGCACAAACACACTCCTAACTAGAAAAGGAAATAGAGTTCAAGGGGAATGGGTGATGCACCACCTGTCCTGCAGTCCTGGGGAAGCCAATTGTAGAAGAGGAAACCCGGCGTGGCGACCGAGGGGAATCTGCTGAACCGAGCGGCAGCAAGGGAGAATGAGGTCCAAGCGATCCAGAAGAAGAGGGTGGGTGGGTGTCCTTTTAATTTCCTTGGTGGGGAAGAGAAGGTGGAAGAGGCAGGAAAAAGGGTTTAAAGGGGGAAAATAAGAGGGGAGACTCCCGAAATGTCCTTCTTTAGGTGGGAGAAAAAGCTGGAAATTTTTGCCCCTTTGGGTGCCATGGCTTTGGGGGGAGGCTGAAGTTTCTAAAAGAGAGAGGGAGGCTGGGAAGGGGTTATGCAGTGGGGGGCTGGAAAAGGAAGCCTCCCCCAACCCAAGGGGGCAGCTGTGAGGTCCGCCCCTTGGGCGTCTCGCTGGGGCCGAGATTTTGTGGGCCTGTTCAAAGGATGCAGCACCTCAAGAAGCCCAAGGTGATTCTCAGTTGCATCAATAGGACTATAGCATCTGGGTCAAGGGAAGCAGTGATCCCACTCTGTTTGTTCTGTGCCGTCAGTATCTCCACTGTAATTTGTTTTAGAAACATTAGGCAGGGACTGCACTGTAGGAGTAAAGAGGCGCAGGAAAAATTCTTTCTGCCCTGGGAGATTAAAAGGATTCACACGAGGCAAGGAAGTCTTCTCCCAAGCCTGAACATATGGAGGGTTCTGGCCCTATTGGAGCTGCTCAGGATCCGGGAGGACTGCCGTTTCACGATTTACTCTAGTGCTCTCCATGGAGACTTGCATTCCTCTCAGGTGAGATGTTAGTAAAGACAGATTATAGAAAGGAAATGGTTTGTGCGACATGTGCTGCCTACTCTACTGCCATATTTCATGATTTCTTCCTTTACCAATGTTGGATTAGACTGTTAACACTTTGCAGCGCAAAATATCACAAGCAGGACTCCCTGTACATCTCACTAGGGATTCCTCTTAATTAGGGATGGGTTAAAAGAATTTTTGCCAGGCAGTGAGCTCTTCCCAGTTGGGCCAGTCACCTTCTCTTGGCTTTTCTACAGCGTTGGGTTCTTGGTGTTGATGCTTGATGTTTCTGCGGTAAGCTCCTCGTGATATTTTCCCCTTTTTCCTGAAACAGGTAGCCCTTGAACAAATCTTGGAAAGAAAAATTCATGGCAGCTTCAACAGGGGAGAAACCCTATAAATGCATGGAATGTGGAAAGAGCTTCAGCGACAATGAAGCATGTACTAAACATCAAAGGATACACACTGGGGAGAAACTGTATCAGTGCATGGACTGGGGAAAGAGCTTCAGTGAGAGTGGAAGTCTGCGTTCCCATCAAAGGACGCACACAGGGGAGAAGCCCTATAAGTGCATGGAATGTGGAAAGAGCTTCAGTTGGGGTGGAACTCTACGTTCCCATTAAAGGACCCACACGGGAGAATCCCTATAATTTTCACAAGGTTTAAAATTAACAAACTGTTTTTTTATATATAATTTTTATTGAATTTTCCATAACAACACTAACACATCTCTACATATTAATCCCTTCATTTCCCAAACATTCAGAACATAACAATCAGTACACTACAATACAAACATTCATTAATTTACTTTACAAATAATTCTAACACCACCCTTTCACACTACAAATAAAAACATTTGACTTCCTTTTTATCATTTATATTCTTTATCAACATTATTACTTGTATCCTATCTTTTATTTCCTTAGCACTCTGTTTCAATCCGTACATCTAATCGGTATCCAGCTCTCTCTTACCAACTTATTGATCTTATAATTTTATATATCTGTAATTGTCGCTTCAGGACTAAAAACAAAATTTAATTCTTTAAATGCACATTCAGTGTTCCCTGAGATGTAGTGTTGCAATCTAACACCATTCTTCTAAGTCTTTATCATTTACTAACTTCCCGTTATTTTCCCTATTTATCTAAATATATTATATATTTACTATTTTTTATTCTCTTATTGCTATACTAGCTGTTTGTTCCCATCTATCTTCTAAAATCCTCTTTATAGGATTCCACGTTACACGAAACTCCTTTAACTCCTTACCCCTCAGTAGGAGCGATAACCTATCTAGTTCCATCATTTCATACATCTTTATTAACCATTCCTGGAAATCCGGAATATGTTATATTTATATGTAAAACATATAAATATATATTAGAAATACTATATATAATATCTGTTAGATTATATTTGTTCTTATATTTATTTTATAATATATATGTACATAAATATATATATATACCTGATATTCAGAATATTAGCAACCTGCTTCCAGTGCGTTTTAGATCCCAAAGAAAGAAGAAAAATACATATTATTATCTCTGAGGTAGATTTCGGTTGGAGTGGAAGAGAGAAATGGAGTAAAAAAAGAAAAGAGAGAATGTAGAAAGGAGAGAATTTCCCAGGAATTGATTTTTACTGCTAAAATGACCATTTGATCAATAATAAGATTCAATCAATAATAGCTTTCAATCAAATAATAATAATAATAATAATAATAGGGTTTTGGAAAAAGCATTTCCATTCATGCAACAGTGCAAACACATACACACACACACATATATAAACATATTTTTAAAATGCACGGACTCAGTGTCTGACGAATTACATTTTTATCCCCATTCTGGAGTCAAAATGGTTCCAGCCTAGAAGGGGGCGAGTTCGAGAGTTTCCACAAAGGGAACCAACCCAATTTTGGAATTAATTCTTTGCACTTTTTCCAAATACTTTCAGAGCCTCCCGGTTTCTTTCTCATCCTCCTCTTTCTGCCCTTGGTTTTCTTTAATTGCTGAAAAGTCAATCTCAAATTGCTTAAAAATTCAAAATTAAATTGCTTCAGATTGCAAATCTATATCTATATCTGTATCTATATATTGCTCTCAATTAAGGACGGAGATGAGTTCGAGTCTTGCAACCGTCCATGGCAACTTGGAAGGAAGCAAATTATAATACGGTGGATCTGATTTCCACATCTTCTGCTGGCATTTTCTGCCCACACCTGTAGGCCACTCGAAGTTTTGCTTGCTGAATTCTTCCAAAATCTCCAGAAACATTTTCCCTTTTGTCTCGGGGAGGAAGAGGGCAACGTAAACGGCAGTGCAGATGCAAACGGAGAAAAATGGGAGGTAGCCGAGTACCCCAGCCCTTCCTGAAAGGGGAAAAAAGATATTTATTTATTTATTCTCTGGACTGTAATGGAAGGAAGGAACCCCTCTTGCAGTATAAGGATTTTTTAAAATTCCAAACCAAAATTAGCAAAATATATTTGCAGATTTTTTTTAAAAAATTGGAATTCAAAATTAGCAATGTATATTTGCACATTAATGATTCCTTACTTTGCAATTCAAAATTTGCAAAGTATATTTGCACGTTAATGACTTTTTTATTTTGCAAATCAAAATTAGCAATGCATGTTTGCAGATTAAGGATCTTTATTTTGCAATTCAAAATTTGCAAGGTATATTTGCAGATTAATGATTCTTGGAAAGTGCAGAGAGAGAAACAGGGCTAAAAAATAGCCGTGTCCCATTTTGGCCAAGCAGCTGTTGCTTTGCAACCGGATATATTTAGATATTTGGATAGAGAGGGGGATATTTTTGGGGGGGTTCGTCCAGAGGAGGGAGCCAGAAACCAAGTAGGCAGCCGGGCAGGAAAGCTGGTTGAAGATCTCCATGGGGATGATGTCCATCACGCCCGCTGTGGAAATTTAAAAAAAGAAAAACAACATATTTCAGTTTTAAATTTCCTCCTATAAATGCCTGAAAAAAAATCTCTTTTATCTTCCTTTTAAACTCATCTAAATATTAGGAAGTTCTGAGTGCAAAACCCCACCTAGGTAATAAAAGCCGCCTTGGGTCTCAAATTCGGGAGAAAAGTGGCTTAGAAATACAATGAAATAAATAAATAAATACCCAGCTTCGGCCATATGCTCCACACTCCAGACAAAGCAGGGGGTTGCAGCTTCTGGTGGCCTCAGGCGACAAGGAAATATGGGTGGCAAACCTTCGCTCTTTCTACTTTTATCCCACTTTGAATTATTTTGCAATATTCCTTCTTTTGCATTATTCATCTTTGGGGGGCTATTTTTAATTTGCAATATTCCTTTATATCAGTTACTGGTAATTTTGAAGAATTGTCTCTTTTGGGCAAGGGAGAAACGTATGGATGGCTAAATATACACAAATTTAAAATAATATAAATATAAAAACAAATATAAGTATCTATATATCTATACAGGTATACAGAAGTATATCTAGACACACACAGAAATGTATCTATAACTATAATGAATATTCATTAACCTACTTTGTTTTATATATACATATACACTCAAGCAATTTAGCAACCAATAGATTCTGAATAGTCTCCAAGGGCAGCCCCAGATAGACTCCGTTGCAGTAGTCTAGCCAGAGATTTTCTTTTTTTTTTTTTAAAACCGAATGCATTTAAAATCCCGGCTGACTGGGGCATCCAAGGCGATGCAAAATAGGTTAATGAATATTAATTAGAAGCCAATGGGGGCAGTTTAAACCCTGTTTCTTCACCACGCCCGATGCCTAACCTGAGGATGTAGGCGAAGATGCAGGCCATGCTCAGGTACGGCAGCCAGGCCAGGCAGTCCTGCGAAGGAGGAAGGAAGGGGAGGACTTACAGTTCCTCAGGGGTCTCCCCGACCTCCCTCCCATTGCCACCCCATTATGAGCCCCCCTCTGCCTCCCAAAACCCCCCTACCTGCATGGAGAGGGTGACCATAGACTACGGCCCAGTTAGCCATCAGGAGGTAGCCCCTGACCACCAGTGCCCTCCAGCTGGCCTGCTCAATGACCAGCAAAAGGACCAGTGCCTGGAAATTTTAAGGGGGCAAGAAGGGAGGGAGAGGACCCCAGAGCCCATCATACCCTCTCTGGAGGGGAGAGGGGAGAGGGAGGAAGCCCCCCCCGGGGTCAGTTTTTGAGAGTTTTGCTCACACAAGTGACGGCCGTGAGGAGCTCGCAGATGCCGGTGCCGATGATGTAGTACTGGATCTTGTCCTCGGGGATGCCGGCCTCTTTGAAGACGTAGGAGGCATAGGAGTACATCTGAGTTGGGGGGGCAGGGTGGGGAACTGGGGGAGAAATGAGGAGGAAGGAACCAAGGATGCCAAGATCCCTCCATCCCTGTTGTCCTAATGCTGATGCTGCTAAAAAGCCTTCCTGCTGGACAGAGGATAAGAAAAAAAGCACAAAAAGGCCTTCTGAATGGGGAAATTCCTTCTCAGCTTTGTTGAGTGAGGAATGTCTGTATAAACCAATTAAGCATGATGAGGATGGAAGTATTTCCCTGCATCCCTTTTTTTCTAATGCTGATGCTGCTAAAAAGCCTTCTTGTTGCTTGGAGGTTGAGGAAGAAAGCCTAAAAAGTCTTTGCCTAAGTGAGATTTATTCTCTGGGGCTTTGTTAACTGAGGCACGAAAGTAGAAACCAAGTGAGGATGATGGAGACAAAAATATTTCCCTCCTCCCTCCTTCCCTGTTCCATTAGTGTTGCTGCTGCTAAAAAGCATTTCTGCTAGAAAGAGAATGAGGAAGAAAGTATAAAAAGTCTTTGCCAATGGGGAGATTCCTTCTCAGAAGATGGTGGGGATGAAAGTATTTTCCACCATTCCTCCTCCCCTGTCCTTCTAATGCTGATTCTGCTAAAAAGCATTCTTATTACCCAGAGGATGAAAGGGAAAGCATAAAGAGGCCTTGACAATGGGGAGATTCCTTCTCAGGGTGGCAGTACAAATCAATCAAGGATGATGGAGATGAGAGTATTTTCCCCTATCACGGGTCTTGTAATGCTGACGCTGCTAAAAATTAACCCTCCTAGACAGAGGATGAGGAGGAAAGCCTAAAAACTCTTTGCCAATGGAGAGATTCCTTCTGAGGGGCTTTTTCAATTGAGGCATGCTGTTATAAATCAATTGAGGATGATGGGAATGAAACTATTTCCCTCCATCCCTGTTTTTCTAATGCTGATGCTGCTAAAAAGCCTTCCTGCAACTCACAGGATGAGGATGAGAAAGGGAAGATTGCATCTCAGGGGCTTTGTTAACTGAGGCATGGCAGTGTCAACCAGTCAGGGATGATGGGAGTGGCAGGTCCATCCCTTTGTGCTCACAGAGCCATTCCCGCAGAGCTACATGGCGCTGGCGAGGACCACAATGGAGAGGATCCCGCGCAGGATCCGCACCGCTGTCCCCAAGTGAGGGCGAAGTCGTAAGGGGAGGGGTTGGCCTCTCCTTCCTCACCCTTTCCCCTCCTCCTCCTCCATCCAGCCGCAGCTTTCAATCTGCATCCGCCCCAACAATCTCTGGGGACTTTCCTCAGTGCTGAGGCAGGGAGCCTGCCTTAAGGGCACTCTGCCCATGCTCAGGAGCCTCTCCCTCCCTCCTTCCCCAAAACTTGGGCAATGTCATACCTGCCACCGCTCGCCCTAATTAACCAACTAAAAGGGTGGGGGGTGAGAGGCAGAGAGCTGGGGGGCCCACCCTGCAGGGCTGGCGTTCCCCCTTCCGACCGTCATCAGGGTGGGTGTGAAGGGGGAGTCCCGCTTTCCTCCTCTCTCCTGGGAGTGGGTATGCCTCCCCACATCTGGGAACTGGAGGGGGTCTTCTTCTTCCGCGCAGGCGTACTCGAGCCGCTCTGGGTAACACAGTGAAGTCTGTCCTCTGTGTCTCCCCGTCTGAAAACCGGGGCCAGGAGAAAAGCGTTCTGCTGGAGAGGACTGTTCCCCTGCCCGCCACGTCACTCGGGGCGCCGAGGGGCTTTCGGGACCCTGGAGGCTTTTTCTGCCCCCCGACTCCTCCTTCCCGTCTCTCCATCTCGCCCCTGAATCCCCCGCCCTCCTCTGAACCTTGCAAGTTTGGCCTCCCGACCCCCTCAAAGCAAAACACCCACTCTGCAGAGTTGCCCACTGGAGTGAATAAAATGAGAAATGTGCCCTCCCACCAGAGTGGGCTCTTTGGGCTGAGCAAACAGAATGCAAACACATTTTAAATGGGGAAAAAAAAACCTTCTTTGCAAGTAGAACTAGAATCACATAAAGTTGGAAGCGTCCCCCAGAGGGCATCCAGCCCAACCCCAATTAGCCACAAGGTGGTGGCCCAAAGCTAAACGCCCCCCCCCAGAGAGGCCCACAGTCCACCTCGTGTCAAGATTGGGTCAGAGGGGTTCTTGCCCTTGTGTCATCCTGAGAGAGTGTGACTTGTCAAAGGACAGCCAGTGGGTTCCTATAGCCAAGCAGGGATTCGAACCTGGTCCCCAGAATCTCAGGCCAAGGCTCAGTGGCCCTCATAACTTTGCCTAAAGACCACCCACCCAAGGGCAGGGACCCCCAAACCCTGCGAGGGAGGCCACCATAATCCCTCTAAGAGAACCCAGAGTTTTCAAAATAAGCGCCCTCCTTGTCTTGTGCTGCTTCTCAGTTTCACCCCTGCAGGAACCTCTGAAGGCCACCAGTCCTAGCTAGATGGCTCCTGTTCACTGGGGGACCGCCTTGCAGGAAGAGGGGGGTCCCATGAGGGACTTTGAGCCTTGGGACCCCCGTGCCCTTTTTTCCCTCCCCCCCAAGTGGTCCCTGTTACTCCAGGCGGACTCCCCGGTTCCTGGAGGCTCCACCAAGGGAAGAGCATTTCATTCAGACAGAACCTTCTAAAATCAGAAGGCAAGAGTGTCCCAGCAAACAGTACCACTGCTCCTTTGTCACTTCAAGTTTTAAATATGTTTTCAAGGGTTCATCACCACTTGATCGTGGAATGGAAATGCCTGCTTTCCCAAGTTTTTTAAAAACTCATTTCTGTTTCAGATTATCTGGAAGCCGCTTGGCCCACATACCGATGCAAAGGGGGAACGTAAATTAAACAAAAGAAGGAAAAGCAAGCGTAGAAATTGTGGCTGATCTTTCTCCTTCCCCCTCCTGCCTCCCAAACCGAACTTTCTAGGCTGCTCCAAGAGAGGCCGTCTTTTGGGAGCCCAGAGGAAATCTCTGGAACCAGGATTCGGAGCAAGCAGGAGAGGAGCAGAGGAAGGCGCCCAGCATCTTAAAGTCCAGCTATTAGGATGGAAGGATGTGATTTTTATCTTTATAGGAAAGACACAGGTTCAAATAGATGAAGGAAGCATTTCCCAGAGAAAATACACATGTGGTTTTTTGTTTTCAAAAAGTTTAATGCAAAAGGTTTCTGGATGGACGCACATGCAAGAATTCTCTACGCTAACGCGTTGCAAGCAGAAAGGAAAGTCATTCTGCAGACGTTCTACGCAGCCGCCACCGCCGATGCCACCCGAAAACGCAAAGAGGCTTCTTTTCTCCCAACCAATTTGTACTGCAGAATAAACAGGAAAGCTTCACTTAAAATGGTCCCAATTTCCAACACACTTCAGATTAACAGACGTTTCCCCAGGAATGAACGACTGTCTAGCTGAGACCCCTCTCTGTGCAACCGAGCCACGAAGGGGAGCGAGGGGGGAAGGGGAGCTTCCTGGAGCTCGGGGGCAAGAAAAGCCCACTGGACAAGTGGGCAGCATGTTGTGTGTCTCCCTTAATGCATTTCAACTTGGCTTGAAAACCATTTTTTATTTTCTTTTGAAGCACAACGGTTGCACGTTCTTAACTTTTGCATTAAGAGTTTTTAAATCGTGCTGTGTTTCCACTTGTAAAGCCCCTGGAATCATCTCCTGGAAGGAAAGCAGAATAAAAAATACAATAAAATATTGAGGCACTGGCCTCTACCAGGTTCTCCAGACCCTGAGAGAGAACACACACCAGGTGAGGGTGCAACACAACCTGCCCTGTGTACCTTCTCTGAACCTGCATTTATGGAGCTGAAACTCCACAGGACTGGAAATATTTCCCCATTTTCATTTTCCCCATGCCTTTCACTGGGTAGACAAACAGGATGGAAACTTTCATTCAAATAAGTGCTAAGAGTGTAATAATGTGGGTGTGAGCAACAATGGAGGAGAACAAACATGTCATGCCAAAGTTTAGAAAAGCCCCCTGACAGAGGTGGAACCATTTTCTGCTTTTCAAGACCCGAAATTCTGAATACCTGGATAAGACTGAAGTAGTGCTCTGCACGCAGAAAGAACCGCATTCGCTTCCTGGCCCCTCCAAAGGATTCCCTCTCGGCAGGTGGAGTGGATGCTGGCAGGAGCCTCTCTGGAGTTTCGGGCACAGAAAAGAGAGAGAAAAGCGGGTCAGAAAGGCAGACGGTCCCCCTCGTTTACACAGCAGGATCCGCATGCAGCCAGTCTTAAATTCCCTTGTTCTTTCTTTTCAATCCTGGTGTTCAAACACCAAACCCAACATTAACAGTTTTGCTCACACAAAAAGTCAGCAAGTTCTTCCCATCTTTCAAGGAAAGGCACCAAAGTCCATCTTCTTATCAAAAGTTTTGTCCGTTTCTGCCGGTTCCGTCCATTTCAGCCATCGCTCTTCCATGGCAGGTAATTCTGGGGTTCTCCGTCGCCACGCAGGCAAAAGTCTGCCAATAGTACTAATGCAGGGAGATCTCCAGGGAAGGCGTGAAGCCTCTATCACTCCGAGCTATAAGGAGAGAGTACCCCTATATTTTTATGACCCCTATTAATGGGCAGAGATCTCTGGGGAAGGCATCAAGCCTCTCTCATAGAAATAGGGGGAGTGTACCCCTAGATTTCTATTTTATTAATGCACAGAGATCTCTGGAGAAGGCATGAAGCCTCTATCACTCCGAGCTACAGCGACGGGGTACCCCTATATTTCTATCTCCTCTATTAATGCACTGACATCTCTACAGAAGGAATGAAGCCTCTCTTACTCCTACAACTGGGGGGACTTACCCCTAGATTTCTATTCTATGAATGCACAGGGATCTCCAGGGAAAGCATGCAGCCTCTATCACTCCAAGCTACAGGGAGAGGACACCCCCGTATTTCTTTCCTCCATATTAATAGGCAGAGATGTCTGGAGAAGGCATGAAGCCTCTCTAACTCCTAGAAATGGGGAGAGTGTACCCCTAGATTTCTATTCTATTAATGCACAGAGATTTCTAGGGAAGGCATAAAGCCCCCATCATTCCTAGCTATGGGGTTGGGTGTACCCCCTGATTTCTATCCCCTCTGTTCATGGGTAGAGATCTCTGGGGAAGGCATGAAGTCTCTCTAACTCCTAGAAATGGGGGGAGTGTATCCCTGAATTTTTTTTTTTAAGGCACAGAGATCTCCAGGGAAGGCATCAAGCACTGCGAGCTACAGGCAGAGAGTATCCCTATATTTCTATCCCCCCCATTAATGGATAGAGATCTCTCGGGAAGGCGTGAAGCCTGCATCGCTCATAGGAACAGGAGGGTCTTTAAGTGAACGATTTTATCCTCTCAATTTATGCAGAAATCTCTTCAGTAGGCTTGAAGCCTTTTTAAAATTTAGGTATAAGGCAGCTAGTATATGAAGAATTTTATATATTTTAAAAAAAATTATATATTGAATTCTTGGAAAGGGAACTCACTCCTAGCTATAGATTTTCTTGTACCCCACTTTAACTGCAATGAAACCCCTGGCAATATAGGCAACACCCCAGAAACAGTCATTTTTAATTTTTCCTATGTTAACAAATATAAGTAGAAAGGAACACAGCTAAAATAATCTTAAACAGTTTGAAAACTTTCTTGAAACCATCAAAATAGAACTAAACACTCTTAAATCAGCAAAATGCTCACGTACACATGTGTCGAAGGAAGAATTCCCAGCCTCGGAGTAGAACGTGAGAAACATCTCAGGATTTCAGCCCAAATGTGGTACCAACCCCATCTGGAATACTGCACCCCGTGTTCCATGATCCCTCTACAGTACACAGATAATCAGGAATTCCCCTCCGTTCGGCCGTGATGGCTGCTTCTCCCTCTACTCCCCAAAGGGCCCCCGGATGCCTCTAGGCAAGCCTCCCTCTCTCTCTGCCTGGCCTTGCTCACGGGGTCTGAGAGGATCAGACAGAGTAAGAGCCATGCTTTCTTACCCTCTGCCTTACGTAAACGAAAAGGGGTAAATCCAATAATTAGCCTACAAATTAAGGGGACGTGTGCTGTACTTCCCGGCTGCACCATGTTCCAGGCAATGTGGGGAGGGGGAATGCTGGAACTAATGAGCCTTTGGTCCTCATACTTGGCTCACCATGCCCCATTGGGGAGAAAAAAAGGGGTGCAGGCAAGGGCAGGCCCAAGGCCCAAGAACCCCCCGTCTGGGTGGCCCTCGCCCAGCCTTTCCCAGTGAGGGAGATCCTCTGTGAACAGGAGCAGACCACCTGCAGCTGCCGGCACAGAATCTGGGTTTGGTGTGGAGGTGAGGGAGGGGAACAGCACAGAATGACGGAGGGTGCTTAATATCACAGCTGGAAGAGCCGTTGGAAGCATCACGGACTCCCTCGCAGGATTGTGGGCTTCCCATACTGAGGGAATCTTTAAGGGGAGGTTTTGAGAGCTATCGTGGGATGCCCTTGAACAAATCTTGGAAAGAAAAATTCACGGCAGCTTCAACAGGGAGAAACCCTATAAATGCATGGAATGTGGAAAGAGCTTCAGCGACAATGAAGCATGTACTAAACATCAAAGGACACAGACCCTGCTTTCTTGAACTCACAAATCCACCCTTACCAGCCCCACAGGTCAGTATGTGGCTTGTAGAGAAGGATCTGCCGGCCTTGTGCACCAGATGACCTGGAGAGAAGATGCCAAAGAGAAATGGGAATACCGCTTTGCACTCTCCACCCTCTGCCTCTCAGGCTGCAGCAGAGAGTTATGGCACTCCCTGGCCCTCCCATGCCCGGGGAAGGAAAAGGGCCTGGCAGCCCTGCCACCAAGAGAACTCCAGATGGTGCTTTTCTGTGGTGGGAGGACCAAAGAGTATGGCTTCCCCGAAGAGGAGGCTCATGGTTCAGTGGCAGGTGCTGCAAGGGCCACTCTTCCTGCCCGGGCCCAGAGAGACCGTCCTCTGGGGAAGAGCTTCGTCCTTTCCTGCACAATGCGCTCTGAGAAATTTCTCCTCCAGAATGAGCCTGAAAGGGGCCAAGACCTCCCAGCTCCCTTACCGAACAACATGGCTGCCGTCTTCCTCACCCAAAGATACGAGGTGTTGAAAAAGAACTGGCAGCTATGGAGAGGAAGAAAAGAGCCCATCTTTTCGTAGGTAGGAACAACTGGCCACCCAGCCCCTTGTACGAACCTTCCTTTCACGGGTTGGGGAGAGGAGAAGCGAAGACACTCCCCACCACCACTACCAGAGAACGGCAGAGAGGATCAAGACTCGCGTGAAGCAAGAGGCCCCGATACTTTGTGGAGATCTCCTCCTGGGATACCTGAGTCATCCTTTTCAGGAGATTTCCCAGGATCTTCAAGATTTCACTGCAGGTAGGACGGAATTCAACAAACAAGGAGGGACATTCATAGCCTGGGCTGACACGATAAAGATGGTTGCTTGCTGGGGGGGGCACAGACTCTCACATCCAGCCCCTCAAGAGGGCCAGAAACTCCCCTGACCATTTCTCCATCCACCCCTCTCCTAATCACCCGGCTTACCCGGAAGACAAGGAGTTGTTCTCTGGGTTCCCACTGGTCCCTTCCTCCTCCTCCAGCCTGGTGACCTCAATGAAGAGGTTCACCAAGGTGTGGAAGAGGTCTGGGAGCCACACCTCCTCCAGTCTCTGGATATCACGGGTGCAGTCCAGTGGCTGTGGCGAGGAGCTTGCTCGTCTCCTGATACAGCTGGAGGAGAGGCGAGCACCCTAATGGGGTTGGGAACGCACAGTCTTTGAAGACAAATTGTGGGCAAAACCCTCTTGGAAAAGGGGGTTCGGAGGTCCTCATGAAGGGCCGAAACACCAGGTCAGTGCTCGGGACTTCCAACTTAAAATTTGAACCAAGTCTGGGAAATGTGACGTGGTCCGTTCAGCTGCCATTACCCCCACGAGTCTCCTAGCAAGGAAATCCTCACCACCCCTTTTAATTTTAGAACATCAAACAATAGAAGAATATGGTAGAAGGAAACTCTTTCTTCTGTATCTAATAGTCTAAAATATTCTCGTCATATCAGTAGAAATAACCAACGCAAAGTTCACTCTACCAACAAGGGAAGCTGTACCCCTTTAAGGAGGGGGAATCTCCCAGAAAGGGAGGAAGAATGGAGGAAGAAGTACTCAGCTGATTCAGAGATATCTCTACCAAGCGGCAGATTGCGGTGGAACGGGCAAAGGAAAACAGGTTTCTAAGCCTAAGCGTTTATATAGTCTGCATAGCTAAATTTCTATCCTATTCCTGCTCTGCCACTTAAACTTAGTTGTCTTAGTTGTGGAGCGCGTGGTTGGGATGTTTTACGTGACTATACGGACTGCACAAAATATAAACATACAAAGACACGAAGGCTTCTTTTTTCATCAATTTTTTGCCTCTGGAGACAGAAGCTTGTGGGAAATTTAGGAGGGAAATTCTGAGTGTATTCAACGCTAATCAAAGCTTGGATATTAATGCGACTAAGTAGCAAATAGAATGGGAAAGTAAAAAGCTAAAACATAAGCGTTGCAAGTCTTATGTATAGTTCAATTCTAACCTGTAATTAGAGTAAGTGTAAATACAATCTAATGTAATTAGCCTAAGATTAATTGTTAAGTGTAAATTAAACGGTATTTAATTATATATCTATATATCTATATACATTGTATTATCTATACAGATTATATATACATCTAAATTGGTGTTGTTGACTAGAAAAACAAAAGAAGATGAGAAATAATTTGAAGATGAAAAAAACTCATATATTTATTTTATTCATATATTTATCTTAGCTTTGCTCTTCCTTGAATAGTACATAATAGGAGAAAATAGGAATTAAATTATTTTCCCAATTATACACTAATATTAGTTAATTAAATGGACAATTTAATTGATTAACTGTTTATTGATTAGGTGTTGGCTTAGCATTTATGATTTTGATTAACTGATATCATTGGATAATGATGGACTAAAGGAAATAAGTGAGTTGGATACTTGAGAAACTGGGAAAAGTGCATTGGCATTGAAATTCCACTATATTGGAAATTATATTGGAATATTATTTAGTATTATAGCATTAAGAATTATTGTTATTAAGAATACATAATTTAGTTGATTAATTCAAATTATAAATTACTTGGAATACCTGGGGACTCCACTAGTATTCTATTTTCCTTTTTTGCTACAAAGTAATAAATGAGGCATTGAAATAAAATGGCTTCTGGAACAAGAAAAGCTGTATTGTCACAGCAACAAGCCCAAAGGAGAGCCTCCATGGAGGAACAGTCAAAATTTTTCGAGTTTGGAAATAATAAACTAACAGAGATGCGTAAATTAAGAGAAGATTTTACGAGAGAATTACAGCGTGTGTCGACCGATATGAGAGAAATAAAGCAGGAGATATAGAATATAGGTCAAAAAGCGGAAAAGATTACTAAGGACACGCAGATAATGAATAATAAAATTGACAGCTTACAAGATAGAACAATAAATTGGAAAAAGAAACGCCTAAAATGAAAAAACAAATGGAACAAATGGCAGTTCAAATTATAAATACAGAGATTAAAATTAGAGATAAGTGTTTGAAAATTAGGGAACTGGAGGAGATGGAAGGAGAGGACTTGTGCAGTCCTACAATTCCGAATTTGACCTCATTTATAAGGTGGGAACATTGAACAATTAGATTTGGAAATTGATAAAATTTTTCGAATCAATTCTTTCATAGCCAGAAAGAGGAAAGTACCCAGAGACATTGTAATCTGTTTCCTCAGAGAAAGAGTGAAAGATCTGGTTATACAAGAGACCTATACTAATAAGCTGCTCATTGATAATACAGAACTACAGATCTTTAAAGTTGTTCCGTCTCAGCTGCTTAAAAAGAGAAAGGAATATTCCTTCCTGAAAAAAAATGTTAAAAAACAAGGAATACAGTACAGGTGGGCTAGAGGAGAGGGCGTCATTTTTACATTCCGCCAAAAAAGATATGTTCTGAACACTATCTTAAAGGCGCAAGATTTTGTGAAAAAATATAGAGATCTTAGCAAAACTGAACCAGAAAAACAAATTGTTCAAGAAAAAGACATAGTAAAAGAAACAACAAGGAAGACTATAGATCAAAATTTAAAGGGAAATAGAAACAGGGAGACAAAAGATTATAAGAGTGTCCCGGACAGAGATTATGCTTTGGAAAGACTAAACGAAGACTGTGCTTTGGATAAGAAGACGTTGGAGAAAGAGCTAACTAGTCAAGAAGTAATGAAGGGGACTCCAGAAGGGGCTTGGTCTTCTTAGCCTTAAGACCTTTTGCATATATTCATAGAATATAGAAGTTTCAAAGTATTATTGCCAAAGTGTGTTCCTGCTACAATAAAAGACAAACAAGAAGAGGAAGATTTGGAAGGAGAAGATGAAGAGGAGGGATAAAACAGACACGGGAAAAGAAGCAGATTAAAGGGAAGGATAAGAGAAAAAGAAATAGAAACAAAGATTCTTTGAGTTAAAATCAAAAGAAAAGTAGTTAAAAATGAAGATTCTTTCATGGAACGTTCGAGGGCTAAATGCACGAATCAAGAGGAAAACAATATTTCATCACTTGGGAAAAATAAAACCTGATGTAGTATGTCTACAAGAGACACAAATAAGAGCTATAGATGTTAAATATCCGAATAACCCCAAATTAGGAGTACAATTTTCTTCGGTATGTAAACGAAAGAAAAAGGAGTGACGATTTTTGTTGACAAAAAATTTCAGGCAAAAGAGGTTTTCAATGATGAGAACAGAACATACATAGGTATTGAAGTAAAATTACTACAAAACTTAATATTATTAGTTGGAATTTATGGTCCTCAACAGAATAAAACAGGTTATTATGAGGAAATGCAAAAAGTATTAGATAATTATGATTACCATGAAATTGTAGTAATGGGAGATTTCAACGGGGTTATAGACCCCGGGGTAGACAGACAGAACAGATAAACAAAAAATATTACAACGCAAATCATCAAAATCTTTTTTTAACTTAATGGAGAATCTGAAGTAGCTTGCCAAGAATTGAGACCACCAGATTAGAAAGCAAGAAAAAAGGTTTATTTTACTGCAGGGATCTCAGTGGAATGAATTTCCAAAGTCTGAGAACCCCGATCCAGGTATCAGCTCTCTTTTTATATCCTCTTGTAAACAGGTTACATGAAATGATTACATGTAACCATATATGAAGTGTTTACAGGTTATACAGACCTAGGTTACAGCTTTCAAAAATGATATATTTTGGTACCAAAGGAGTATTTCTCCAACATCAAAACTCCCTAGGTTCCCGGTACAGCTAAGCACATACCTAAGCCTCCTGATAAGACAAAGGATGCATCTGCTCGCCTTATTTTTCTCTATTTTTCTACCTTAGCAATAGCTTCTTCAATTTAACCCTTTCAAATCATACAATGTTAGACACGTGGAGATTTCTATATGGTGGTGTAAAAGAGTTTACATATTATTCCGATGTTCGTAAATCCTGGTCTAGGATAGATACGGTCTTAATATCTAAAACACTGGCTAAAAATATTAAAGAAATGAAGATATTACCAAGGATATATTCTGATCATAATCCAGTATTGATGGTAGTTAAGGAAAGAAAAATAAGCCACCATTGGACACTTAAGGAGAAATTACTGCAAGACAAAAAAGTAGTAGAAAAAGTAAAATCGTAATTGAATTACTATTTCAGAGAAAACTCGGAGGAAGGATTAAAAGAAAGTGTGGTATGGGAGACAGGAAAAGTAGTAGTACGAGGAATATTTATAGAACAAGACATATATAAAAAGAGAAAAAGAAAGGAGTTATATCAAAAAATCATGGGAGAACTTAAGAAAAAAGAAGAAGAACATATGAAAGACCCCCAAAATATAAAGATTAAATATGAAATAAGAGCATTACAAAAGCAAGTAACAGCTCAGAACACAACAGAAATAGAAAGGAAGCTAAAGTATGTTAAACATAATTATTATGAACATGCCAGTAAGACTGGAAGGTGGTTAGCCTACAGGCTTAGGAAAGAACGAGAGAAAAGAGTGGTATTGGAAATTAGAGAAAGTAGAGAAACATATTGTCAACAACACAAAATGAAATTAATTTCAAAATTATTTCCAAAAATTATTCAACAATAAGAATAACAGTACCAAACAGGAAAATATGAGAAAATATTTAGAGAATATAAAAATACCACCAATTAGGGATGACCAAAAATTAGATTTAAATAAGTCAGTTACGAAAATGGAAATCTTAAATGCAATCCAAAAACTCAAGCTCCAGGACCAGACGGTTTTATATCACAATATTATAAAATTTTTCAAGATCAACTGATAGGACCCCTGCAAAAAGTTTTGAATGAAATCGATTATGGAATCTGCCCAAGCTCTTGGCCGATACCTTTGCTGAATACGGATTATAAAATATTTGCAATAATAGTAGCTGAACGATTGAAAAAAGTGTTAAAGGAATGGGTTCACGAAGATCAGAGTGGTTTTCTCCCAGGGAGGGCAATACAGGACAATATAAGCATAGTATTAAATATAATAGAGTATTATCAAAAACATAATGAGAAAAAAATAGGCCTGATCTTTTTAGATGCGGAGAAAGCCTTCGACAATGTAGATTGGAAGTTTATTCAAGAGACTTTACAAAAAATAAATATAGGAGGAAAATTTATTAATGGGATAAATAAAATCTATAAAGACCAGTCCGCAAACATATTAACAGAGAGAAAACATCTAAAATTAACATTAAGGAGACGAGGCAGGGATGCCCATTGTTGCCGTTAATCTTTTTGATTATCATCGAAGTGTTAAATATACAAATAAGGCATGATCCAGAAATAGAAGGTGTGCGTATTCAAAACCAAAGATTTAAGATTAGGGCTTTTGCAGATGACTTGGTTATATTACTTGATAATCCTATTCAAAATATAAAACGCCTCAATAATATATTAAACAAATATGGAAACATGTCTGGTTTTAAGGTAAATCCAGAAAAAACAACTATATTAACAAAGAATATGACTACCCAAGAGGAAAAAGAATTGGAAACCAAATCTCAATTTAAAATATCCAAAAAAATAAAATATTTAGGAATTAAGATAATAATTACTTAAAGATATGGCAAACGGTTAAAGACGACTTGAAAAGATGGACAAAACTCGATTTGATGTTAATGGGAAGAATCACGGTAGTTAAATGAACATCCTTTCCAAGGATGATCTTCTCATTTCAAAATCTGCCTGTAATAGTCAACGATACTCCTTTTAATCAATGGTGGAGAGACCTTTCCAATTTAATCTGGAACGGTAAAAAAACCCTTATAAGATGGAATTATTTGAACGATACCAAGGACAGAGGCGGGTTAGGAGTTCCTCATTTCAAAATATACTACCGTGCTTGTTGTATAGATAACTGGTTAACGTCTTGGATTGAGTTAAAGGATGAAAGACTGTTAACGCTAGAAGGAGCAGAATTGCCCTTTGGTTGGCATTCATACCTTTGGTATGATAAAGCTAACTTAAGCAACGACTTCAATAATCTTTTGGGTGGAAATCATTGCTAAGAATCTGGTTAAGATACAAAAGGGAGTTCTACTTAAAACTTCCAATGTGGGTTTCTCCGCACGAGGCCGATTACTTATAAAGAAATACTAAAAAGCCAAGGAGATAAGATTTATTTTAAAAGTAGAGAAGAACTGGATGAAAGTGGCTGAACGACACATTGGCTTTTACAGAGGCAGCTAATGGAGAAGTTTGAAATACACCCAAAAACGGTAGGAACAGAGATTAGGGAGAACGACTTGGATAAATTATTAAAACCAGGAGTGGAACACCGAATTGCTAAATTGTATAAGCTGTTATTTAGAAGGGAATTAGAAAAAGAAACAATAAAACATGATAAAATGGATGCAGAATATAAGGTGCCCTATTCAATTAGATAGCTGGAAAGTTGCTGGAAAATGATAATTAGATTTATAAAAGCGTATCTCTAAAAAAAAATTATTACAAAATATTGTATAGGTGGTATTACACTCCAGCTCATTTAGCAAAAATGACTAAAACCATGAACAGTAAATGTTGGAAGTGCAATCAAAACGGACTTTATACCACCTATGGTGGACTTGCCAGAAGGTGCAAGTATTTTGGACTCAAATACATAACAAAATAACGGAAATATTGAAATCTACGTTTACAATGCAACCTGAAATATATTTATTAAATATATGATGGAGTAAGATTCTTAAAGAAACCATCACAAAGGAAGTTATTAACTTACATGATCACAGCAGTCGGATGACTTATGCAAGTAAGTGGAAACAGGAAGAAGCACCAGAGATACAAGACTGGCTAATTAAGAATATGATATAGTCGAAATGGACAAACTAACAACAATATTATCTAAAAATTCCATGAAACAATTTAGAGAAGACTAGGAGCCAATTTTAAGTATATTTAAAGCTAAATGTGGAAAATTAGCTACCACAGGAATAGAAAGATGGTAAGCGAATAAAAGAGAATTTAAAAGAGAGATAAAAGGTGAGAGTATGGCCCTTTCCACACGGGGGTAATAAAACGTTTTAGCGCAGTGTAGCGCGATATCTGACGGAGGTCTTCCATACCTTAGAATGCGCTGAGTCGTCTTTAATTTCCCAGTTCCACACGTCAATCCGCTCAGAAACGTCTCCAACTGTGCTTGCACGTGCTTTTTAAAAACCGGAAAAAAAGTGTTTCTTTTCCCCCTGATCCGCGCAATCACGTCCTTGCTCACTTGTGTGGAAACGCAGATTCGCGCTGATTCGCCCCTGAGATGAACGGGGGGCGGGCCGTGGGCGTGGACAGCTTCGGCGGTTGGCCCGCCCCACAAAGAGCTGAACGGCGCCATTTTTTAATCCTCCCTAGCGAGAGCCCACAGCAGGAAAAAGAAAAGGTACGCTAAATTGGAATTATTTCTTTACAGTCCATCTTAAAATCGCCTTTTGATGTTTCCGTGGGATATTGGAGCTTCAGGGGGACTGTGGATTTATTGCCTTCATCTGCGGAGTGGGCTATCCGGGGTGGGGATGGGGGTGGAGGTGGGAATTTCTTGGGAAGTCGCCTCTAGTGACACCGCCATTTTGCAACCCACCACACAACCGCTGTATGCGTGAGCCGGGAGGCATGGGGGCCGCGGCGGCGGTGGGTGGGGACCCTCGGCGCGCCTGGCCAAGAGGGCGCTGAACGGACAGGGCAGCATGGTGGCCGCCAAGGGGTCCCACGGGAAGCCTCGGAGTAATGGCGCCTTCACTTTGAAGAAGCGCTGCGGGGATATCAATGACAGGTTTTGCAAATTGGGATTATTTCTTTCATACTCCCCCCATTGCTCCGGACTAAAGCGAAAGACCCACAGCCACCTGGCTTCCGCGGCGGCATTGGGGTGATTTTAAAAGTCTCCCCAATACCGTCATTTCGCAACCCGCCACAAACCCCTAAATGTGTGAACCGGGGGGCAAGGGGGACCACGGAAAGCCTCGCCTTCACGTTAGAAAGCATCGTGGGGCTACCCTATGTCCCCCAGAAATGCCCAGAACATGAGGGAAAACGGGGCAGGAGGCCATGTCCTGCATTGGGCAGAATGGACGAATGAGTGCGGTGGGGTGGCTAGCTGGGGGACTGGGGGACTCCAGGCATTCAGCCCGACCAGTTATCTCCCCGACAGCGTGATTGATTTGCAGTTGGTGTCACTTGAGGCCGAGAGAGTGTGACCCGACTGACATCCCTTGCTCCAACAGAACTAGAGCCTGATTGGTGGGCGGTTGGTGGGGGCCACGACAGGGACGCTGTCTGGAAGGATGGGGAGGAGGGAGCTGAGTGAGCTGCTCCGGACAGAAAGATGACCATCTGCTTTGTTTACACCAGCCTCCCCAAAACCCACTATTTCCTCGCAGGTGGATCCCCGGTGGCCCGTCCTTCGAGGCGGACAGAGGGATCAGACAAGGAACACTCCGTGGCGAAAAACCTCCATCCAGTTCTCCAAAATACCTGCAGCTCAAACTGGTCACCTGGCTTCTCTGTCAGAAGATGCAATTGCTCCAAGTACTAGCAGGTATAGGGCATAAGCTGTATGGGCACTCCTTCAAACCATGGATTTCAAGTGGTGGACTCCCATCCGGGTTTAAACCTAATGCACCCTGCTTAGCATCCAGGTTTGGCATGGGATTTGGGGCCTGTTCACACAATCTTCAGGTGCTTTCCACACCTGCCTTGCTATGGCAGGTGGATCCAGGTTGAACTGACTGCTTCCAAGGCTGAGCTGGTTACATGCAACCATTGAAAACAAGTCACAGAAAACTTAGAAAAATATGTTTTATTAAATAACTAGATATTCCCAACATAACATAAGAAAAAAAGGAAACAGTTCAAAACATCATAGGAGGTTGCCCCTCCTCAGCTGTCTCTTTATCTCCCTCAGCTCCCTCCGTATGTCCGCATATCAGTTTTCCAGGGCGGCTGACACCTCCAGGAGGCTTCCCTGTGCAGACTGTCTGTGGGAGGGAGAGTAGGTATTAGGACGCCGTGCTGACACGCTTGGTGGAAGCACCGTAGCCAACCTTCCATCATGGCCACCCGTGTTGCTAACTTACACATCTCGGCTGTTTTCCTTTCCAGCGTGGTCATCCCCGCCATCAAGGACTCCGCGATGGACCTCAGGTCCTGGGGGATGGACCTGGAAAGAAAGGTGACATTGGCAGCCAGGCACTCCTTGGAGTGGGCCTCCATGTGTGCCACCTTCCGCGGAGCTGATTTTTTTATACTTGCCAGCTGTGTGTGAGGATGCTCCAGGAAAGTGTTCCTGTCGCTCCTCTTCTGCGGACAGCGTGCCAACTGCGAAAGGAAGGAAACTGTTCAACATCCCTGTCAGCAATTGTGCATCTAATCTCCACATTCTCCCACATAGGTGGTTACTGTACCATCAGCTGTTGGCTCCCTTCCCTGGCGTGTCAATCACCAGGTCGCCGTGACCGGGGGAGGAACCAGCGGGGCTCTCTGCTTGTGCACCTGTGGCTGAAATAGAAACAAGCGGGAAACAGATGTTGCCCCGAAACAGATCAACTTCCTAGCTGTGAATAAAGTTTTCACGCCAAAGCTGTTGCATGTTTTACCTATATCTTCCCCTGCACCTCCAACGTCACTTTCCTCCCGGGCCCGAGGTGTCCCCAGCACGATTGTTTCAGGCTCTGGAGAAACAGGAAGAAGCAAAGCTCTCAACCTTTGCAAAACAGTGGGCAGACCTCTCGACAACACACAGTTCCCCACGTGTTGGCATACGCAGGGACAGGGCTGGGAATCTCATAAGAACACTTGCCTTCCCCTCTCTGAGGTCCCGGCGACATCAACATTCCGCCGGTGGCACGGCGTCTGGTACCTGGGAAGTGGCACATGCTTCTGTCAGTGTGTGCTCACATAATGGGGTGAACCAGGAACCCCCACCGTTTGATTGACCATCACTTGTTCATTGGGAGGGGGATGGTTGTCAAGGGTACTCACGTCCTCTTCTGCGGCCACGCCAGGAGGGGCGCCCGGCAGACTTCCACAGCCGCAGCATGGTTCGGAAGTAGGGAGGTTTGGCTGCATGGGGTGGGTGGCCATTGAAGCGTTCCATGCAGTTGTAGAACGCTGCCTTGATGGCCTTGAATTTCGAGTTGACCTGCGCGGCTGTCCGGTCGAACCCCTGCCGTGACAACCCCCTGGCTATGGTCTAGTAGACTCCCTGTCGGGGGCATTGGAATAGGAGGTACATTACCCCTCCGCACCACTCGACCATAGCCAGCATCTCCCTTGTTTCAAAATCGTCCCAGAGGGCACCCTCACGCTCCATCTCTCTCTCTCTCTCTCTCCCTCTCTTTATACGCTTAACACTATCTCTATCTATCTATCTATCTATCTATCTATCTATCTATCTATCTATCTATCCTATCTATCTATCCGTCTATCTGCCTATCTATCTATCTATCTATCTATCTAATAACAGTATAAAAACAATAAACTCACACGCTCCTCTTAATCTCCTCTCCTACCTCTCGCCCCGACTAGCCCACAGGAAGGCTGTAGTTCCACCGCCTTCCTGTGGGGGTCCCGCGTGCGATGCCCTGGTGGCCGCTGCGCATGTGCGAAGCGTCGCCGCCGGAAGAAACTGCGCTGGGGCGACCAGGAGGAAGCCATTCCTTGGAACTAGCAACCTCGTGTTCAGCCAAACTTTGCGGAGTAGAGTTTAGCTGAAGGTGGCTATGGAGACCCAAGATGCAAGCCAGGGAAATGTGTCCAGCCCTGGAGAGGGAGAGATCAACCCGAGGAGAAGCAGGGCAAAAGGCAGGGAGGTTGCGTGGCGCCACTCCGAGGTAAAGGATCTCCTTGAAGTGTGGGCAGAAGTACCAGGCGGATCTTCAGGAAAGTTACCGGAATATCGAGATATTTGAAGAAATAGCCAGGGAAATGGAAAGAAGAGGGCACAAAAGGACAGCGGAAGAATGCCGCAGAAAAACTAAGCAGATGCGGCTGGACTACCGTCATGCGGTCGCTGCAAACAAAAGGACAGGCTCGTCCCGGGTTACCTGTCCTCACTTCGAGGAGCTGTCGAAATCTTGGGTGGTGACGCGGTGACACCCACCAAGGGTCATCGTGAGGTACAATTGCAGAGGACGGGGATCACGGAGTGGAGGGGGCTGCAGCATCAGAAGGTAGGAATGTTAAAAGGGTACCTCTCATTTTAGTTTTGTATCACTAACTCATCTATGCATGTAAATTCCACCCATTCGTTTCCCTTTTTGTGCTCCAGAGCGTGCCCATAGCCAGGAGCTTTTTGGGGATTCCCCGGATACCTCTGATGCGGAGACATCAGGTAAGGCAGGTTGTTAGTGTGTCAACAAATGTATAAGCTTCGCTTTATCTCTCTGGGTCGCAATATCCCTTTGGCATGACTGCTATGAAGTGGAAAGAATGCTTTTGCAATGCGCATGCTACCTACACTTTCAATTCCTGCATCACTACTTACTCACTAACTCAATAGCAAGCCCTTTTGCTCCCAAAACGGTCAAGTTGTCTGAACTCCTTGATTCCTGTGGGTCTCTGGGTATGCTAACGGTGTGGGAGCATGCAAACGGCGCGCAGTATGTGCCTGGTCCCTTCCAGCTGGATATCAATGTGCATAGGTCAATGGGGGGAAGGCCGGAAGGGGGGCCGCCGGGAGCCATGCAGAATGCATTCTCAGCAGACTTGTTCTTTCACGCCTCGCAACCTATCCCCCGATGCAGGCATGGACAACACCAGCAACACGGCAGTTCATCCTGGGACATCTAGAGCGGAAATGACAGCACCACTGGTACAGGTGAGTTTTTAACCACCACGCTTACCTTGTCACCATAGCACTAGAGGTGTTGGCCGGAAGGTACAGGAACCTTCCTGCTGGACCTTTTGAACAACAGTCAAGCCTGGTGTCTCACGAGTGAGCATGATTCATGAAACTAGACATACTATTGTTTGCATGCACGGGATACATGGGATGATGAGAGATGTGATTGGTTTTGCTGCTGCCCGGCAAAAATCACATCCCATTAACCAGCACAACGCTACTTCCGTTTCGCTTTCACTCTCCCTAGATGAGGCAAGAACGGTACACCAGAGGTGACACGCAGCACTACCACCGCGGGCTGTCTCCCCGGTCCAGACTACGCATGTTCGCGCCATAGGACCACTGCAGCGGGGCGTAGTCAGAACCTTCCCGCTGCTACCATAGCTACCATGGATCTCATACGGGAGCAGCAGGAGCTCAACAGGGAAATGCGTTCCAGGGAGTTCCAACATGAGAGTTCCACAGCGACAGAAGAACGCAGGGAGCTGCTCTCCCTGCTTAGGGAATGTATCAGGGTTATGTCCGCAATCGCGGATGCAGTGAATGCAAGAAATGCTGCAATCCTCCCCAGGAATGATGGCAGTGTGGTTTCCGAAGAAACTGAGCCCGAACCAGGCCAGAGCCTTGCGATGGGGGGAAGCCCATCGACCTCCTCCCGGCAGCAGGTGGCAAGACGACATTTCCCAAGGGTCAAGAGACCCTGCCACAGATACAGCCTTTGAGAAATGCATCCCCCACCTACCTGCCCACCTACCACCTACCCACCTCCCTGTCCATTTGGCCCCGTTAACTTGTTAGCAACATCCACGATCTAACTGTTTAAAGTTATGTTTCCTATTCCTCCTATGAAAGGGGAGTTGCCATATATCTTGTTTTACTTTGAAGTCGTTACTATTGTTTGCCATTCATGTCGTTTTTGTGTTTTTGAAATAATAAAGCAATCCCTGTTATTTGAGCAACAAAACCAGAGTAAAGTTTATTTGTAATAGGGAAAGTATTCACAGAAGGGAAGGGCAAAAAACCTTAAAATTCCAACTTCAAACCAGTGAGAAAATCACAAATCTACTGGACATTGTCCTTGGCAATAAGGCTTGCGATGGCGTTTCTGACAGATCTCCCCTTCAAGGAGCCTCCTGGTGGAGGAGTGGGGTCGGAAGTCATCCCGTGTTTGTGGGAGACGCAGAGGTGGGGGAGCTAGGTCGGGGTGCAGGATGTGGCCCTTGGACTCGAGATGTTGTGGAGGACCACGCAAGCAGATATGACAGGAAGGTAGTTCTTCTGGGACACGGTTAGGGGAGCTGAGAGGCAGCCCCACCGTGCCTTGAGCCTTCCAAAGGCCTGCTCCACCACGTTCCGACAGCCGTTGAAAACCCTGTTGTAAGCCAACTTCCTTGGGTCCATGGCCCCTCCGTATGGCTTCATCAACCACCTTGACAGGGGGTACGCTGCATCTCCGAGGATGACTGGACCAATGGAAATGCCATTTATGGTGATGGTAGGGTTCCCAGGAACATACCGTCCAGCCTCCATGGCGTGCCACAAGGAGGAGTGACGGAAAACAAATGCGTCGTGTGTTCTGCCTGTAAAGCCAAGGACAATATCCAAAAGCCGTCCTTCATGGTCCACCATCCCCTGCAGGAGAATGGAGAAGGAGCTCTTGCGGTTTACGAACTCTTCCCCTCTTCCTTTTGGTGGCCGCACAGGAATGTGTGTACCATCAACCGCGCCGATGCATTGGGGAAATCGCATGACCTGCAATGGGTGGCAACACAAAAAACAAACATTACTCCCTTCATGGCCAGTGCAGGGATAGTGGTGGGACCGGTCTGGGCTGAGATAGCGTCACCGGGAGACGTCGGGGCGCTGGAGAAGGACGGAAGGGGAGAGAGGGCGGGAGGGGGAAGGGTGGATGGAGGTGGGGACGGAGGGCCGCGGATGGCCGCGCGCGTGGCGTGGCCAGTGCAGGGATGGTGGCCGGAACGGTCTGGGCTGAGATAGCGTCACCGGGAGACGTCGGGGTGCCGGGGAAGGACGGAAGGGAGAGAGGGCGGATGGATGAGAGTACCACTCTGCGATAGTCTCCAAGGGAAACGGTGGACGACAGGAGGACCTGCTCTATCGCCAGACACACCTCAATGACAATCACAGCGACTGTAGAGATCCCCAAGCCGAAGGTGTTCGCCGTTTTGCAATACATAAGCGGCGTTGTCAACCACCACACGGCAATCGCCACTCTCTCTTCCACAGATATGGGTTGACGCATTTCTGTGGCTTTCCTCTCAAGTGTGGGACGCAGATGGTCAACGATCTCGAAGAGGGTAGCTTTCGTCATGCGAAAATGGTAGAGCCACTGGTCGTCGTCCCACTTAGCAAGCACCTCCTCAGCCCATCATGTCCTCCGCATCCTCTCCCTGACCCACCACCTTCTGGGGCGTGGGAGACGCCGCGAGTGTCTTCTAGAAGGGGCGCATAGAAAACGTCCTCCTCCTCATGGTCGCGATGGAGCCTGGACATCCTCACTCGATCTCTGGCCCATTGTTCTTGCATGGTGGCCACCACTACACCCAGGACCGCAACAAAGGGCCCCAGGAACCTGACCAGGTCATCGAGAACCTCGCCCTCCATCGCAAAGCCCGAACAAGCCAGAAACTGGGCGAAACAGGAAGCACAACGACCGGCACCAACCAACGCACTAGCGAGAGGTGGGGGGTGGCGGCGAAAGGCGGGAGGGGTTGGGGAGGACCTTGCATACGTACGTGCATGCGTATGTACGCACTTGCGCGGGTACGATACGACGCAACGCGCCATTTTTTAAAATCGAAATCAGCCTATCACAGCCATAGTGGGCGGGTTTATGTTAATAGCAGGGGTGGTCAGGACGGCAACGTGTGGATCTCTGAAACCGCGTGAAGCCGGATCAAGCATAAGACGTATGGATAGAGAGCGCGCATTACGCGGATACAAAAAAACCCAGGAAAAACCAGCCGAACCGTCACTACGCGAATTCCTCTCCTTGTGTGGAAAGGGCCTATGTGTATAATGTGTAATGGAGAGGGAAAAGTAAAGGATAGTCAAGAGCAACCATGGGCGAAAGAAGTTAAAGATTAAATACAAAAAAGAAGAAAATAAAAGACTCAGAGAAAGTAAGCAGGATAAAACAGTTAATCAAAGAATCAAACAAATTGAAAGAAAGAAGCGATATAAGGAAAGAATTATGGTTTATAATTTAGTGTTGGTCAATACTAACTAGGAATAACCAATATGACTTGAGAAAAAGAAGAAGGGAAGAATAATGTATGAAGAAATGGCTGTATAATTATATAATTATATTAAGAATAACATCGGGGTGAAGATAAATAGACAGATAGATATGGAAGAGGAGAGGATAAAATTTGATTTTGAATGGGATAAATGGTTTATTTATGTTAAGCAGTATATATGGTTTTGTTTTTAATATGCTTAAAATGTATGAAAATGTAAAGATTATTTGAGGTTATATTGTTGTATCAGTCAATTAAAAAAAAGATTTGAACAAGAATGCAGGCGAATGCAGGTGGCCTTCACCTGTGGAGAGAAGAGGTTTGGGCCTCAACAAGAGGAGCACTCTCGTGGATGCTCAGGAGGGAAGGAGGGTTGGGTTGCTGTCTCCTTCCCGTCCCCCAAAACAAGGTGCAGGCGAGGAAAACTGGGTCGTCCTCAGAACTCTCTGGACATCTCCTTCTCCCTCACGGGTCTTTCCTCCTCTCCATCTGATGGGACTTCCTTTTACCTGGAAGACACCAGAAAACCAGGCAAGGGGAATGAGTGGGCCAGTGCAGCTGAGACTTCTTCTGGGCAACGAGGTCCTTACCGTGACTGCATGGAAAGGGGAACTGGGCTGCTCCGTCCCCTCCTGCGGCAGCTGAGGGCCTCCCTTCACGTGGGCCAGGAGCAGGTCCAGCGCCGCATCCAGACTGCAGTATGGTGAGTTGAAGACTGACATATCAACTCAGCACATTGCCTGGGAAGAAGAACAGGGAATGAGAGAGGAGCCACCCCCTTGCTTGCTCTCCAGCCCCACAGGGATGAGGCACAGGACTGGACACTCCTTGGGGCAGAACAGATGCAGTCTTCCTACCTCGCTGTGGACTCAAAAAAGTGCTCAGTGGCCAATCCCAAGTGAGTCCACTGCCCATGTGGCCTCTCCGGAGGACGGACCGGATACCCGCTGGCAGAGACAATGGAGAAAATCCTAGGACTACCAGAAAACAAAAAGAGGAAAACAGGGAGAGAAGGAAGCCCAGGGAGGAAGAAAAGATGGCTGTAGAAAAAAGGGGGAGGGGTACGGCAGGGAGAGGCAATACAAAATGGAAGCAGTGACTGGGTTCAAAGGTCAGGGAGAGGGGAGTTGTCCAGCTAGAATCCTCCTCTTCTGCTGACTGGTGAAAGAAAACGAGAGAGCGCGATCTGGTCATTTGGCTCAGGCAGCAAAAGGTCTTGGGGTGGATCTATTCTGAAGACACTTCCCTAACGAAGGAGGGAGGGGAAAATACCAGCCTTTCCCGTTTCTAGCCCCCCTTCCCTTCCTCACCTGGGAGAAGAGGTGGAGCGAGTCCTCATCAGAGGAGATGAGCCTGCCCTCCTCAGAGGAGAAACAATAAACAGTCCAATGGTCAGAACGGGAACTCACCCAAAAAGCCCTCGCCACTCTCCTCCACTCCAAATCTACCCATTAAGCCAACCAGGAGGAGCTCGATCCTGCAAGGAAGTTAGGAAGCCCCCTTGGAAAAAGACAAAGCCCCAAAAATCTCTCCCTGATCCCCAGGAAAAAGGCTCTGTTGGCCCACTGGGAGAGACGTTACTTTTGAAAATGGAAGTGCTCCTCAAAAATAGGACAGCTTAGAAACAATGCAGAAAAATTTAGGGAAAAAACTTCCAAGTTTCAAAAAAACAAAAACAAAACACAGCTTCAAAATTTTCAGAAGTTTGACATTGTCAAAATGTAGGGGAGTGCTGTGGACTCCTTGCTTCACATTTCCCACTGCCAGTGTGTGAGAAAGCAAAACTGCTTGTAGAATTTGTTTAGGCTAGCACGCTAAAGTTTTTCCCATGAGAATGTTGTTCTGTAGCATTGTGTAGTGACTATATGTTATCAGGCCTTCTGGAACATGCAGCTGTGATCATGTGTTATGTCTCTGACTTATTTTGCATCCTGGGTGTCTCGTGTATACTTAATAACGGTTACTGAATAGGCTGTGTCTGATTTCTATTTTCTGTTCTGTTAGAGATGGCTCGCTTTGCTGTGATTTAACCAGCTTGATTTATTACCCGCAATAAAGACTGTTAGATTTGCTGACTGGTTTCAGATGTGAGGGTTTTTTTGGCACTGAAGGCAAGAATGCCTGTGGCGGGTTTCACAGTTTTCTTTTATGTGATATGGTAGCAGAGTATGGTTATGACCTCTGCGATCCCGCGGGTTTCAGAGTTTTCTTTTATGTGACAGACATTTCTCAGTTGGCTTGGTGTCCTTACTTCCTGACCAGACTTTGCCCCTTCTCACAGTGGTCAGGGCGGATGAGGCATTGCTCTCTGGAAAGCATGAGAATGGGCCTGCCCTCTTTGGGGCTGAAAAGGGAGCAAGAATCATTTGGACAGCTGCCCTGAAAGCTCCCTACCTAAGGGTAAAATTTGGGGGAACTGGTCTCTTCACTGTCATTGGTTGTTCTATACTCTAAACCACCAGGCTCCACACTCTTGAACATGGAAAAAAGTACCTCCCCCAATCAATCTTCAGGACCTCCTCCTCTTTCGTTGGAAGGCTGATGTTCTCCCCCTCACTCAGATGGGTGATCCCCTCCTCTTCCTTCAGGTCGCTGCATCGTCAGGAAGGATCCTCTGCTCCCACGGAGCCCTGGCAAGAGAAAAGAACACCGGGACACTTTTCTACCAAAAGGCTTTGCCCTCTCCTGCAATCGCTCACTCAGGAGCAGCTCAATTTGCCTTTGAACCAAGCTTGGGAATCCTGAGTGCCACCAGATATCATCAGAGTGCAACTCCCAGCATTCCTAGCCTGCCTGGGGTTGAACTAACAATGCAACAGAAACTGATGGATGCCCGTACCTGGGTTGGTTCAGCTTTTACTGAAGTGGAAAAAGGATGGAGGAGTGGGAAAGAGGCTTCGGACTTTTTCCCGTGGGTGACCAGAGATCCCAGAGGAAATTCTATGCATAGTCCCGGCCCTTTCCTCCCCAGAGCTGCTTTGCATGGGTAGAGGAAGGATTCTTTGCCTCCTGGCCACAGAACGCGGACCATTCGTGGGATGGTATCAGGCACGCTGCAGTGAGGGTGGGAGGTGAGGCAAAGGGAGAAAATAAAAAGACAACCCCTTCGTGGATCAGAGAGACTCTCCTTTCTTACCCCTGATGAAGGAAGCTTTTCCACCGTATATGTCCCACGGGAGGTCTCCACCCAAATGCTGGCTTCCTGAGGCTCTGGAGAACTGCAATGGGGCGGGGAAAGGCAAAGAAATGTTAGAGCCTCAAAGAATCCATCTCACCGGATGAGACCAAGAGCACAGCGGCTCCTCCAAATCCTGTCTCCAGCTGTCACCAGAGGGATGGTCTAGGAAGTCCCTGGGGGGCCACGAGGTCCTCCATCTCCTCCACTCAACTGCACTGACTCCAGACTGTATGGCAGAAAACTCGCTGATGACTTGGGGGCGAAAGTGCAAAGCCAGACCCTACCTTTCATTCCTGCAGACCCCATCATCTCTATTTTGGCTGGCTGTCTTCCCTGGGTGCAGGGACATGAAGGTGTCCTGTGGGGAGGGAGGGGAGGGCCCTGCCCTGGAAGGGAATAGAGAGCTGAAGGGGGCTTGCTTTGGAGGGGCCTCAGAAACCTCCTCTTGGTCGCAGTTCATGCCGCAGAAGAGGGGGCACCTCTTCCAGAGCTTCTGCAAAGGAAATAACATGGGGAACCTCTCAGAGGAAGAGGAGGGCTGGCTGGCCTCCTAGCCCCTGGATGCCCCCAAAGGGGCCTGAAAGCAGGAAGGGGGTCCAAACCAGCAAGAAGATGGACCCCCACACACACAGTGGCCATCTCGTCCTCCCCCAACCCCTCTCTGGCCAGTGGCAAGGGGAGCGTGACCCCTTACCCTGAACCATCTCAAGAGGGCCATCATTGTAAGAACACAACAACGCAGTCACAGGCAGGCGAAAGTGGGATACCCCTGGCAGAAGCAACCCACAAGAGCATCCACCCACAGCGACGACCAGTAAGGCAGTGGCCAGTTTCAGTTGGGCTCACAACCTTCTCACCTCCAGGGCAAGCATGAAATGAAACAATGACCTGGAATTCTTGCAGAAAGAACCTTTCTGAAAGTAAACAAAAAGCATGGAGGCTACATCAGTGAAGTTAGGGAAATACTAACGCTTAATAATAAATATCATCCAGGTTGCTGTAAACTTCTTCTTTTTTCTGCATTTCCCAGCTGAGGCTTCAGACATGAAATTAGGCCATTTTTTTTGCTAAGGAGTTCCCATTCGAGAAAGAAAGCTGATTATGCAGGCATCTTTCACTAGAACCTTGTTCGCTGAAATGTGCACTCGTGTGTGCCCGCCCCCCCGTTCATCTCAGAGGCAAATCAGCACTTCCACACAAGTGAGCAAGCACGTGATTGCGTGGCTCAGGGGGAAAAGAAACACTTTTTTTCCAGTTTTTAAAAAGCATGCGCAAGCACAGTTGGAGACGTTTCTGAGCGGATTGAGGTGTGGAACTGAAAAATCAAAGACGACTCAGCGCGTTCTACGGTATGGAAGACCTCCGTCAGATATCGCACTACAATGCGCTAAAACGTTTTATTACCCCCGTGTGAAAAGGGCCTTAGACAAACAATGCGGCTCCAAGCCCCCCTTTTGAGAGTGAGAAGCCTGATTTTGCAATTCTGAAACCAGGGCTGGTAGCAGGGAGTCTGAATCCAAGAAACTTTAGCCAACCCTTCAGTCCAGTAGCACTACTAACTGCATTAATAAACTAGAAAAGTAGCACCCAGTTCCATGCTGAAGGCGCCTTTTAGAATCAAGCAACACCTAAAAGATTCATTTAGCACAAAAGGAGCAACTCATTTCAGCCTTCCTTGCTGCCGAGGAAATAGCCCTAAAGAAGTCTGGCCAGTTCATCATACTCAGAAAAAGGAAGAGAGGCAACTCTGCTTCTGCATTCATTCATCCCTCCTCCTCACTTCCTAGCAGAAAAAAGCCAGTGCTCTCTAATTCAACAAATAAAAAGGAGGGTGAAAAGGGAAAATTCAGGAAAGACTGACGTTTGGCTCCCCCCCTTGACACGTAATTTTTAAAAGGCTGCAAAATTCATCTGACAATGAGTTTTTTGAAACAGCAGTTGGCATGGGAACTATAGACACATGGGAGTTGTAGTATCTGAATTTCCCCAAAGGCTTGCCAAGTGTAAAGAACAGAGGAGTAAGGTATTAGCCCCCACAGAGGTTCTGAAGCTACAGTGGTGACTCTGGGCCACTAGTTTTAAATTTCCAAGGCCCTAAGAAATGACCAGAAACTCATGACTAACAAGTCAGAAAACTCCTTAGCGTTGTGCTGAAAATGTAACCCATTCTGCCCCTTGCTGTGTCAGAATCACAAGGTGGGATTGTTGACTCTGTTTATGCACAGAAAACAGGGAAATGGTCAGTTAGCGCCCTGTTTCAATGAGCTGCTTCCGGGCTCCATGAGAGCGCCATAATGGCCCTAGGGCCTCTTTCCCTTTCTGTTCCCCTGAGCTCTCCCCTGTTCTCCTTCTTTGCAGCAGGGGAGCCTCTCCCTTCCCAGGCCAGCAACAGCAAAGTCTCCTTAGCCTTGGGGAAGGAGGCCGTCTCCAAGGCTAGTAGCGCCATCAGCAACGAGGGAGGGAGCAGACTCGGCTTGCGGATCTGGCGGCTGCGGGAGCAAGAGGTCATGTTGCGGATCTGCCGGGTACAGGAGCAAGAGGTCATGTTGCGGATCGGGTGGCTGCGGGAGCAGGAAGTCCTGTTGTGGATCCCCGGGTGTGGAAGTAAAGTCTTGTGTTGTGGGCCCGCTGGTTGCGGAAGCAAACGGTCCTGTTGTGGATCAGTCAGCTGTGGAAGCAAGACCTCTTCTTGCGGATCGGGTGGTTGCGGGAGCAAGAAGTCCTGTTGTGGATCTGCCGGGTACGGAAGCAAGGCGTCCTGCTCCAGTTCTGGAGGGTGTTGCGGGAAGGGCAGCAAGTGCTATGGGTCAGGAGGATGCAGCTTTTTCCTCCATGGAGTGTGGTGGGGTCTCCTCCTTCTTTGGAGGTTTTTAAGCAGAGGCTGGGTGGCCATCTGTCCAAGGGAGGGCTTTGATGTGTGTTCCTGCATAGCAGAAGGGGGCTGGACTTTTCCAACTCTGTGATTCTATGATTCTGCAATTCTGTTGTTCTTTCTGACGATGGTGAGACAGCAGTCTGAGGCTATGTGAGGCTGAATTTGGAAAACTAAAACTAAAGTCTTCACATACTAGGTTACTGAAATTCCAGGACTTTGTTTAAAACTCTTCAGGTGGCCATGTGGCAAAATGCCAACCTTCTGTGTGAATTCAGCAACAAAATACGATACTGGGAATCCCAAGTATCCCCTCTGCCTCAGCAAGGTTTGTAAAAACAGAAAACAGGTAGAGATATAACCCACTAAGACTTAACCTGTTCAAGTCATGAGGAGACAAACCCTAATGTTAAAATGAAACTGGTTTAGAAGCAATTCAAGAAGCACACCGTTAAAAGCTGCTTGTAGAACCCGTTCCAAGCCCCATTCTCCGCAGGCAGCCCGTTGCCCAAAGCCCACCTGAATCAAGGTGGGATTGTCTTCTGGCAGAAGGACAGCAAGGAAAAGTTCAACCCTGATTTCCACAACCCCTGGGAAGCAGCCACTGAGAAGACTCTGTCTTGCCTCCCTGCCAAATCTTCCTCCAAAGGCAGAACAGAGGGAAATGGATCCCAAATAAGATCTTAGATCTATGGAGAACCATGGCAGAAAAGGGTTCTTCCAATCCAATAATAGAACTGTAGCGTTGGAAGCAACCTCAAGTCCAAACCCTGATCTGCAGGAATCCATTATATGCACATTATAGTGACGGAGACCTGTCAGAGTCAGAAGAGGATAGAGAACCTATATTACCCTTAAGACAAGAGACACAGACCATTCTACATCCAAATGAACAGGATGGCATCAGACGAGTGCAGTCATATACATACACTCCTTTCACAACATCAGACCTCCCCTCAACTGGAAGACACATTACGCTTCATACACTGACAAGTCCCAGGAAATGACAGAACTCTGTTCTAGTATAATGTTTCAAACTGGCAAGATCCAACAACTGTTAATGACTCTGTTTACCACTGAAGAATGTAAGCGAATAATTCAACATGCCGAACAGATAGCCAGAAATAGGGCTCCCCCAGGAGAGGCTAATCCGGAGCAATGGATGCGGAGAGAGGTCCCTTGGGCCAACCCAGGAAGGGATCCGAATAGACCCAATCAATTGGCCATGCTCACCGATTACCAGACCCTACTGGTGGAAGCAATAACAGAAAAGATGAAGAGAACTGTTAATACGTCCAAGATCTCTGAAGTCCTGCAGGGAGCCACTGAACCCACTGGAACGAACTTAGGGAGGCTACTTAATGCGTACCATCAGTTCACCCCTCTGGACCCGGATGATCCGGACAATCACAGGACAGTAAATCTAGCTTTCACGGCTCAGAGTTACCCAGACATCAGGAAGAAACTCCAGAAATGAGAAGGATTTGCTGGAATGAACTTAAGGCAGCTGTTGGAGATTGCTCAAAAGGTATATGTCAACAGGGATCAAGAGCAGAAGAGAGGAAAAGATAGGCAGATGGCTCGAAGAGCAGAATTGTTGGCAGCCGCACTATGATAGAAAGAGCGAATGGGCTCCATGGGGAAGGGGTCGTGGAGACAGGAGAAGAGGCAAAGGAAGGAGAGGACAACAACCCCCCATTGGGTAGAAACCAATGCGCTATTTGCCGACTGGAAGGTCACTGAAAAGGAGAATGTCCAAATCGCCAGAGAGGTGGGGGAAAAGGAGACCAAGGTGCCACTCGAGGGCGATGGCAATGGGGAAGGGTCACTGATGGCCAATATCAGGCCCCCACTGAACCAGAATATGTTGGGTTGGCCAAGATGTAAGAGCTGGACTATTAGCACAGACTGGGTACCCAGTATCTTGGACCCAGGAAACCCTTAAGTCAAAATTGAAGTGGAGGGTTAAGACATTCCTTTTATGATAGATACGGGAGCCTCAAAATCTGTGGTTACCAAACTAATTACTCCTATTACCAAAAAGGCTATAAATGTGCTAGTCCAGAGTTCAGAGAATGAATGGAACCCTGAAGAATCAGCTATCTAAGCTCTGCCAAGAGACAAAACTTAATTGGACCAATGTTCTACCTTTAGCCCTATTTAGACTACAGTGTACCCCCAACAAGGTCATGGATCTAAGTCTTGTATGGGCAACCCCCATTAGTAATAAGTGGTCTAAGGGGGGATATATGGGAATTGAGAGAATGGCATTGCAAGAAGAGGTCCAATTGCTGGGAAAAACCTTGGCCAACTTGAAACGGTATGTCTTAGAGCAGAGACCCCCCTTTACTCCAAACACAGGTACACCCCTTTCAACCAGGGGATGAGGTATGGATAAAGGAGTAGAAGGTGGAACCCCTAGGACCCAAGTGGGGGGGACCGTTAATGGTTCTGCTCTCTGCTCCCCCGGCAGTCAAGGTGGCAGGAATTAGACCCTGGGTGCATTGGACCCATATAAAACGGGCTCACACTGACTGGACTTCAGCCCCAGTGCCTAACCAACCCATACGCCTCACGATCCAGAAAAAGGTTGCGGAGTAGAAGATCGGGACTAGGCCCTACTAAAATCACACTACTGGAAGCTGGTTGCTCTACGTACGGCCAGATCCCCAGCGGAAGTAAGGAATCGATGGACCCATTGCAAGTTGAACTGATTGTCTTATGCGGGGCTTTAATGATACTGGCCCTTGTGTATGTTTTATGCTTTCAAACAATGTTTTATTGGGAGCTCCCTTCATTCTCATATCCCAGATACAGAGTAAGTAAGAGGTATGTTGAGGGGACTGGTATTCGTTCTAGGATTAATACACTTGGTCAAAACAGAGTGGAAACAGACGAATTCCATAAACTACTGTGTAAGATTGTAGGGGATGTTAATTTTACTCAACGTTGGGCATGTGCTCACGGGCCATCCTCCCATTTTCAGGGATGGCCGGTGATACCAAGTGCAACATTAACCTCAATAGGTTGGAACAACACTTACACGTTTATGGACCAAAAAAACCTTAGTGATATTAGTATGTGTAATAATTCTGATGTGAATACCATGAATTGTAAACTTGGGACGAAGGGTGGTAGAAGGATCAATGAAAAAGAAAGGCTGCAGCCTACGCTCTAACTATCTGGGAATAACAACCATGAGGTAATACAACAATTGCAAGGATTGTGCATTAAAGGAGGAAATGACATAGTGTGTTGAAAACCACCAAGACTACAGTACCCACGTAAGTGCTGTAGTTGATCAGCCAATCAGATAAAGACATGGGTAAGAGTTAGATAGGCGGTGTTAGGTGAAGGTTCTGAACAATGTCCATAAGGAAAGCATTGTTTGTTTGTTTTTGTTTGTGCCTAAGTATAAAAG
Source organism: Iguana delicatissima (assembly GCA_948472985.1). Classification (NCBI taxonomy): domain Eukaryota; kingdom Metazoa; phylum Chordata; class Lepidosauria; order Squamata; family Iguanidae; genus Iguana; species Iguana delicatissima. The sequence continues at coordinate 440,436 of CAOKZL010001106.1, read as the reverse complement.
GCAATGTTGTACACCTATCGGGAGTCTCAGACTTTGTGGAATGATCCCTCTGGGGCCCCTGCTGGCAGTTTAATAAAATCCTACTTTCTCTCAACTGTAGGTCTTGACTCTGCACTTGATTTCTGTTGCAGTTTCCACTCCCAAGTCCTGGAGAGAAAAACAATGGATAAGTACATGGGAGATCCTGGAACCTGCGGGCTCTTGTCCTCCAGGACAAAAAGGCTTCTAAGAGAACAAAGGATTTTTGCCCAGCAAAAACTGATCTGCACTGTATATATTTCCAGAAAACCTGTAACTTTAAAAAATTTACTGATTCAATGACAGCAATAAAAGTGGTGAATCAAACACAGGGGAGACGCTAAAAGTGAAAATCATATAAGGAGAGACACATCAGAGCTATAGTGCACCAAAAATCTTCAGTCCAGAATAGGCTCTTGAGAAATCAGTGTATGCAAAAAGGCTAACCTTATAGTTGATGCAATCTATAGAGAGAACAAAATGCAAGAAAAGCATCCCTAGGAATAACTTTTTTGATCACTTTCGTCTTGTGTGATCCTTTTTCCACATGGGAGAAGCTCAAAACTTTTTCCCACCCATCTTCCACGGGAAATTTGAAAATGTGTTTCTGTATTTTGCGATGGCAATTCAACCAGCAACCAGGAAAAGTCACTTTTGTGCACTACAGCTTCCTCTTCTCCTTAATTTCCTGATGGTAAAAACCCTATTCAACCCTGGCAATACTCTGCTGCCTGGGAGTGTGCTGGGGTTTCCTTTTTCGGAGATTTTTATAAGAGATTGGGTGTCCATCTGTCAAAGGGAGGGCTTTGCTTGGGTATTCCTAAATGGCAGAATGGATGGCCTTTGGGGTCTTTTCCAATATTGGATTCGAGAATTCTATAATAAAAAGGCACGGTATCGCCAGACCCTTCCAGTTGGCTTGATTATCATGGACATGTGTTTTAATATCAAAGCCCAAAAATCTTGCACAATGGGACAATCAAATCCACCTATTAATTGTGGTTAAAGGTAGATGAATCAATTCCAGTTCACCAAGGGGAGACCAGGAACTGTGGGTTAAATACCACTGAATTCAACATACATCATTCTTTTATGATGGCAAGTCACACTTGTTTTGTTTTCCCCAATGCATTTGCAACCAAGATACGTCTGCGGTGTCCAAGAAAGGAGGATGGGCACAGACCTATAAGCCATTTCTTGACTACAAGCTGAACAGGAGTCAGCAGTGTGATGCGGCAGCCAAGAAAGCCAACGCAATTCTTGGTTGCATCAATAGGAGTATGGTGTCTAGATCGAGGGAGGTATTGGTACCACTTTATCCTGCTTTGGTTAGACCTCATCTGGAATACTGTGTCCAGTTCTGGGCACCCCAATTCAAGAAGGATATGGATAAGTTGGAGCAGGTCCAGAGGAGGGCAACCAAAATGGTGAGGGGCCTGGAAGCCATGCCCTATGAGGACAGACTTAAAGAGTTGGGTATGTTTAGTCTGCAGAAGAGAAGATTGAGAGGCGACATGATAGCCATTGTTTAAATATTTGAAGGGATGTCATATTGAGGAGGGAGTGGGCTTGTTTTCTCCTGCTCTTGAGACCAGGACAAGGAGCGATGGATACAAGCTGCAGGAGGGGAGATTCCGCCTGAACCTCAGGAAGAACTTCCTGACGGTCAGGGCTGTCCTCCAGTGGAATGTGCTGCCATGGAGTGTGGTGGAGTCTCCTTCGTTGGAGGTTTTTAAGCGGAGGCTGGATGGCCACTTGTCGGGAGTGCTTTGAGGGTTTTCCTGCATGGCAGGGGGTTGGACTGGATGGCCCTTGCAGTCTCTTCCAACTCTACATTTCTACGATTCTATGATTTCATACGACGGCTGATGTGTATACGCACGCAGAACTCCCAAACTTTTGAGCATTTCAGGGGTAGACTCTTCCTGAACACTGACACTCCGCTCAACCCACCAGGCCTAGCCACATTCCCTCACTTTTGTGGCAAATAAGGGGTAAGCTACCATTTAATGACAGCCAAAAAGTGGTTTCCTAATTACCAAACCCCAACATTAATCTCTGTTCCTTCCCTTTGCAACCAGAAATAATTATCTGTACAAAGAATGGGGGAGACCCACCCAGGCCTAAGAAATGTCATTGCATTTCCTCTTCCTTGTTCTTGTGGAATGTTCCCAAGTAAAAATTCTGCATGAAGTATTTTAGCAGTTGACAAAATAAAAACGGGTTTCAAAACAGCAGTACCACCATCAGTCCCTTCCCAACCAAACATGTAGGTTCCATTCAACCTTCTACTCTCGCTGCGAAGACCATTCGGAGGACTCTGGAAAGCAGCAAGAAAGGCTGTGTAGTAAGCGTTGACTCTTGTGTGGGACGTGGCTACAAAGGCCATGGATGATTCCACTTTATTTCCTGAAGCTCACGACAAACAAGTGGAGATCTGCGTGCTTCCACCATTTGCTTTGGGCCAGCTTTCCCCAAAATCTGCTGGCCACACTGCCACATTTAGCAACCAGCAGCAAAACAAAATGCACCTAAACTATGCAATAAACCACTTTTTTCTCCTTCTTCCCAAGGACCAGGCAGAAACTTTGCAATTCCAGGAAAAAAAATGGGATACGAGTTCAGTAAAGCAAGCAGCTTATTTCTTGAAGGTCTCTGGGCAAGCAAAATGAGATCTGTGCGCCTTCCACCATTTGCTTTTGGCCAGCTTTCCCTAAAACAGGGCTATCTCCTGGCCACAGGGCCACACTCAGCAAAAAGCAGTAAGACTAAAAAAAAAAATGAACCCAACGTAGGCAAAAAAAAACAAACACTTTTTTTCTCCTTCTTCCTAAGAATCAGGCAGAAAACTTCCCATTCCAGGGAAAACTATGGGGTATGAACTCAGTAAACAAGCAGCTATTTCTTGAAGCTCCCTGGCAAACAGGCTGAGATCCGTGCGCTTTCCATCCTCTGCTTTTGGCCAGCTTTCCCCGAAACAGGTCTATCTCCACGCCAGTTAACAAAATAAATAAGCGAACAAACATATACATTGCCAGCAAGGAGAAAGAACATACACTGTGCAATGCATCACCCACACACACATCCCTTGCTAAACAACAGGTAGAAATTCTGCCACTCCACAAGGAAAGCTGGCATATAATGTTAAGTTTAAAAAATAGGAAATACATGGGAAAAAAAATTTCATTATTTTTATTCAAAGAAAAAATTTAAAAAATTAAGAAAATCGAATTTACAGGTTTACAAAATTTAGAATTTTCATATATACACGCATCTTAGATTTGTTCTAAGTTAAGCTCCGTTAACTTTTTGACCTCCCTTGCCAGACACCTGGTCTTCTATCTTCCCACTAATGTTAAACAAATGAAATTCCCTTATAATCAACCTTTTCTCTGCTCAGTACACCTTTTCTTGCACTTTCTTTGCTTCCAAAAAGAACATATTTAATCATCAACTGCTTCTAAAAAGAACTTTTAATTGAACACGTTGAACCAAAAACAGGCGAGGCTCCGAAATGGCTGCCCCACACTAAACCCCCTTCTAGCTGCACAGAAATAAAAATTGGTAAGAAAGAGCAACAACAGCAGCTCCACCGCTCTTTTTCAGGATGCTTCCTCAATCTATTCCCACTGTTTCTTGCAGCATTTTCTTAACCTTCATTTTTTTTAAAAAACACCAGGTCCCCTAAAACTCCACTCCCCATGCATAGGCGTAGCTGCTGCTGGAACTCGTCTAAAAAATACAAAGAAAAAAGAATAAAATATAAACCCCCCGCTCCCTTCCCAGCCCACGACCCCTGCCCTCCCAAGGCCAGTCTGAAAATGAAGCAACGCGGCTGCAGCAGAAAAAAAAAGAGCAGCGGGTGGGCCAACCCAAGAACAAAAAAGGGGGTTCAAACGGGAAATTTCTGTTAAAGGCCTCTGGTAATATACCAACACAAAGGCACAACACGTTACGTTTCCAAATGCACAGATATGTCACAGACTTTTTGCAAGCTGCAACGCCCTCTATTTCATATGGGAAAAACCGCCACCCCCCTGGCTGCCTCCGTTTGGAACATCCCAAATCCCTGGACTGTTGGCAAGGCTCAGCGGGCAGGCTTTGCTACGGGGTTTCCCAGGAGTTTGGGAGGGGCTGCTCGGAGAAATTAACCATTTCCTCCCCTGAAGATACCCAACGAATCTGCAGGGGTTGTTTGTGGCCTTTGGCTGTTTTAGTTCTCCCAGAAAACACATTCAGGGGGGCAATGGCGGTGGGCATAAAGCAAGGCACAAAACTGGAATCCGCCGGGAGCACTTTTCCTGGCCAACCAAAATGGAGAGATTGCGCCATGCAAGCATTCCAAGCTTTGCACTGCTTTCAATATGGATCCTATTTCAATTGATGTTTTGCTCTTTTAGCTGCTTGTGTATTTTTAACTGGCGCTTGTTTTTTCAAGGGTGCAATCTGTTTTTCTTTGTTGCTGTATTTTAAACTGTTATTCCCTGCCTTTATCCATAGGGAAAGCAAAAAAAATAAATTTTTTTCTGTTGTGATTCACCTGGCTTCCTGGGGGAAAGATAAAAGCTTCCTGATGCATTTTCTGCATTTTATTGGCCAATAAAGTTATGGCCCTTTTGTAGATTTAGGTGTTCAGGTGCGGTTTAAGCATTGGAGAGGACAGGGACGGCAAAGCTCTGAACAGTTCTTGTAGTGGAACTAGACAGAGACCCACGGTTTGAAAAAAAAGATTTATTGTGCACAATGTCCCAGTGAGATCCTTTCTCAAAAGATTGGGCCCCCCTCTTTACTTTCAAAGCAATTTATACATCTTCAGTGCAAATACACCGCGTGTTCAAGGAAAGAAACTGATGAGTGCAGAGGTTCTCACCAGGGTGTCTACAAAATGCTGCAATCTTTGTAACGCTCCAAGAGCTAACCCCCGAGCCAAACTGAACATTCCATTAGCAAAATTCCCCTTTTCTCCTTTAAACCCAGTAGGACTTCAATTGCAGAGGAAATCAACTGCTTTTCCCCCCACACCCAGAGGTCATCTGGCCTGACCCGAAACTGTCTCCACCACATTCTCACGAAGAAAACCACATGAAGGTTTATCTTCAGGGTGCCATAAAAAGAAGGGACTTGGAGGCACCAACAGTCACAAGACTTTGGCCGGCCGGCCCCTCCCAAAACGGCAAACCCCAGGATTCCATAGGATGTTGAAAATGGAATCATCGCGCTATAACAGGCTAGTGTGGAAATGGCCCGATTTTTTTAGAAAGTTTTTTTTTATTTTTAAAAATAAACTTTATTAACAAAAAACAATAACAACAATCATAGGCAAGACTAACAATAATAAACAATAACAACATAATACATACACACTAACAAAATCAAAATAAAAAACAATTAACAAAAAACACCTAACACAAATTACAATCTGAAAAAACTCTAAGCCAATAATTATTTAGAAACCATCTATATTCTTCTGCAGTTTCTTGCTTCCATCTGAAAGTAATATTACTTCCTCTATTTTCCATTGGTTTCCAAATTAAAGGGGTCTCTCAAAACCCGTATCAATCAAAACTCTATTCTTACCGTTCCCTATTATACCATGAGCTTCTAAGATTTTACAATTTTCCCCTTGTTTCATAAAGTTTTCCTTACTCTCCCCCCTAGTATACAAGTTAATTTATCCATTTGAACTGTGTCTATCAATTTCATCTCCCGATCTTCTAACGTTGGCATCTTATTATCCTTCCATTTATAAGCCAAAACCAACCTTGCAGTTGTTGTTATATAAAAAAGTTGCTTTCCTACCTTTCTTTCCAAACATGTCCCACATTGATAAAAAATTATCTCTGGAGCTAAATTAAATTTGACACTCAATATCAGCTCAGTTTGCTTATGTATTTCTTTCCAATATTCTTTTACTACTTTACAAGACCACCACATGTGGTATAAGGAGCCCGCCTCCTTCCCACACTTCCAACATTTATTAGAACATTTATTCGTCATCATCGCTATTTTCTGTGGGGTCAAATACCAGCGTAAATACATCTTATACGCATTTTCTCTCAAATCTAAACACATCGTATGTTTGATAGTTTTAGACCAAAGTTTTTCCCATTGCCCCAACGGAATCGAACGAGAAAAGTTTTGGGCCCATTTAACCATTGGTAATTTAATTACATCATCTTCTGTAAACCATTTTAATAAAATTCTATAAATGCTCGAGATAACCTTAGGTTTATCCCAAACAAGAATCACATTTAACTCTTCTTCTTTTAATTGATAATTATTATTTTTGATATCATTCTTCACTTTCGCTCTCAACTGTCTATAAAGGAGCCAATGACATTTTAACCCTGCCTTATTTAAATCTCGTTGGGACTTAATTTGAATTTGGTTTTGTTTAATTTCTACAAGATCTTTATATCTTATCCATTTATCAAATAAGATATTTTCTCTTTTATAGTAAGCTTCATGTGGGGAGATCCATGTTGGAGTTCTTAAATAAATTCTTGAGGCGTATTTTCTCCAAACTTTAAATAAAGCTTTCCTTAAATAATGATTATTAAATTCTTTGCTATTTCTATCTTTATTATACCACAAATAATAATGCCATCCTTGTCCCAGCCCATCCCCCTCTGTCTTCAATAATTTTTTATTATCTAACCTAATCCAATTCTGAATCCAATTAAATGCACACGAGTGATAATATAATGTTAAATTTGGTAATGTCAGGCCCCCTCTCTCTTTCGCATCTACCAAAGTTTTCATTTTATCTCTCGGTTTCCTTCCACCCCAGATAAATCTACTAATTTCTCTTTGCCAATCTTTAATAACCTTATCATTTTGTATAATTGGGATAGTCTGGAAAAGATACAATAACTTTGGTAAGATCGCCATCTTAACTGTATTAATCTTTCCTAACCAAGATAAATTCAAATTGTTCCAATTCCTTAAATTTCTTGTTATTTCCTTCCACGTTTTCAGATAATTATTCTTATATAAATCAGAAACTTTATTTGTAAATATAATTCCCAGGTACTTAACCTTCGAAATCAATGTAAAACCTGTACTTTGTCTTACCTTAGTTTTTTCCATTTCTGTAATCTTTTTAGTCAAAATCATTGTTTTTTCTGTATTAATTTTTAAACCAGAATATTTTCCAAAATTGTTTAATATATTTTTTAATTCACAAAAATCTCCACCCCCAAAATATTCCAAAGTTAACACCACATCATCAGCAAATACTTTCATTTTATATTCTTTATCTTGTAATTTAATACCTCTAATTCTATTATCCTTTCTAATTCTTCGAATCAAAACTTCTATTACTAATAAAAATAACAATGGTGAAAGGGGGCAGCCTTTCGAGTTCCTCTTTGAATTTCAAACTTCCCAGTTTTTTGTCCATTTATAATTATCTGAGCATATTGCGTTGAGTATATTGCTTTCAACCAATTAATAAAATTTTCCCCTAATTTCATCTACATTGTCGTTGTTGTTGTTGTTGTTAATACTTACGTCCTGCCTTGGGGGGATGGGATCCAAGGCAGCTTACAATGTTCTAAAAAAAGATGTAATTAAAATATTAAATTTACAAAAGTTAAAAAGAGATTAAAGCAATGTAATAATCCAGTAGAGAGCCAGCATGGTGTAGTGATTTGAGCATTGGACTACAGCCCTGGAGACCCGAATTCAATTCCCTGCTCAGCCATGGAAACCCACTGGGTGATCTTCAATGCATCACACACACTCAGCCCCACAAAACCCCGTAAGTTTGCCTTAGGGTCGCCATAACCCAGAAATGACTTGAAAGCACGGACCAACAAGAAGAACCCAGCATAAGGCAATGTGAGAATCTAGAAAAATTATGTGTGTACTACAGCTCCTAGAATCCCTCAGCTAGCAAGAGAGTTGTAGTCTAATGCTCCCGCTGTGGGACTTATACCCCCCCCAAGTTTTTTCTCTGATGCTCTAATGAGAAGCTCCTTTATACAGAGGCAGAACTTCTTTAGGCCTTTCAAATACAATTACATAGCACTCAGCAGAACTTGTACCAGCATTGGGCATCTTTGGGCAGTTGGCAAAGCCACAGTCCCTGTCCTTGGCCCCTCCAGCCTAATGCTCTGCGAAGCATCAGCCTTGTTGCAGTTTACGTTTCCCACACTGTCCCTCATCCAGCATCACTCAAAGCATTTTATGAGAGCAGGGCAAGTTCTTGTGGATGGTGGGCACAGAGGAGGGGGAGCTTCCAGAGTATATTTTGCTCAGAGGCCCTCCTCCCCACACAAGAAACCCTAGCACCAGCTCAGCAATTTATTTTGACCCTGTGGGAATATGCAGTCAGCGCCTGAAAAGTCACTTTTTAAAAAGGAGTTAGTTGTTAGAGTCTGGAAAATCACTTTTTAAAAAGGAGTTAGTTGTCATTCTAAAGTCCAAAAGGAGTTACTATGATAGTTATAGTTTTAAAAAACGATGCTTTGATCTTCCAGTTCTCAAAAGTAACTAAAATGTTACTTTTGAATTATTTGTTGAATGCAGCGAGTTGCTAGCCTGTGATGCAGAAGAGCATGCTCGCCTGACATCCTCTTTGCAACGCCTGCAGTGGAGCACAAGGTGAAGCAGAAACCAGCACCTGAATCAGGCAATTTTCTTTCTTCATCTTTCAGGGAAGCCAAGTCCCCCTAATTATAAAAGGAGCTTGGGGGCAAAAAACATTTACACTGTGAAAAGACTGAAGAGATCCCTCCAGAGCTGAATTTAGTTCTGCCTTTGTCATTGTGAAGAGGAATCAAAAGTACTAAATATTAGCAAACAGCTGCTTCAAAGGTGTGCCTGTATCAAGATAGATAAAGGTATGTATGTGTGAAGGAGGGAAGGAGGAAGAAATGGGAGGGTAAAATAGAGCCAGTTGAAAAGTGTTTGTGAACCTTAATTTGGTGGACGCTTCGGCATCACCCCAGCTTACAGCAAGGATATGCAACTTCTTTAATATATTAGAGGGGCCATTCTTACTATCTGATTAAAATATTTTTGTTTAAATTTATTTAAATCAGAGGTGCAAATCATATATCTCTCCAGTTGTTGTTGAACTGCAACGCCCAAATTCGTTGTCATTGGTTGTGCTGGCTACGGCTGCTGGGATTTGCATTCCAACAACATTTGCTGGGCTTCACAGTTCCCACCCCTGATTAAAAACATGGTTTAGTATGATAAAAAGCCCTGCCGCCTACTTCTGTCACATGGGGTAGTCAAACCTGTCAATGAATTCTTGTACAGCTATTTCACAGTGAAAGCCATCTTTCAAATTCCTTTACTCAACAACGGGCACCTTCGAGGATTGTGGTGACATGCAGTCACGTAGGAATGGGGACAGTGGGGAGACGCTCTGCTCCCGGCGGCAATGTTTTTGGGGCATCCTGGCTCCTAGCCATACCCCCGCATGCTCTGGCCCTGCCCCCACTCACTGTGGGTGCACCCCATGCGCCGTGACCAGGCCCCCCTCCTGCCCCCCCACACACTTCAAGCTCTACCGCTGGTTACGTGTCCTGAGAGAATGAACTGTTCTCAGGCTTTTTCGTAGAGTACTGATATTTCTGCTGTCAGATTTGTGTCTATTTATTCTTTTACTGAGAGACAGACTGTCATATTTAAAGTGCAGTAGGGCAAATGAAAGAATATCTCACACTGGAAGGTAAGCAGTTGTATAAACCATTGATGCTGTGGATTAACATACAGATTTCTGTGTTAAAATGTATTAGTGATGCTAGTGTAGATGTGGAAACATAGTTGGCATCCCAGGGTCTCAGAGTGTGTATTTGTATCGCAAGATCTGTTGTTACCTATGAATAGCCTTGGACACTCTCAGTCCCAGAAAACCCCATGATGGGTTCTTTTTACATCACCATAAGTCAGAAACAAAGGCCATTTCTGCACTAGACTGTTAAAGGCCCCTCCCTAAACTGCAAACCCAGGATTCCATAGGATGTTGAACGTAGAATAATAGCACTGTGACAGGCTAGTGTGGAAATGGCCAGATTGCAAACACATAAAAAGCCTTTTAAAGATGGGCATCTATCTGTGAACAATTACGGGCCAATCTCATAAGGTTCAGAAGGGATTGTAGATCATTAATGTTATGTCTGTTAAATAATGATACAGGTGAGTATTTTTAGCTGGGAACAGTAACGAAAAGAAGATGTGATCACTTTTCTTTTCTTTTCTTTTCTTGGCTTTTCCTTTAAGGAGATTATTGCTGGGGGCTAAGCTGGTCCTGCTGACATGTTTTTCTGTACTCAGGTAGGTCTAAGCCCAAGGCCCCAAATAAAATAACACAACCCTGGATTTTAAAATCATAGGTCACGGGCAGTCATAGGTCACCCAACAGTAAGCATTTGAGTCTTCCTGTGTTTGTGTCCTTTCTTCAGTCTTCCCCTTCAGTCCTATGAGTATTTTGATAAATCTTTCCTGCTGCATTTTAAAAATGAAGTCTTTTTGGAGCTTCTAGCAAGAATTTTTTTTTTTAAAGAGTTGATATTCTCAGGACTATGGGCAGATAGAACAGAATAGGACTGTGGGGCTTCAAATTCTCCGAGCAAGCGAGCTCCCTAAATTTGGGGGAGATGCTTCCTCCTCCAGTCACAAACTGCCTATGCCTTCAGATGTTTGCAGATTACAGTTTCTGTAATTTCTGTCCACGCACCATGCTGCTTGAGGCTGTTGGGAGTTAGAGTCTAATATTTGGAAGTCCATGGGTTCCTCGCCTCTAATATAGATCGTATCTTTTTTTTTTGTTTGTTTGTTTGTTTATCAGCTGCTTTTATATCCTCCAGTGAATTCAAGCACTGTATCTCACACAGACCTCCTGGTTCCCACTCTTGGCCTAACTACAGTCCTGTGAATTGAGAGGATGACTGGCCAGGCCATCCCATGACTTTCATGGTTCAGCAGGGACTGGAAAATGGATTTTCCAAGTCTCAGTCTGACACTTTAAGCATGGCACTATAATGAATGATGAACCAAATTTTATCTTCCCACAGCACCTTGGATGGAGAGTCTGAGGTCACTTCTGTACTAGACAGTTATAGTGCTATTATTCCACTTTCAACATCCTATGGAATCCTGGGGTTGCAGTTAGGGAGGGACCTGAGGCCTCCCGTAAACTGCAACCTCCAGGATTCCACAGGAAGTTGAAAGTGGAATAATAGCACTATAACAGTGTAGTGCAGAAATGGCATGAGTATGGAAGCCTGCACTTTTCATGCCCACAGTGCCCTACAGCACTGCTACTTTGAGTGTTTCAGAGCACCATTGGAATTTCAAAATGGTGGTTCATCATCACCCACTGAGATGTCAGACTCCTGAGCCCTGCTGGATACTCAGACCCTAACTGCTGCTTGAGGGTATCAAGTGCTGATCGAAAGTAATTCCTTTACATTTTCCCTCTAACATCTGGTAATCACAGGGGCAGACGGCATCTCTATGTAGAGGCAGCATTCCTAGCTGATGTAATAGTTATAGTTAGAATTTCTGTGACCTTTAAGAATTCTGGCCTATGTTAGTAACAAATATCCTGTATTGTGCAGAGATTAGAACAATTCCTTTTCAGAGTACTTGTCCCAGAATCCCCCACCACCAGCATAGCCGCTGGAGATTCTGGGAACTGGTAATCAAAAAAGATTCTGGGAACCGGTAACCAAAAAAGAAAAAAAGTAACTTCTCAAAAATATGGTATTGTAAGAAGACATAAACTTCTGGCTCTTGATTCTAGATTGTGAATACACAGTGGGTCAAATCAGGAAGAGAGTCAAGCCTTGTGCTTAAAATTTTAAGTGTGCTCCAAACGCCCAGCTCATTTCAATTACTGTTGAGATGGACATCTGGGGTCCTGGGGTCCTGCCAGCTTGAGTTTTCCCATTCACCCTTGAAAAGAGAGAGAGAGAGAGAGAGCAAGCAGGCAAATAAAAATTGGAGTGACCTTCAGAATCCTGGCGGCATGGTGAAGTATGAATATGCAGCATGTCCTGAACCTGTAAGCTTGTGTTCCTCTTCTGCAACATCTCATTGCTATTGAAGAAAGAGCTGACTGCTCGTGCAGTCAGCTTCTGATTGTGGAATGGGGATGAAGGCTTTTTGCTTCAGACAGCAAAATGTCTTTAACAAGAATAAGTATTTATTTGCTCAAAGAGAGATTGCAAGAGATGGGGAATCTTAGATTCTCTAGATGTTTTGGACTTCAGCTCCCAGAAGTCCTGGTCAACACAGCTAATGGTAAAGCATTGTGGGAGTTATAATGTCAAGCATCTGGAGTGCCAAATGTTTCTCAGCTCTGAATTGTTGTTAATTGCAGTCAAGTTGGCTTCAACTTATAGTGGCTTTATGAATGAGAGAGATCTCCATGTCACCCTATCATCAACCACCCTGCTCAGGTCTTGCAGACTCAGAACCATGGCTTCCTTGATTGAATCTATCCATCTGTAATGTGGTCTTTCTCTTTTCCTACTGCCTTCTACCTTACCAAGCATTATTGCCTTTTTCTAATGAGCCAGATCTTCTCATGATATGGCCAACGTATGACAATCTCAGTTCAGTCATCTTTGCTTTTAGGGAGAGTTCAAGCTTGATTTGCTTTGAGATCTGTTTATTTGTCTTTTTAGTGGTCCATAGGATCCATAGTACTCTTCCCCAGCACCACATTTCAAAAGAATTGATTTTCTTCCTATCAGCATCCATCGCTATCCAGGTTTCACAGTCATACAGAGAAATTGGAAATGTGATGGAATGGATAATCCTAACTTTGGATTCAATGATATATCTTTACACTTCGGGATCTTGTTTAGTTCCTTCATAGCTGCCAGGTCCTACTCTTCTGTTTTCTTGACCGCAGTCTCCATTCAAGTTGATGACTTAGCCAAGGTATGGAAAAATCTTTATTTCAATGTCTTCGTCCTTTATTTTAAAGTTATGCAGATCATCTGTGATCATTATTTTTGTTTTCTTAATGTTCTATTATAAACCCTGTCTTTGTACTTTCTTCCTTGAATTTCTTCAGTAATTGTTCCAGGTCTGCTATTTTCTGCTAGTAGTATGGTGTCATCTGCGTATCTTAAATTGTTGCTATTCCTTTTCTCAGTTCTCACACCTTTCCCCCCAAGTCTAATCCTGATTTACATGTGATATGTTCAGCTTACAAGTTAAACAGATAGGGTAATAAAATGCAGCCTTGCCTGAACCTCTTGCCGATTGGAAACCATTCACTTTCTCCATATTCTGTCCTAACAGTAGCCTCTTGTTCTGAGTACAGGTTACACATCAGGACAATAAAATGTTGTGTCACACCCATTTAAAACATCCGTAGTTTTTCGCGATCAACACCAGCCATTCCTTCATTGGAGCCAACAGGTTTCTTCCTATTTATAATATCTTTCTAACACACTGTTTAAAATTTGGCATTCCTAGCAAATTCATTGCTTGATCTCCTCTCACATCTTAATTTAAGAGCTAAATTCCCAAAAGTTGAGGCTTTTGTGATACATTTCATATTCCTTAACAACCATGCAGGATTTCTCACACAGCCTCACTTCAGAGTCAATTGTGAATCAGGCTGCAGGAGGTCAAGGTATTCAATCACACATTCTCATGGCCATTATGGTTTTCCATCTATTTGTTTGTGTTGTATCCGTTTGATGGCGCGGGAGGGGCAGGAAGAGCCTGAGAAGAGCTCCTAAGAGGACCATGGCTAAAAACAGTTGAGAATGGCTGATCTACATAAAATCAAAGTTTTTGCTGTATTCTAGAAAACACGGGCTGATTTTCTTCTGAAAGTCTTTGGTGCACTCTATCAATAAATGTATGTTTGCAATTTGATCCCTAGTGCCTCTTCCTTTCCAGAACTCAGCTTGGACATCTGACATTTCTCCATATATGGTCAAAATCTGTGTTGTAGAATTTGAGGTATAACTTTGCTTGCATGGGAAATTATTGCAACAGTCCTGTGGTTACAGTGATCCCTGGTGTGCCCTTTTCTGGGGAATGGAATCTGTATTGTGTGTTTTTAATCTGTGGGCCATTATTTTATTTTCCATATTTGTTGACAGTTTCTAGTTAGAAGTAGAATAGATTCTGTCTCTGTAGCTTGAAGCAGCTCTACTGGAATGCCATCTATCCATGGTAATTTATTTCTCCCAAGTGCTCTAACTGCAGCTTCTACTCACTTTCTTAAATTGTGTGTTCATCCTCAAATGCTTTTTCCTATGATGAATCCATCATCCTTTCCTTTCTTTTATATGGTTCTTCAATATATTGTTTCCACTGTCTTTTTATATCTACTTGATCATGTAATGTGTTCCCCTGCCGAATTGTAAATAATCCTCGCTCTTGGTTTAAACTCTGCATTAGGCAATAACAAATGAAAATGGCAACGCATAAGAATAAAAGATTGTATTTTGATATTATTGCTCTTGTAAAGCAAGGGGTATTTTAAAACAGAAGTTGACGATGAACAACTGAAATTCTTCCCTACAAGAACAGAACAAGTGCATATGCAATGGCAGCAGTTCAGCAGCGGAGCAAAAACAAAGGTTCCAGGTTCAGTCCTCAGCACTTCCAAACAGAGTTGGGAAAGATCCGCTCTGAAGGCTTGAAGAGCAACTACCAGTCAGAGCGGAATGGGATGAGGAGACATTAATCTTGCAGGGCCTATCTTGTTTTTTTAAAATAACTAGGACTCCAAGATCCAGCATCCTAAACCAGCATGGGCCTAAATTCTGATACCCAACTAGAGTAGATTCCATGAAAAAGTGGAGTGTCGCTTTTTCAAATTTCAAATATCCAAATCTTTTAAATTTCCATTGATAAAATATGTCTAGTTGGGAATAACAAGTGGATTAGGCCATGTAATTAAAGAATTCTAAGCCAAGGAATTTGTTTAGAATACTAGAACTGAATGAGCCCTTCATGCATAATCTGGTCAGTAAAACTATTGGTGAGAACTGGTATGATGTAGTGGTTTGAACATTGGCTGACTATGACTCTGGTGACCAGGGTTCTCTAGTCGTGGAAAGTCACTGGGTGACCTTGGGCAAGTCACACTTTCTCAGCCCTCAAAAGAAGGTAAAGGCAAACTCCCTCTGAACAAATCTTAGCAGGAAAACCCGATGATAGGTTCATCTTAAGGTCATCATTAATTTGAAAACTTTGAAGACACAGAACAACGAAATTCTTGGTAGACAAAAAAGACAGTGTCTTCTCTGTGGACCTATATAAGATGTCTCCCCCCTCCAAGATGTGACTATGTCTCTTTCTCTGACTGTTCTAAAGACTTGGTTGCCCTTAGGTTGTTTTTAATTTTAAAAATAATACTGTTTTTCTATGCTGCTTCTGGCTATTTTAAATACTGTTCTAATTAATTCAATTTTATTTCATTTTAAAGATTGTTATTCTGTAAAAATATGTAAAACCACCTTGGGGAGGTGAATGTATTTTGAATAAATTTCAAATAAATTTTAAATTTAAATTTAAATTTTAAATGTTAAATAAATCTGAATCCCATGGTGGGAGAATGGTTGGATAAATAAAACAGAGAAATAAATAAATTTTCTGAAGCTTTCTTTTTTTCAGCAATATGATCTTGGATGTGGGGGTGGACAGTCATCTTATTCGGCCCCTCCCGAAACTGCAAACCCCAGGATTGCATAGGATGTTGAAAGTGGAATAATCGCGCTATAAGAGTGTAGTGCGGAAATGGCCTAAGTTGGGAACGTTCAAAAGAATCCTGTCTGAGTTTTCCGGATTACAAGATATGAACAGTAACGAGGATATGACGTGCCAATTCTGGAGCTCAGAAATTACTGGTTTAAAATAGCAGGTACTTTCCCCAATAGTGAAGGTACACCTGTATTATGTTATGGTTCCACATTTAGAGAAGGACAATTTAATTTCTTTTGTGGTAGCTGTAACTCTTTTGTTACAGGCTTATGAAGGATATATATCATACAGATATGTCATATAACTGTGTTCCTTGTGATCTATATTCTACCTTTTTATTTTCCCAGTGTTGTATGCTCATCTGCTATTCTTATGTGACTTGTTGGGAAATTACATCAAATACCGACTAATATGAGGAAATAGTTATATAAGGCTACTCTAGTATTCTATATGAGTTGTACTAAAAGAATAATTTTGACTCAGGTTTCTTGCAGTCTCTATGTTACTCTTGTTTATAAAACCCCTCTAGACTGTGTGCATTAATTTTCAGATTTCCAGAGGAAAAATGTATCTGGAAGAAAGAAAAAAGGAAAAGAGAGAAAGATAAAGAAATCAGAATACATAGTCTACGGAAGAGAGAGGAAAAAACGTATATGGAAATAAATGAACCAAACGATGATGATTTCTTATGTAAGTGATACCCTTCTGATCAATGTTTCCCATATGTAGTTTCTACATGAATTCAGAAAAATGTTTTCAAACAGTGTTTGCATGTTTATTTAACAGACTATGGCATGTTTTTCAGATCTGCATTACTTTGAAGTTTGTAGTTCATAACTGAACTGGCCTTTTGTGGCTATACCTCAGGGATTGCTTAATCAAAACTACTTCTGACTTGCCTGTATCAATTTTGCAACAGCTCACCAGGAGGGGAAAAAGGAAAGATAGATAGCTCCTAATGGGAAAACAAAATTGTAATAAGCTTTCCCTCTAATTTTTGTGACAAAATTCTGTTTTATAAGAAAGCACATTAGTCTTTTCCAAAAGAAGATCCCTGGTTATAACAACTTTGGAACAGAATGCCATTTCCTTTTTCCACTAATGTAAAAAAAATGTTTTTCAAACGCATGAGGAACTGTTAATTTTTTAAGATGTTCCAGTATATACTGGTTCATTCTGTCACTACAGATAGATTTCTTTGATCATATCCAGGAGCATGTGAAAATCATTTCTCCATGGAAAGTCTGCCTGCAGTTACCACAAAGAGCCATAAATATGTACCAACCTGATATCTGATTTTTGCTGGGACTCTCAGGCCTTTTTCAGGGGCTCGTGATAAATGGGTGTTCAAATGGCTGGAGGATAATTGCTTTTTTCAGCATGTTGGGGCGTTTGCAGATTGCCAATTAACATGGGAGTGTTTGCATCAACCAGTTTTAATTTACGTTATCCAGCAATGTAAATATGGTTTGCAGATTGTTGATGATCAGTTGTAAACTGAGTCCATATGCATTCTTGCTTTTTAAGTGTCTGTGTTACATCATCATTATTTCTTGTTTTATAACAAAATTGTATAGATTAGAGAATTTTGGAATCAGCAGCTTCTAAAACAGCATTTTACCACTGACTTACTGTAAAACACTGAGACATTTCTTTTATCCATCCAGCTTATCACCTAGATTCTTCCAGCAGCATCATCTTGTGCTTTAGAAGCTGTAAGGATAACGTTTTACTATTCAGTACTCAATTGTCTCTTTCTGTTCCTAGTTTGTGAACATTGCCTGATGTTCTTTATTGACAAGTGCCCAGTTCATGGCCCCCCAGTTTTCATAGAAGATACAGTAGCAGAAATGGGGCTTGAAAAGAGGGCCAGCCGCACTTTACCACCAGGTTTGAGAATTGG
Organism: Iguana delicatissima; assembly: GCA_948472985.1. NCBI lineage: Eukaryota > Metazoa > Chordata > Lepidosauria > Squamata > Iguanidae > Iguana > Iguana delicatissima. The sequence continues at coordinate 422,819 of CAOKZL010001106.1, read as the reverse complement.
CCCCTCAGGCATCCCCAGAGCTGGTCTTGGGGTCTGGAATGAAGGAGAAAATCTGCCTCCAGGAATTCACTTTGGGCCCTACAAAGGGAAATTGACAGAAGAAGAGGAAGCAGCTAACAGTGGCTACTCTTGGCTGGTGTGATTTCCTGATATATTTCTATTTAGAAATTGTTCATATCATGCAAATTTTTTAGAAGTTTTCCACATCATGCAAATTTCCACCTCCGGAGGGAAACCGTATTTGGTCTGTGCCAAGGGGCTGAACTGACCAGTACATGGCATGGAGAGGAATGACACTATATTTTCTTACTTTGCAGTAACCAGGAAATGGCTAAAGCCCCCTCTAAGCTGTTCCAGACTCTGTTACCCCCCCCATGTGGTTTCATGTGAACTACTACTCTCTTTTTCACCTAACTTCCCTACCATTTTGGGAATCCGCATGTGGTTCGTTGAGAGAGGAGTGGGTTTGGAAGCAAAGAACCTTCTTAAGAATATTACTCTATAGCACCCAGTCATTTCAAACACTAAGCAAAACATAATATTTAAGAAAATTATAGTGTTGGTATTATCAGTGCAGGTCTTATTTCTATTAAAGCAAGTTTCTTTGCCTTGTACTCTCAGGCATTCCCTGTTAAAACACAGTTTTAAAATGATTAATGCCTTTTTCTATTTTGAGTTTCATAACAGAATGGTATTTCTGTATTTTTTTTAGAGCATTGTTCAGTGATGTGGCCCACTTCTATGCATATTTACTCTGATTCCCTTGACTTCTTCCTTTTTCATAAATGTCTGTTAGCTACGACCAACGTTTTGTAAGGCTCAAAACCCCTTCTTCATTAAATACATTTCAAAATGGTTTTTACTGACCATTAGTAGATTTTCTTCATATGCTATGACCCAAAGTTGGGCTAGAAAATGACCTAACAGTGCTATTTGGGAGCTATTGTATTTCACTCATTGTTGTGGAGTTACACCATATTTATGTGTTTGGTTCCTTTTTACTTTAATTACAGATTACCAGGGGCAAAATTGCAATGCTTACATTGATGGAAAGGATGAAACAAATTCCAATTGGATGAGGTGAGATCCTTTATAAAACTAAAGAAGAAGGGGATTTTAAAGCAAGCATCTTTTCTTAGTTGAAAAGGATAATAAGCACAGGATGACTTGCAAGTCAAGTTTGCAAGTCAGCTAAGCCCAGATTATTTGACATCAAGCCAATGGAGACACACACACCGTGAATGAGCTGCATGCTGCTGCATCATCTCTTCTTCTTTCTAATCCAAGTAGCTATTTAAAAAAATATACACATTAAGAAGTGGGAACTCTTGGTGCACAAAGCATTCGACATATTTCAAACATTGCAACAGTTCATTTCAATATATGAATAATAAAAGAAGGTAGTACAGTTATCATATGTCTGGTTTTGGTTGTCCCAAACATTCTTTGGATTCATTCTTTGGAATGAATTTACAGGTATGTTAACGGTGCCAGAAATGAGGAGGAACAAAACCTTGTTGCCTTCCAGTATCACAGGCAAATATACTACAGAGTCTACAAGATGATCTTCCTTCATTCTGAGCTTCTAGTTTGGTATGGAGAAGAATATGCAAAGGAGCTTGGCATCAAGTGCGGATCTGGGCAGAAATCAATAAAAGGTATGCCGTATGCATTGTTCACAGTTCTCCAGTGTTAAAAAGAAAAAAAAAAGAAAACAATCTCACTGTTTTGTATTTGTTTAGATAATGTGCTTATGATATATTACGCTCTAGCCCTGGAGAATAACATAGTACTTCCAGAACTGGAGAATAACTATTGTGGCCTTTTAAAAAAGAAATTTCAATCATCACAAAATAGCAGTGCATTAGGCACAAAAATTGATAGTACTTTTGGGGAAATTGTTACTCCACTTCTTCAAACGTATTGAGGAAGTACATCTAAGGAAGCAAATTAAAATACGTGAAAGCTTATGCTGAAATATATCAATTTTCAAGGTGCCATTAGATCCTCTCCACTCCTTTCATTTTTATCTCAGAAAAGACACTTATTAAAAGCAATATGTAATACTTCTTCTCGTGGTCTCTGTGCCTCATACATTAGGAGCTTTTGCGCCTGCGCGGTAGCATTTGGAAGATTATACAGCTTGTTAGCTTGGCGGGAACCCCTTCCCACGCCGGTACTGCACATGCTTCTCCTGCCGAGCAACGGTCTCTCCTCAGTTCTTTCTTGTCCACCTCAGCGTACAGAAGGTTCTTCTTGTTGGCTTGTGCTTTTCTGCTTGGATTTTGGATTTTTGGCTTTGACTTCGAATTTTGGATATTGACTACCCCCTCTCGGATTTCGGACTGGGTTTTCCCGGGATTGTACGATTGGTTTTGACCCATTTCTGGCTGTTTGCGTTTTTGAATTTCAGACTCAGATTTGGCATTCTCGGACTTCCCCTTTTCTCCTCGCCTTGTTTTTTCTTACGTTTTATGTCAGCTCTGTTTAAGCACTGCGCCTCCTGCGGAAGGAAGGTCGCCCTTTCAGACCAACACGCGAAGTGTTTCTTTTTTTCTGGGTGAAGGACACAACGTGCAACCTTGCACCATTTGTAGGGAGTTCACCCACCAGACACTCTGGAACCGAGCGGCAAGGTTTAAAATCCCACTGTTGGGAAGAATCTCTTCGGGCTCAGAGGCCTGAGACGACACTGATGGCCGAGAAACCCCCAACTCCCTCTTCTTCTTCTTCTTCGACAGCAGTGGCGGCTGCGGCGCCCTCGAACATCAGGATCGGTACCGGGCTCGGTACCATTAAAAGGCCGAGAATCCCAAAGATCTCAGCAACTCGGGCACATGAGGATCCTGAGGGCTCGCAGACCTCCTCCTCCTCCTCTAGGTCGCTTACCCCGGCCCAGAAGAAGCGTCCTGCTACCGAAGACGCAGGGAAGGAGAGGAAGAGGAAGGAGAAACGGTGCTCTCCACCAAAAGTGGCACGACCACCAACTCCACCACCCACCCAGCCGGCCGTGGAACCTGAACCAATGGAGCTCCCTGAAGAAGAGGGGCTTCCGGAGGAACAGGAAATGCTTGAGGTGTCAGACGAGGAGCAGGCTGTGCAGGCCTGCTCTCCCAGCAGCCCGAGCTGATTGCGGAGACCACCCCGCCAAGTCGCCGTCCAACCTCGGCAGACTGCCGAGAGGAGGCTGTGGTCAGGCAGTGGCCAGCCTCTCAACGCAACAAATCCCACTCTCCGGAGCAGCGGGCCAGGCCTCCATCCCCTCATTATCGGGAGATGCGCCCGGAGAGGATTCACTTGGGCGAGGCGCCTACTCCCCAGCCTACCTTGGAAGGTATGCCCAGGAGCAGGTGTGGCACAAGCCGGCTGGCTCTTATTATTTTTACTCGCCGTCGTACAGGACCCGTACCATCCAATCCACGGTACTGGTTACCACGACGCTGGTCTCGCTTGCCACCGCGGGAAGCCCACTACTCCCCCCTACGAATGGCCACTGCTGCGTCAATCGCTGAGTCACCAAAGGTCCCGGGAGCCCTCACCCCGCTACAGGGCTGTCTCGCCACCCCGCGGATGACAGCCACAGCTACCCCGTCCAGTACCACAGTCCACCGTGGCCCAAATGGCGGTGGCCGGGACTCTACAACACAGGCAGCACACCGCCCTCGGCCTTCGGTGGTGCCCCTGCAGATGACCTCAGCAACGGCCACAACACCGGCCGCATCCACATCGACGCAGCCTGCAGCTCCTGCGGTCACCCCCGGCTCCCTCAGTCTCTAAGCCAGCTGAAGAGAAGGAGGTGGAGCGGTCGCCAAGTCCATCAGGCGACTCCTACGACTCGGACTCTGATTCTGCTAGTCAACTCCCTCCTCTCACGAGTCTCCTCCGCTGGCTTTTGGGGAACCAGGTCCGGACTCTGCACCAGAGGACGTGTGCCAGTTCTCCGCCATCCTCCTCAGAATGGCCACGGCCCTTGACCTAAAGGTGACCGAACCTGCTCCGCAAGCCCAGGACCTGGTCTTCCAGTACTTGGAGACCCACCCACCGTCGACCGCCCTTTGCCCAGCTGGTGGAGGCAATGAAGCAGGTGTGGGCGAAGCCGGCATCACGCAGCCTATCCCCCATAGGCTGGAGCATCTGTACAGGACACAGAAGGAGAATGCGGAGTTCTTCTTCAGCCATCCTGTACCAACTCCCTCGTCGTGAGGGCGGCCCAGACGAAGGGAGGCAATTGGGCACATACCACCCCTCCGGACCGTGAAGGCCAGAAGCTCAATGCCTTCGGTCGCCGGTTCTATTCAGCGTCATCCTTGGTGGCCAGGACTGTCAACACGATGCCTTGCGGCCTACCACCACAACCTACTGGACCGACTCACGCCACTATTAGCTGAACTGCCAGAAGAGCCACGTGCATCAGCCACCCAGATCTTTGGTAAGGCCGTTGCTGTGACTACTCAACAGATCGCTACCTCGAGGCACACCATGGAGGCCACCTCGAGGGTGATGGTCAGTGCTGTACCCCTTCGACGTCATGCGTTGCTCCGGTACTCTGGGCTCCAGGAGGACAGCCGTCGACGGATTGAAGATCTTCCGTTAGCGGCCAAGGGCTCTTCCATACCTCCACCGACGAGGCCATGGATCAAGGCCCGGCTGATGGCAAAGAAGATGGGCATAAACCAGCCTGCCCAATCTCGCCGTACCTTCCAGCTGAGGTCTTCGTGGAGAAGGTCCTCTGCATACCAGCCGCGGTCCCCGCGATCGACCGCCTTGAGGCCATCAATGTCTTCAGCCTCACGAAGGCTTCCTAGATGACACCCATCTTCGTCGTCGAAGAACTCTTCCTCTGGGATGAAGACCCGATTTTGATGATCTTTCAGGACACCCCCCATGCCATCTTTCGCCCTTCCAGCAGATCGATCCATCATCCGAGCCTGGCCAGGCACCTCGATCAATGGCGGGAGATCACTGCGGATTCCTGGATACTTCCCTCATCCGAAATGGGATACGCCTGGGATACACCATCGAGTTCCAGCGTATTCCACCATTGGGTGTCTACTACTCCACCCTGGCCAGCTCAACTCTGCTGAAAGAGATCCAGTCCCTCCTCAAAAAGGGAGCAATCGAGAGACTCCCGCCTTCAGCCAAGACCACCGGCTTCTGCTCGAGGTACTTCACCATACCGAAGGCGGACAGCTCCCTGCGGCCCATCCTAGACCTCCGAGGGGTGAAGGAGTACATCCGCCCAAGAGGTTCAAGATGGTCACGCTGCCATCAATCCTCCCCTTCCTCCAGAGAGCGGACTGGTTTGCATCCATAGACCTCAAACACGCCTGTTTCCACATCTTGATCCGCCCGCAGCACAGACGGTACCTGCGGTTCGCAGTCGATGGCACCAGCTACCAGTACCGGGTCCTGCCGTTTTGGGCCCCTCCACCGCGCCGCAGGTAGTCACGAAGTGCATGGCTCCCGTCGTGTCCTTCCTGCGGACGAAAAGGGGTCTCCCTCTACCCTTACCTGGACGATTGGCTATTGGTGGCGTCCTACAGACAGAAACTTTACAAGGACATTCATCAGACTTTGACATTGCTCACTCGGCTCAGACTCAGGGTCAACCCCAAGAAATCCCATCTGAACCCGCCCGGGTTCTCGATTTCATCGGGGTGACCCTCGAGTGGATCGACCAGGGCCTTCCTACCAATGAAGAGGGGGCGCACTTTGTTTGAGCAGCATCCGCCGCCTTCCACACTCCGACGATATGGTCAGGACGTTACAGCAGCTCCTCGGCTACATGGCCTCGACCACTGCCGTAACCTACCTCTCCAGGTTATGCACGCGACTGCTTCAACACTGGTTCGGGTTGGGCCTTCGATCCATTCTGGGACGACCAGTCTCGCCGCTACCGGCTGCCCCAACAGGTACGTCGATCGCTCCTGTGGTGGCAGTCGTACAGGAACCTCCTGTCAGGCATGCCGTTCCATGAACCCAAGCCATCGGTTACGGTAACGCGGATGCCTCGCTCTTCGGCTGGGGGGCGGGACACCGGTGACCTCCGAGTCGAAGGCCGATGGATGGACGACAAGACACCCCTCCGTATCAACACTCTCAAGCTGCTGGCAATCCACAAGGCACTGAGAGAGTTCCGTCACCTGGTCACAGGCCTCACTGTGTTGATCCTCACCAACAACACAACGGCGATTTGCTACATGAACAGGCAAGGAGGGATGCACTCCACGACACTTCTGAACATCGCGCTTGACCTCTGGAACTGGTGCGTTTCGCTTCAGATACACCTGGTGGCTGTTCACCTGGTGGGGCAGGAGAACACCACCGCGGACGCCCTCAGCAGGGACACCTCTTCCCACCACGAGTGGTCCCTGTCGGACAAGGCCTTCCAGATGGTTCGGGACCGATGGGGCAAGCCGACCGTCAACCTCTTCACGACCAACCAGAACGCGAAGTGCCGCCGTTTCTGCTCAAGAGCAGGCCACGATCGCCACTCCATCGGCAACGCGTTCCAGTTCCTGTGGGACGAGGGCTTCCTCTATGCCTTCCCTCCGTTTCCGCTCCACGTGATATCGAAGATCATCATGGATCAAGCAGATGCGATCCTTGTGGCACCGTACTGGCCAAGGCAGCACTGGTTCAGACCCCTGATTGAGGCTGCTCGGGGCAGGACTCCCAGGTTTCCGATGGTACCGGACCTGCTGTCCCACTCTGACGGCCTCGTGCTGCACCCGGACCTGCCGGTATTGGCCCTCCATGCCTGGAGGATATCGCCGTAGACGACCCGATCATCAGTAACGTCTTGACTGCGGCCAGGAAGGAGTCCACGCGAAGAAACTACTACTACAAGTGGCAGCGCTTTGTGGCCTTCACCGAGGAACATCGAGAGCCGGTATCGCCCGTCAACCTGAGTACCGTGCTCCACTTCCTCCTTCATCTACGACAACAGGACTTGGCTTTTCCATTGCTCAAGGTGCACCTCGCCGCGATCATGGCATACCAGCCGCCATGATCTCCATCGACTGCTCTCTTCAGGGTCACCACCGTCAAGCAGTTCCTGAAGGGCCTTCAGCACCTCTACCCGCCGGTATTGCCGCCGCTACCGCTGTGGTCGCTGTCCTTGGTGCTGTCGCAGCTGACGAAGCCGCCCTTCGAGCCAATGGTGACAACAGACGACAGGTTGCTCTCCATGAAGACGGCTTTCCTAGTGGCTGTCACCTCTGCCAGGCGGGTGGGAGAGCTGACAGCACTACGGTGTGATGAGCCATACCTCGTCTTCCATAGGGACAAGGTGGTCCTCAGGCCTGACATCTCCTTCCTGCCGAAGGTGGTGTCCAGCTTCCATCTGAGCCAGGACATCATCCTGCCAGCCTTCTATCCTGACCCGACTACACCTCTGGAGCGGTCGCTCCACTCCCTGGTTGTTCGTCGGGCTCTGGCCTTTTACAAAGACAGGACTGCGGCCTACAGGCAGACACCACATCTTTTTGTCTGCTATGGCAGGCACCGGAGAGGCCACAAGGTATCCATCCAGCGCTTCTCCAAGTGGGTGGTACAGACTATACACCTGACATACGAGCTTGCCAAGAAGCCCCCGCCAGACCTTCTGCGGGCTCACTCTACCAGAGCCGTAGTGACATCTGCTGCCCTCCTGCGAGGGATCGTCCTGCAGGGGCTGTGCTGTGTGGCGACCTGGTCCCAACCATCGACCTTCATCCACCACTACAGACTCAACTGCCGGTCCAGGAGAGATGCTCGATTTAACCGTGCTGTGCTGGCTTCTGTTCTCTAGGGTCTGGGACCTGACCCACCATCCTGCCGGTAAGCTATACAGTCTCGTAATGTATGAGGCACAGAGACCACGAAGAAGAAGAACAGGTTGCTTACCTGTAACTGTGGTTCTTCAAGTGGTCATCTGTGCCCTCATACATCCCCACCCTGCCTTCCCCTCTTTTTCAGGTCCCATCTTCTTCGGCGGACCAGAACTGAGGAGAGACCGTTGCTCGGCGGGAGGAGCATGCGCAGTACCAGCATGGGGGAGGGGTTCCCACCAAGCTAACAAGCTCTAGAACAGTGGTTCTCAACCTGTGTGTCCCCAGATGTTTGTGGACTTCAGCTCCCAGAAGCCCCAGCCACTATGGTCAATGCACAGGGCTTCTGGGAGCTGAAGTCCAAAAACATCTGGGGACCCACAGGTTGAGAACCACTGCTCTAGAATCTTCTGAACGCTACCGTGCAGGCGCAAAAGCTCCTAATGTATGAGGGCACAGATGACCACTCGAAGAACCACAGTTACAGGTAAGCAACCTGTCCTTCACAAACCCTAGAAAAGTAAAATTCATGAACAACTCTGCAAAAGAAAAGAGGAGGTTCCTGAAGCTGAACAATTTTGTCAAAGGAAGTAGGAAGAATATTCACCAATCATTTCCAAAATCCTGTCTCTGCTTCTAGGCTGTCCAAAAGCAGTGCATCCAGATACAGCAGGACTGTGCCAATTATGGCCCTGGGACTGTACATGACCCCCAAGATTGTTTTCTTTCTTTTTCTTTAATGCTTTCAGCTTCTCTAGTCTCACTAATCCTTTTCTGTCAAAATCCAGAAGACGTTAGGTGAGGCAATTCACCTTCCAGATAAAACTGCAGTGGCCCTCTGCATTGTTATAGCCCCTGTTTTTTCAGATTCCAGGCACTTTCGGAGTAGGTTGGTTTTTTGGTTTGGTTTGGGTTCTTTTGGCAGCCCATACATCTCCCAGACGGTTTTGGTGGGGAACAAACTGGCCCTCAGACCTGCCACAACAGCTGTCTCTCTTATAGATAAGAATTCTGACTGATAGCAGATTTCTAAATTAAATCAGTTTCATATGGCTTTGCAGTTGTGAGTTACTTCTTTCATGTGCACTAAGGATCACAATTTTGATTTCTTTTGTTTGTTTGTTTGTTTGCAAACAGTTTGCAGGCAGAATTCAGACTTGGTGCAGAAGCAAGCCATAGCCTGTCATCAGTGTCCTTGCTGTGAGATGGCTTTCAGTTGTAAAGATTATCTGAACCGACATATGAAGTGGGAGCATTCTGGGTATGTATGAAATACAGGCTGAGGAAGCAAAAAATGTGCCAGGAGAAAAAATCTCTATTCGGAACTGTGGATTTTGCTTCCCGTAGGGCTGCGCTGCAGGACCCAAAGCCAGGCTGTGTAAACAGAAGTAAAGAGGAGGAGAAATCACATATGGAAGATGTAAAGAAAAAGTCAGTGAATAGGAATCTTTATGATAGCAATGAAGAAAAGCTTTTCCATCTTGTCACTCATAAGCAAACACACACAAGAGAGAAACCATATTCATGTATGGAGTGTGGAAAGAGCTTCAGCTGTTCATCAGCCCTAGCCAGGCACAAGCAAACGCACACAGGAGAGAAGCCATATTCATGTACGGAGTGTGGAAAGAGCTTCAGCCAGTCATCAGACCTAGCCAGGCACAAGCGAACGCACACAGGAGAGAAGCCATATTCATGCATGGAGTGTGGAAAGAGCTTCAGCCGTTCATCAGCCCTAGACGTACACAAGCGAACACACACAGGAGAGAAGCCATATTCATGTACGGAGTGTGGAAAGAGCTTCAGATGTTCATCAGCCCTAGACGTACACAAGCGAACACACACAGGAGAGAAGCCATATTCATGTACGGAGTGTGGAAAGAGCTTCAGCTGTTCATGAGCCTAGACATACACAAGCGAACGCACACAGGAGAGAAGCCATATTCATGTATGGAGTGTGGAAAGAGCTTCAGCCATTCATCAACCCTAACCTTACACAAGCGAACGCACACAGGAGAGAAGCCATATTCATGTATGGAGTGTGGAAAGAGCTTCAACCGTTCATCAGCCCTAGACGTACACAAGCGAACACACACAGGAGAGAAACCATATTCATGTACGGAGTGTGGAAACAGCTTCAGCTGTTCATCAACCCTAGACTTACACAAGCGAACGCACACAGGGGAGAAGCCATATTCATGTATGGAGTGTGGAAAGAGCTTCAGCTGTTCATCAGCCCTAGCCAGGCACAAGCGAACGCACCCAGGAGAGAAGCCATATTCATGTACAGAGTGTGGAAAGAGCTTCAGCCAGTCATCAAACCTAGACATACACAAGCGAACACACATGAGAGAGAAGCCATATTCATGTATGGAGTCTGGAAAAAGCTTTACCCGTTCATCAGCCCTAGACGCACACAAGCGAATGCACACACCTAGCCAGACACAAGCAAATGCACACACAGGACAGAAACCACATTAGTGTACCAGACTGAATGGACTTACCAGTCTCCAAACAGAGAAAAGATGTTTGGGGGCATGTGATAATGGGGCTTCCCATTATCTAAGCTTAGCAAAAAGGGAGGTACTTCCCTCTTAAGGTAAACCAAGGGTTAATGAGATGTTGGGATTAGATTACATTTTAGTGTGGGTCAACATCACAGGTCACAGGGTGAGAACTGACCAATCAAAAAGGAAAGAGGTCAGCATCTTCGGGATGCTTCGAGATGCTTCTTGGGAATAGTTATAAAACTTCTGTGAGGCCATGTGGCAGAGAGAGAACAAAGAGAGAAGAACAAAGGAATCTCCGAGAGATGAGATGAACAGGTTGCTTACCTGTAACTGTGGTTCTTCGAGTGGTCATCTGTGCCCTTACACACTAGGAGCTTTCACGCATGCGCAGTACCGTTCGGAAAATTCTAGAGCTTAGTAGCTTGGCAGGAACCCCTTCCCCCATGTATCCACTGAGCATGCTCAGCCTGCCAAGCAATGGTCTCTCCTCAGTTTTACAAGTCCGCCGAAAAAGGGGACCTGAGAGTGAGGGGACGGTTTGGTGGGTGTGTGTAAGGGCACAGATGACCACTCGAAGAACCACAGTTACAGGTAAGCAACCTGTTCTTCTTCTTCGTGGTCTCTGTGCCTTATACGCTAGGAGACTTTGTAGCTTACCAAAAGGACGGTGGGTCAGGTCCCTAGAGTACGGAGGCCAGCACCGCTCGTCCAAACCGGGCATCCCTCCTGGACCAACAGTCCAGCCGATAGTGGCAGATGAAAGTCGAGGACCTGGACCAGGTCGCCACTCGACAAAGTTCCTGAAGGTCCACACCTCGCAAGAGGGCTGCTGAGGATGCCACAGCTCTGGTGGAGTGCGGCCGAAGCAAGTCAGGAGGAGGCTGCTTGGCCATCTCATAAGCAAGCAGAATTGTCTGGGCCACCCACTTGGAGAATCTCTGGGTGGACACCTTGCAGCCCCTGCGACGATGACCGTGGCAGACAAACAGGTGAGGGGTCTGCCTGTAGGCCGCAGTCCTCTGAGTGTAAAAGACCAGGGCCCTTCGAACGTCCACGGTGTGCAAAGACCTCTCAAGAGGGGTCGTCGGGTTAGGATGGAAGGTAGGAAGGATGATGTCCTGGTTAAGGTGGAAATGAGAGACGATCTTTGGGAGGAAGGAAATGTCCGGGCGGAGAACCACCTTATCCCGGTGAAAAACCAGGAAGGGGTCGTCAACGCGTAGCGCTGTCAATTCGCTGGCACGCCTGGCAGAGGTGACAGCCACCAGGAAAACAGTCTTAAGAGTCAGGAGACTATCATCAACAGTGGCCATAGGCTCAAAGGGTGGTCTCATAAGTTGAGAGAGTACCAGAGGTAGGGACCAGGGAGGCAACGGCGGCGATACCGGCGGGTATACATGGTGAAATCCCTTCAGGAACTGTTTCATCGTGGCATCCCAGAAGAGCGCTGCCGAAGGAGAGCCTCGAGGTTGGTAGGCCACAATGGCAGACAGGTACACCTTCAACGAGGAAAACGAGAGACCCTCTTGTTTCAAGTGAAACAGGAAGCGGAGCACGGTACCGAGAGCAACTGGCGATACCGTGTCTCCACGCTTCTCTGCAAAAGTCACAAACCGCCGCCACTTGTAGGAATAGTTGCGGCGGGTTGATTCCTTTCTAGCCGCGGTAAGGACGTCCTGGATAGCGGGATCGTCTAGGGCTGTATCCTCCACGCGTGGAGGTCCAGGACAGGCAGGTCAGGATGGAGAACACAACCGCCGGAATGAGACAGCAGGTTGGGCGCTGCTGGAAGCCTGAGCGGCCGTCCGCAAGAGGCCTCGAGCAGCGGGGCGAACCAATGCTGCCTCGGCCAGTACGGGGCGACGAGGATGGCGCTGACTCGATCCACCAGGATCTTGGCTACCACCCTGCCCAGCGGGGGGAACGGTGGGAAGATGTACAGGAGACCCTCTGTCCATCGGTACTGGAACGCGTCACCGAGGGAGTTCGGTCCCCGGCCGGCTCTCGAACAGTACTGGCGACACTTGGCGTTCGACACCGTGGCAAAGAGATCGATGTCGGGATCGCCCCATCGGGACCGTATCAAGTGGAACGCTTCCTCCAAGAGGGACCACTCGTGGTTGGTAGAAGTATCCCTGCTCAGGGCGTCTGCTGTCGTATTCTCCTCCCCTGCCACGTGAACGGCAACAGGGTGGACTCGGAGGGACACACACCAGTCCCAAAGCTGGAGAGCGATGTTCAGGAGCATGGTAGAATGGGTCCCTCCTTGTCTATTGACATAACACACCGCCGTGGTGTTGTCGGTCAGGATCAGCACCGCCTGTCCAACAACCAGATTGCGGAACGCTCTCAGAGCTTTCCCAATGGCTAGGAGCTCGAGGGTGTATATGTGGAGAGCGGTCTCGTCGCCAGTCCATCGGCCTCGGACCCTGAGGTCGTTGCAATGCGCTCCCCATCCGAAGAGGGAGGCGTCGGTCGTGATTGTGAGCTGAGGGGTCAGTCGTGTGAACAGCATCCCGGACAGGAGATGACGGTACGAGAGCCACCACAGCAGAGAGCGATGTACTGGTGTCGGCAGTCGAAGTCGCAGGCACTGGTCGTCTCGGAGCGGATTGAAGGCTCTGACAAACCAGTGTTGTAGGGGCTGCGCTCGCAGCCTCGACGGGTACGTGACGGCCGTGATGGAGGCCATGTAGCCCAGGAGCTGTTGTATTTTCCTCACCGATATCGTTGGGGCGTCGAGGACAGCCGCAGCAGATCGGCGGAGGGTACGAGCCCGCTGCAGGGGCAGGTAGGCCCTGGCCGAGACCGAGTCCAGGGTGGCTCCGATGAAGTCCAACGCTCTCGCCGGCTCGAGGTGAGACTTCTTCGGGTTGACCCGAAGACCCAGGCGGGTCAGGAGGGGCAGCATCAGATGTATGTCCGAGTACAGTTTGGTCTTGCAGGACGCTACTAGCAGCCAATCGTCTAGGTAGGGGAAGACAGTGATGCCCTTCGTCCTCAGGTGGGAGACCACGGGGGCCATGCAGTTCGTGAACACCCTCGGTGCGGTGGAGAGGCCGAACGGCAGCATCCGGTACTGGTAAGAGGTGCCGTCGATCACGAACCGAAGGTATCGTCTGTGCTGCGGATGAATGGAAATGTGAAAATAAGCATCCCACAGATCGATTGAAGCGAACCGGTCTCCCCGGCGGAGGAAGGGTAGGATCGTCGACAAAGTGACCATCTTGAACCTCCTGGGGCGGATGTATTTGTTTACCCCTCGGAGATCCAAAATAGGTCGCAGGGTCCCGTCCGACTTCGGTACTGTAAAGTACCGGGAGTAGAAGCTGGTGGTAGTGGCCGAGGGCGGGACCGGCTCGATCGCTCCCTTCTGGAGGAGGGACTGGATCTCTTCCAGCAGAGCCGGGCTGGTCTGGGTGAAGTGAAAACGCCTCGAGGTGGAATACTTGCAAACTCGATGGCGTAACCAAGCCGAACAATGGTGAGCACCCAAGAGTCCGACGTGATCGATCGTCACGAGTTGAGGTGTTTGGCCAGCGTGGGATGGTTGGTGAGGGCTGATGGCAGACGAAAGGTAGGCTGAGGCAGGGTCCTGCAGAACCCATCAAAAGCGGGATTTGGATCCCGACGAAGACTTCTTGGAAGCCGTCTGTCGGCCCCGTGCAGGACGTCTGGAGGAAGATGTGGCAGGAGTCCGGGAGGATCCAGACCTGGGCGAGCGAGGTCGGAATCTCGCAGAGGACGAACGGCACCACGCATGCCGCGGCCCACGGCGGGTCTGTGGGGGCTGACAGATCCCCATCTTCTTGGCCGTCAGATGGGCCTTGACGATGTGGTCCATCGCCTCGTCTGTTGATGCATTGAAAAGACCCTTACCGTCAAACGGGAGGTCCTCGATGCGTTTCTGGGTGTCCTCCTGGAGGCCTGGGGACCGCAACCAGGCATACCTACGGAGGGCGACAGAGCCGACCATGACTCGGGACGCTACCTCCACAGAATGTCTCAACGAGAGGATTTGCTGATTTGCGAGCGCTACCGCTTCATTGTAGAATTGGTTAGCACTCACCCTATTCTCTTCCGGAACAGTGGAGAGAATAGAGGCGACCTTGTCGAGGAGACTGCGCAGGTAGGCTGCCATGCAAGCTTGGGTATTGGACACCCTCGCCACCAAGGAGGAGGCAGAATAGAGCCTCCTTCCAAAAGTGTCCAAACGACGCCCTTCCTTGTCCGGCGGTGTCGTGTGGGGCCTGGAACCGCCCTTAGTTTGTGCCGATTCTACCACCACGGAGTTGGACTGAGGATGATTAAACAAGAACTCGGCATTCTCCTTTTGGGTCTGATAAAGGTGTTCCAGCCTGTGTGGTATGGGCTGGGCTGAAGACGGCTGAGGCCAGGGGTGTTTGAGGGCCTCCATCAAGGCGGGCAGGAACGGTAACGGAGCTACCGCAGGAGGGCGGGTATCCACGTAGTGGAAAACCGGATCCTGCACTGCCGGGGCTGGATCCGCCACCTTCAGACCCAGGGCTTTGGACATGCGGAGGAGAATGTCCGAGAACTGTCGCACATCCTCAGGAGCCGACTCAGGAGCTGGATCCCCGAATGCCAAGGGAGGGGACTCGTCAGACCGGTGTAGAGTCCTTAGAGTCCATCTCAGAATCGTAATCCTGGGAGGACGCCGTGGAGGACCTGTCCGGAGAACGGTCCGAGTGGTGTTCAGGTGACTGGGCGCGGGACGGTACCGGCAGTGAGACCGTCTTCGGAGCCACAGATGGTTGCACAGCAGTCGGTGGAGGAACCAGCGAAGGCACTGGACGTGGAAGCGCCTGAGTGACAGTGGCGACCGCAGAAGGAGCAGGTTGGGTGGAGGCAGCCTCAGTTGTCGGGCGGGACACTGTAGACGTCACCCGTGGAGGTGTAGAAATCGGCCGGTGACGAGGGGAAGGCTCTCAGGACCGACAATGCTGGGGCGCCCGCCTCGGGGAGCGCGATGGAGTACACTCATGGTGAGGGCGATGCTCAGCTCCCCTGGAAGGCGATCTGGAGCGGCGATAAGGGGACCAGCGGCCGACATCAGGGTGGTAACGGTCCTGGTAAGAGGGAGAATACGACCTGTAGGAGCCAGGATACTCCCTCCAGGCATGTTCCCGGCCATATCTCAGTGCGTAGGACGCCGAAGAGTAAGGCGAGTCCCGGGGTGGCTGTGGCCATCCAGGATAGTCTTCCCGATGCTTTGGGGGGATCATCTGTATTCGGGACGGTCCCCTCAGTCGTCACGAGCGCGGCGCTCAAGATCCCGATGACGTGGGGAGAGGTGCACAGACCCACGCTCCGAATAGACTGGGCGGTCCCGATAGCCAGGGAAGAGCTGCCGGTGGTGTGAGGAAGAATGCCGTTCAGGCAAAATGCTTCTACCAGCTGAGCCTAGAGATGTCAGCGAGGTCTGGGGAGCAGGTGGACTATCCTCCGAGTGGGCCGCCAGAACAGGGCGTCCGGTCGGGGACGTCTCTTCCTCTAAAAGCGGTGGCTCCGAGAGAGTCGGGGAGACCACCGAGTTGTCCCGCAAGGGCCTCTCCAGGAGTCACCGACAAGGAGGCTGCCGAGATCTTCAGTATCCTTGGTAGCTTATGCACCGGTACCAAGCCCGGTACCGTCGGCGCGGCGGGATCGGAAGACGCAGAAGTCACTGGGAGTGCGGTCGTGGGTCGGGTCTTTGCCATCTTCGACGGACTTCTTAGTGGGGCAGGGTCCTGAGGAGATAAAGACTGCTCTCAACAGAAAGACTTGAGGCGTGCCAGCCGGTTCCTCAGAGTCTGCGAGGTGAAGTCCTTGCAAATGGGGCAGGCTCTGATGTTATGAGCCTCGCCCAAACAAAGAAGACACTCGCTATGCTCGTCAGAAGTAGCGACCTTGCGACCACACTTTTTGCAGGGTTTAAAAAGGGTCGACATAGAAGTCCAAGGAAAGATTGAAGACAAACGAAGAGACGCGATGAACGACGAAGACGGGGGGGAGGGGTTTGGCAAGTTGGGGTAAATAGTCCCAGAAAGAAAAAGGGAGACAAGCACCGAAGCAACAAATCCGTAAGAGTAGTCAAAAAGCCAAAAACCAAGTCGAAAAACCAGAAAGACTTGCAATAGAAGGCCAAGAAGAAACCCTCTAAGCTCAGAACCTCCGTATGCAATGGTGGACAAGAAAGAACTGAGGAGAGACCGTTGCTCGGCGGGCTGAGCACGCTCAGTGGATACATGGGGGAGGGGTTCTCGCCAAGCTACTAAGCTCTAGAATTTTTCGAACGGTCCCGCGCATGCGTGAAAGCTCCTAGTGTGTAAGGCACAGAGACCATGAAGAAGAACTGTGCCAGTCGTAGGCAGACAGGCATGCCGCGCCTCCTGGCTCTCTCTTCTCTCTTAGACCATCCAAGCCTGTGAACATCTGTGAGTACTAGAATAAAGTAGTTAGCCGCGTTAGGGTTTTTTATTATTTTGGAGTTGGCTGATCTAAAGAACGTATCTGTGTTTTTATATCTGTTTTTGTAACTACTTGTAACTTAAGCGTGCCTGGGAGGGGGGAGCCTCTCATGTGTGTTATTGTCTTGTTTATTTGCATGCCTTGAATAAATACTTTCTGTAAGACCTCTGTTTCCTCTCCATTCCCACGCCATCCTTGGCACACGCTAGATAGGGACTTCTCTCACTCAGAAGGGGGAGGTGAGAAGGAAAGGGAAAAGGTCCTTAGCATAGAGATTGGTAATCCACTAAACAGGCTCCACTGTACTGTTCAGTTACTTCAGAATTCAGTGGGTGGTGGCAGCAAGAATTAATAACGCTGGAGGAATTACCAGCCTTTTTCAAGGATGAGAGTCAACCTTGGGAAGCTGGCATGAACCCCAGTATGACATGGTGGCAGCGGTTTTCGAAATGGAGAGTTGGGGGTTTAAAGTGCAGAACTAGGGGCTTTGCTTGAGTCTCTCTCTCTGGCGAATGAAATAAGCGTGCCTGAGAGGGGGGAGTGTGAGCGAGGGGCCTCTGTTTGCCTTTGTTGTTTAAACAGCCTCTGGTTGTTTAAACGGCCGCTTTGCAGATTTTTTTCCTTTTTCTCTCCCTCCTTGTGGCTTGAAAGGGAGAGAGAGGGGGAGGTTGGGGGGGTGGAGTTCCTACCTGCTGATAGAGCCACTCTTGGTGAAAGGGTGATCTCTGGTTTTTCCCTTTCCCTTTCATTCCTTCAGGCAAAAAGGGGGGGGCTTGCAGTAAACAGAGGCCGGTTTGCCTAGACACAGCCTCAGTTCACTCTCACTGTCTCTTGGAGGGGGGAGTAGAGGAGAGACCTTGTTGTCTAAATCGGCTGTTGCAGGTTTTTTTTCTCCCTCATTGCAGCAGAGAGGAGGGGGTGTGGGCGAAAAGGCATTGTTTGTTAAACAGGCTTTCGTAGGTTTTTTCCTAGCAAGGAAAGAGGGGCTTTTTGGTGAGGAGCTGCTTCCTATCGTCACACAGAGCCTCTTTTTGGGGAAGGAGTGATTTTCTGGTTTTTTTTTTAAAGCTGCTAAACTCGGGCAGTGGGTCTGAGTCAGCAGCCGGCATTTTTTTAAGTCTCCTTCCAGCAGCCAAGATAGGAATTTGAATGGGAAGGTGCTTGTAGGGAATTTGCTAAGTACCGCATTCAGTCTCTGAAGCAGAGTTTGGAGTTTGGCTTTGCTTTTTCCTCTCTTCAGGAAGGGGGTGAAGCGGGGGTGATGGTGGAGAAAGGCTTGAAGTTTCTCCCACTTTTCTTTGGTTTCCTTGGGCTCTAGCACTGTATATTCTTTTGATCAGCCAATCAGACGTTTGTGTTTTTGGAAGATCTTGTGTGCACATAGATAGTTAGCCAGGTCTGGAAGACTCCTGAAATACACTATGGATCCTGAAGCTGCAGCGACCTCTAGTGACAGCAATGCCACACAGCAGGATGCTACAGCACAGACCTCATCTGCTCAAGCAGCTCCCCCTAGTGGTAGTAATCTGGCACAGCAAGGGGCTTTAGCACAGGTACTTGCTGCTTTCTGGGAATCAATACGACTGATGCATGACAAGTTAACACCTCAACAAATTTCAGGGTTCCTGGATAAGACAATGGACATGATGCACCTGAACTCTAGACGGCCTCCACTGCAAACCCCTTTGTGTTACAACACGAGCCTAGAATGCTAGAAGAGGCTGCCAGGACAGCAGATCGGTTTGTTGCCTCCAGAGGTGAAGAGGTATTCCAGCCTACTGTTGCAGTGCCGAAGCCTCAGCTGAACAGCTCTACCACAATGTCACACCCCCGCTCCGACCAGCAGTCTGTGGCAGGCGCTCAGGGCCAGCCAAGGAAAAACGCTAGCCCTAAATGCTTTATCTGTGGGGAGCTGGGATATATTAAAGCCAACTGTAAGAAGAAGCCTAAGTTGGCCCAGTTAGTGGCTGTGTCGACCTCCAGAGACACTGCCACTGATTCTTCAGTTGCTCCTGATCCTGACATGATCCCTACTCACAGAAGGCACACACTGTGGGTGGGGGGCAGGAAAGTTGTTGTTTACAGAGACACTGGAGCCCAAGTGTCTGCTATTCATCGTTCATATCTGGATCCTGGTCTTGTTGATGACCACATCAGGATCACCATCAGAGCCTTCAGAGCTCCTCCAGCTCAACTACCAACAGCACGCATTCCTGTTCAGTACAAGGGCTGGAAGGGCGTTTGGACTTTTGCTGTTTATGATGACTTTGAATGTCCTGCCCTGTTGGGTGATGATCTCATCTTCCATGCTAGTCAGGCCTGAAAGAGTCCAGACAGCATACCATGACAACCTGCAGCCTGAGCAGAGGTCAGTCTTCAATGCACACTGAGGACCAGCCTAAACTTGGACTGCAGTCACTGTCTCCTGCTACACTAGAAGGAGTTCTGCCTGAAGAGGTGGCGGAACCGGCAGACTCCCCCCACAGCATGGGAGGCCCCGAAAATCGAGACCACCCATGCTGATACCTCGGATGTCGGAGCAACTGCTGGCGGAAGTCAAGGAAGAGCTTCTCCAGGCCAGGAGGCTATCAGCCTGGTCTCACGCTGGTCCCTGTTCAGCAGTCGGTGATTCCAGTCACTCCTGACTCAGCCCTGCCCAGCGGGGCAGGAGAGTCTCAGGTGGCCACCGAGTAGAGTCAAGTGCTGGACAACTTGCCTGAGATGCAAAAGGCTGGTGCAGAGGAGGAGAATCCAACAATGCTGACTCCAAAGCCAGCAAAGGATTCAACAGCAGCTGAAACTCCAGAGAACACTCCAGCCAAGGGAAGAGAACCTGGAGAAGCTGCAATGCAACGAGAATCTGAGGTGAGTCTGCCACTCCAGGTGGAACAGCTGGTTCCTGTTCAGCGACAGCAGTTCCCGAAGGACCAGGAAGCAGATCAGAGCCTTCAAGCTGCTTGGACCAGAGCAAAGGAAGAGGCGAAGTCTTCTCCAACAACGAAAGGGCCCAGATTTGTAATCATTGAGGGCCTATTATATCGTGAGTCTGGCCCAAGAGGTAGCAAGAGGGGCGTATGCACTCAGAGACAGTTGCTGATGCCTTCTAAGTATAAAGCCAAACTCTTGAGTCTGGCTCATGATCATCCTAGTGGACATGCTGGGGTGAACAGAACCAAGGACAGATTGGGAAAGTCCTTCTACTGGGAGGGGATGGGCAAGGATGTTACTGATTATGTCCGATCCTGTGAGGTTTGCCAAAGAGTAGGGAAAACCCAGGATCAGGGCAAGGCCCCTCTCCAACCACTTCCTATCATTGATGTCCCTTCGAGAGAGTGGCTGTGGACATCATGGGACCTTACTAGACTGCTAGGGGAAAGAGGTATGTGCTCACCTTTGTGGACTTCTGCACTTGTTGACCAGAAGCCATTCCATTGGGTGGGATCTTAGCTAAAGCAGTAGCTCAAGCTTTGACAGATATCTTTGCAAGATTAGGTTGGCCTGCAGAGATTTTAACAGATGCAGTTTCCAATTTCAACTCCAAGGTCATGCAGCGCCTATTAGAGGCACATGGAGTGTGTCATCTTACATCAGTGCCTTACCATCACCAAACTAATGGGTTGGTGGAGCGTTTTAATACAACTTTGGGGGCCATGATCCGTAAGTTTGTGAATGAACATTCCAATGACTGGGATTTGGTGCTACAGCAGTTCTTGTTTGCTTACAGATATGTTCCACACCCAAGCCTGGGTTACTCACCCTTTTAGCTGGTCTATGGCCATGATGTGAAGGGGCCATTACAGCTGGTTCAAAGTCAGTGGGAGGGAGTTATCCTTTCTTCAGAGACTAATGTGGCTGATTTTGTGACTAACTTGCAGAATACTCTCAGGGAAGCATGGGCAGATGCTCATGAGAATCTGCAACACGCATAAGAGAAGCAGAAGACCTGATATGACCAGTATGCCAGAGAACATTGCTTTGAGAAGGGAGACCAAGTGATGGTCTTGAAGGTTATCTAGTCTAACAAGATGGAAACTTCCTGGGAAGGTCCTGCCACAGTGCAAGAAAGCATTGGGACAGTGAACTATCTCATACAGTTTCCAGACTCTAGGGTTAAGCCAAAAGTGTATCATGTGAATTCACTGAAACCCTTCCACGAGAGGCCCAATCATCTTCTCACACTTTCAGTCCGGGAAGATGAGGAGGAAGAGTGGCCTGAAGGTGCTTTCTATGATCGGTAGGGTGGTAACTTAGAAGATGTTAAACCTTCCCGAAGACTCAATGCTAACCAATGCAAGCAGTTCTCTCAATTGTTTTCACCTACCCACAGATCTTCAGCACGTGGCTGGAAGTTCCAATGCGGTTGAAGACTCCTTGTCATGCAGAGAACTGGAGGGAGGTTAAGAGGGATGAGCTGTACATGTCTGTTATTGATAATATGGTTAACCTGTACTGTTGTGTGTTTGCATGTATTCTCTGACTTTTCCTTTCTTAGGTCACAGGATGAAATCCCAGCCGGTGTGGCTCCAGCCTTCAGCTGTTTCCAGACCGTCTGAGATTTGGGGTGTGTGTGATAATGGGGCTTCCCATTATCTAAGCTTAGCAAAAAGGGGTATACTTCCCTATTAAGGTAAACCAAGGGTTAATGAGATGTTGGGATTAGATTACATTTTAGTGTGGGTCAACATCACAGGTCACAGGGTGAGAATTGACCAATCAAAAAGGAAAGAGGTGAGCATCTTCGGGATGCTTCGAGATGCTTCTTGAGAATAGTTATAAAACTTCTGGGAGGCCATGTGGCAGAGAAAGAACAAAGAGAGAAGAACAAAGGAATCTCCGAGAGATGAGATCTGTGCCAGTCGTAGGCAGACAGGCATGCCACGCCTCCTGGCTCTCTCTTCTCTCTTAGACCATCCAAGCCTGTGAACATCTGTGAGTACTAGAATAAAGTAGTTAGCCACATTAGGGCTTTTTATTATTTTGGAGTTGGCTGATCTAAAGAACGTATCTGTGTTTTTATATCTGTTTTTGTAACTACTTGTAACTTAAGCGTGCCTGGGAGGGGGGAGCCTCTCATGTGTATTATTGTCTTGTTTATTTGCATGCCTTGAATAAATACTTTCTGTAAGACCTCTGTTTCCTCTCCATTCCCACGCCATCCTTCGGCACACGCTAGATAGGACTTCTCTCACTCAGAAGGGAGAGGTGAGAAGGAAGGAAAGGTCCTTAGCATAGAGATTGGTAATCCACTGAACAGGCTCCCACTGTACTGTTCGGTTACTTCAGAATTCAGTGGGTGGTGGCAGCAAGAATTAATAACGCTGGAGGAATTACCAGCCTTTTTCAAGGATGAGAGTCAACCTTGGGAAGCTGGCATGAACCCCAGTATGACAGGACATCATTAAAGTAAGCAGTTCTTGCCTTTCTCTGCCCCATTCATGTTTCATCCACTGTTCCAGAAGCTGTAGCAAGCAGGATTCTAGTCTTTCTGAGTAAGGTGCAACCTAAGGGAAAGCAAAGGGGCAGTAGCCATGCGGAAGGAAGCCCCGCTGACTGCACTATCACACTGCCTCAGAACTCTGAAAAAAATAAGGCTGGAATGGGGTACTGGTGACCTGAGCAATGGGACTTAAAGTCATGTGTGCTTCTTCTGCATTAACACACTTTTAATAACTTCTTTTCTGCAACAAGGAACCATCATTGTAATATACAGGAACTATGGAATAGACTTTTGTGTAATTGTCACACCACTTTGGCCCCTCTGTTGCTTTGTCTGGAAACACTGGGCCTAAGGACAATAACTGCATTGCATACAAGCAGGTATGCTAATAAAAGGAAATGTGCTTGTGTCTACCAGCCATTGCTGCTAAACACCTGGAACTTGGCCTGCCTATTAAGAGGATGCCAGTGATGTGGTTTTTAAAACACAGTAATTAACTTTCTTCTTCGTGGTCTCTGTGCCTCATACATTAGGAGCTTTCGTGCCTGCGCGGTAGCGTTCGGAAGATTCTAGAGCTCGTTAGCTTTGGCGGGAACCCCTCCCCCATACCAGTTCTGCGTATGCTCCTCCTGCCGACTAACGGTCTCTCCTCAGTTCTTTCTTGTCCACCTCAGCGTACAGAAGGTTCTGCTTGTTGGCTTGGGCGAGAGCGCCTACTCTCCTGCCTACCTAGGAAGGTACGCCCAGGAGCAGGTGTGGCACAAGCCGGCCGGCTCATACTATTCTTACTCACCGTCATACAGGGACTGGTACCATCCAGATCCAAGGTACTGGTCACCTCATCACCAGTCTCGCTCGCCACCGCAGGAAGCTCACTACCCCCGCTATGAAAGGTCACCGCTGCGTCGTTCGCCGAGTCACCGTTGGTCCCGGGAGCCCTCACCCCGCTACAGGGCTGTTTCTCCACCCCCGCGGATGACGGCCACAGCTACCCGCCCGATGCCACAGCCCACCGTGGCCCAGCCAGCGCTGGCTGCGACTTCTACTATGCAGGCGGCACACCGTCCTAGGCCCGCGGTCGTACCCCTGCAGGTGACTCTGATACCGGCCACGACATCGGCCGCACCGGTTCCGATGCAGCCTGCAGCTCCAGCAGTCACCCTGGCACCTCCGGCCCATAGGCTGGCCGAGGAGAAGGAGAAGGAGAGGTCGCCATCACCATCCGGCGACTCTTACGACTCGGACTCTGACTCTGCTGAGTCCACCCCTTCTTCTCACGAATCCCCACCGCTGGGGTTCAGGGAGCCAGGCCCGGAGTCTGCACCGGAGGATGTACGCCAGTTTTCCGCGATCCTCCTCCGGATGGCCACAGTCTTTGGCCTAAAGGTGACTGAACCTGCTCCACAAGCCCAGGACCCAGTCTTCCAGTACTTGGAAGCCCGCCCACCATCGACTGTGCCGCTGCCGTTCCTACCACCCCTGGTGGAAGCGTTGAAGCAGCTGTGGGCGAAGCCGGCGTCAGCACAGCCTATCCCACATAGGCTAGAGCATCTCTACAGGACCCAGAAGGAGAACGCAGAGTTCCTCTTCAATCATCCTGTACCGAACTCTATTGTGGTCGAGTCGGCTCAAACGAAAGGAGGCAATCAAGCGCATACCACCCCTCCGGACCATGAAGGACAGAAGCTCGATGCCTTCGGCCGAAGGTTCTATTCGACATCGTCCCTGGTGGCCAGGACGGTGAACACGATGGCAAGCCTCGCGGTCTACCATCGGAACCTCTTTGACCGACTCGCTCCACTCCTTGCTGACCTGCGCCGTTGCGGTGGCTACAGAGCAGATCGCCACCTCAAGGCACACCGTGGAGGCTACCTCGAGGGTGATGGTCGGTGCCATAGCCCTCCGACGCCACGCATGGCTCCGGTCCTCTAGGCTTCAGGAGGACAGCCGTCGACGGATTGAAGATCTTCTGTTCGACAGCGAAGGGCTCTTCCATACCTCCACCGACGAGGCCATGGATCACCCCGTCAAGGCCTGGCTGACAACGAAGAAGATGGGCATCAACCAGCCTGCCCAGTCTCGCCGCTCTTTCCAACCGAGGCCCACGTGGAGAAGGTCCTCCTCATCATCGGCATACCAGCCGCGGTCCCCGCGGTCGACCGCGTCGAGGCCGTCAATGTCTTCAGCTTCAAAGAGTCTTCCCAGACGACGGCCATCTTCGTCGTCCAAGAAGTCATCCTCCGGAGCGAAGTTCCGGTTTTGACGGCCTTCGCAGGACTCCACCTGTGGCATCCTTCGCCCTTCCAGTAGAACTGTTCCACCACCCGAGCCTGGCCAGGCACCTCGACTGCTGGCGGGAGATCACTGCGGACTCCTGGGTACTTACCATCGCCCGCCTGGGGTATGCCATCGAGTTCCAGGATATTCCGCCACAGGGTGTCTACTACTCCACCCCGGCCAGCTCGGCTCTACTGGAAGAGGTCCAGTCCCTCCTCAAGAAGGGAGCGATCGAGAGGCTCCCGCCTTCAGCCAAGACCACCGGCTTCTACTCGAGGTACTTCACGGTGCCGAAGGCGGACGGCTCCCTGCGGCCCATCCTAGACCTCCGAGGGGTGAACGAATACATCCGCCCCAAGAGGTTCAAGATGGTCACGCTGCCTTCAATCCTCCCCTTCCTTCGCCGAGGGGACTGGTTTGTGTCCATAGACCTCAAAGACGCCTATTTCCACATCTCGATCCGCCCGCAGCACAGAAGATACCTTCGGTTCGCGATCGACGGCATCAGCTACCAGTACCGGGTGCTGCCGTTCGGACTTTCCACCGCACCGCGGGTGTTCACCAAGTGCATGGTTCTGGTCGTGTCCTTCCTGCGGACGAAGGACGTCTCCGTCTACCCTTACCTGGACAATTGGCTATTGGTGGCGTCCTGCAAACAGAAAGTGTACAGGGACATTCATCGGACTTTGTCTCTTCTCACTCGGCTCGGATTCAGGGTCAACCCCAAGAAGTCTCATCTCGAGCCCACCCGGGTTCTCGACTTCATCGGGGTGACCCTCGACTCGGTATCGGCAAGGGTCTTCCTACCAGACGAGAGGGTGCGGACGCTTCGTCGGGCGGCGTCCGCTGCCTTCGAGGCCTTGACGGTATCAGCGAGGAGGATCCAACAGCTACTCGACTACATGGCGTCGACCACCGCCGTAACCTACTTCTCCAGGTTACGCGCCCGGCCGCTCCAGCACTGGTTCGTCAGGGCCTTCGATCCACTCAGGGACGACCAGCGCCGTCGATACCGCCTGCCCCAACAGGTACGCCGATCGCTCTTGTGGTGGCAGTCGTACAGGAACTTGCTGTCAGGCATGCCGTTCCGCGAACCCAGGCCGTCGGTCACAATAACGACGGATGCCTCGCTCTTCGGCTGGGGAGCGCACACCGGGGCTCTCCGGGTCCGAGGCCGGTGGATGGACGACGAGTTGTTCCTTCACATCAACTCTTCTATAAAGACAGGACTGCAGCCTACAGACAGACACCCCACCTGTTTGTCTGTTATGGCAGGCGCCGGAGAGGCCACAAAGTATCCACCCAGCGCTTCTCTAAGTGGGTGATACAGACTGTTCAACTGGCGTACAAGCTCGCCAGGAAGCCTCCGCCAGACCTGCTTCGGGCCCACTCCACCAGGGCCGTGGCGACATCTGCTGCCCTCCTGCGAGGCGTCGACCTGTCGGAACTCTGCCGTGTGGCGACCTGGTCCCAGCCGTCGACCTTCGTGCGCCACTACAGGCTCAACTGCCGTTCCAGGAGAGATGCCCGGTTCGGACGTGCTGTGCTGTCTTCTGTGCTCTAGGATCTGGGACCTGACCCACCATCCTACTGTTAAGTTACACAGTCTCCTAATGTATGAGGCACAGAGACCACGAAGAAGAAGAACAGGCTGCTCACCTGTAACTGTGGTTCTTCGAGTGGTCATCTGTGCCCTCATACATCCCCGCCCTGCCTTCCCCTCTTTTTCAGGTCCCATCTGCTTCGGCGGACCAGAACTGAGGAGAGACCGTTAGTCGGCGGGAGGAGCATGCGCAGCACCGGCGTGGGGGTGGGGTTCCCGCCAAAGCTAACGAGCTCTAGAATCTTCCGAACGCTACCGCGCAGGCGCGAAAGCTCTTAATGTATGAGGGCACAGATGACCACTCGAAGAACCACAGTTACAGGTAAGCAACCTGTTCTTACCCTATGTCTACAGTGTCAGGTCAGTGAGGAGGCAAATGGTTCAAATAACAATTAAGATTTATTAAACAGTTATTAAAGAAAAGCACAAACACACTCCTAACTAGAAAAGGGAATAGAGTTTCAAGGGGAATGGGTGATACGCCACCTGTCCTGCAGTCCTGGAGAAGCCTGGTTGAAGAGGAAGAAACCCGGTGTGGCAGCCGAGGGGAATCTGCTGAACTGAGTGGCAGCCAGGCAGAGTGAAATCAAAATGATCCGGCGAGAGTTCCGAAGAGCTCTCAGAGTGGGGGATATTTACTGACCGCAGTAAATATCGACCGCAGGCTAGTCTGGTCTCAGGTGAAAACAATAAGTTTTGGGTTGGAGACAAAGCCTCCGAAAGGTCAGAATTTGTATGATTGAGTTAAAGTCCAAATTGACAATGGTATGACTGGTATGCAGATGCGTCTAGCTCGGCAGTTAAGTACCTAGCTCGCCAGGGTATCCTCTCAGGGCAGAGGATCTCTTTGTGGTAGAGTGCATCTATAATGAGGGTGTTTGTTTTGGGAGGTCCCCTAAAGCAGATCTGGCAATATCTGGCTTGGTTTGGTGGGAGCAGCAAGTAGTAGCCATGCCTAGCTTCGCGCTTGTTCGGTGGGCCTCACAAACACTTGGCTGGTGGCAGAGTAGGGCCGAATTACGATATCAAAATGATATCTTTGGTTCACCAAAGGCCAGGCCAGTACACAGTGGTAACAGAAGCTTGTAAATTCCCCGCAGCCCCTAAAGGCATGGCTGAGATCATTTCTTCCAGTTGAAGAATTCTGGATTGGTAAATGAAACTCTTATGTCTCTCTCTCTTTCTTAATTTTCTTCTCTTTCTAATTTTCTATAATCTTGTATGCTTGCAGTGTGTGTGAAGCTGAGTGATGGTATGAATTTTAACTTCCTATAATCTTGTATGCTTGTTGTAGTGAGTGTGGGTGTATGAGCTTAATTACAAACTATTGTTAGTCAATAAAGCTATTCATTGAATCCCTTTGTGTGATTTCTAACTGGCCTGACTCCGTAAAAATTGGGTTTTAAAAATCCTTTGAATACCCTGTCCTCTTTGCATAGCTAAAGTTGTGCAGAGCTAATTTTTCCCCACAAGAGACAATTTTGACAGCTTTTGGGAATCCTCTTAAAGGAGTCCTAATCAAACAGGGTAACACTTGCAAGAGAGAAAGGGAAAATGGCGCGGAGGAGACCTGTCACCCTTGTCATATCTGTGCATTTCCCTTTTTTCTACCCAAGTGTAGTACCTTACATTCCTCCTTGTTGAAATACATTTTGTTAGTTTTGGCCCAGCTCTCTAATCTGTTAATCATTTTGAATTCTGATCCTGTCCTCTGGTGTGTTAGCTACAACTCCTAATTTGGTGTCATTGTGATGAATGAATGAGTTCCAGAGGGAAAAAGTACGGTCCTGAACCAAACTGAAATGGCCGCGTGCAGTACATTGTTGGAAGGAGGGGTTTAGATTGTGAAGCGAGGATTCCTTGAACTGTGAAACTGAGAACACACGGAATGCCGATTTGGCTTGAGAAGAAAGTTTTCAAAACAATAAGGACTTGGCACCAACAGAATGTACTCCCGAGATGCACAGATCCAGAAGTGTGGCTTCCTTAATTGCCATGTGATGTTGCCTACAATGCATATCTTCTTTGATTGTCTTTATGTTTCATCCACCTTCACGAATTCACGATATTCAACAGTGATCAATACCTTTATTAAGAAAACAGTTAAGTTCTTATGTGTAAAGGCAGAAGAAACGAGGAGCTGTGAAAAGCCAAGGAGCCTTTGCCTGGCACACCCTCAGACGGGCCAGCGGTGATGTATTTCTGACCCTACCCTACCCTGCATGGCCGAGAACCACTGAGGCATTTGATACATTTCCTGACAACATGATACATGACCAATTCTTCTGCAAGCAACCTTTTATTAGTAAGGTACAAGATGATATGAACTATTCTTTTAATTGCTTGATTGCCTTTATACAATGGAAGTACTTGGAACCATAGCAACCAGCAAAACATGTCCTTTTCCTCAAGAAGTGGGGAATATGACTATAAAGAGGGGAAGATTTTCGACTCACTTTCATGACCCTTGGCTGCAGCGGAGGGCATCCATACCTTCGAGGACATCTGGCCAACGTTCGGCGAAGGACCGGCTTTTCGTGAGTATGTTGCATGATTGAGTGGGTGAAAGAAAGCTCTTGATACGGAAATGTGATTTGTGTATTTCATGTCTTAATAAATGTTACACGCATAGTGGTTAAACCCAGATCTGGTTTCCTATGTGTCTTCTGTTGGGATCCTATAGTCTAGGGTGGTTGAATTTCTCTCTGGGTCAAACGTACCAAAAATCTCGGTCCATGACATCATCTGCAAGTTTGATCAGCGTACCCTCTGTTCCCTCATCC
Source organism: Iguana delicatissima (assembly GCA_948472985.1). Classification (NCBI taxonomy): domain Eukaryota; kingdom Metazoa; phylum Chordata; class Lepidosauria; order Squamata; family Iguanidae; genus Iguana; species Iguana delicatissima. The sequence continues at coordinate 393,930 of CAOKZL010001106.1, read as the reverse complement.
AGTCATTGATAAAGATATGGAATAGCACTGGGCCCAGAAAGGAACCCTGTGGCGCCCCACCAGTCACTTCTGTCAGGTGAGGAGCAATTCGTGAGCACCCTTTGGGATCTGTCAGTCAACTAATTATAAATCCAATAGTAGCATTCTCTAGCCCAGATTTTAGTAGCCTGTTTCCAAGAATATCATGGGGGACCTTGCCAAAGGCCATACTGAAAGTCAACTTTGAGTGGCTGCAGTGGCATGAGTAGATGGCTGGAGAACAAAGGCTCCTCAAACAGTGTTGTTTTCCTGGATATTAGCAGACTATGAACTGCAAAATTTAGGCTGGAAACCCATCTCTCCACTCCAGAACTATCCTTTGAGTTACCTACTGTTAGCTTCAGGGTGTGTTTTTTGGAGTAAGGGTTATCCAGCACATAACACTCTCCTGGGAGCCTTCAGAAGCAGCAGTTTATCTTTCAAAGAGGTTACAGGGCCATCCTGTATCCTTTCTCGAAAACCAGAACTGGACTTCTGACCACACGTGGCTTCTTTAGTCTGCCTTTCTTCCATTTCAGGAAGTCCATCTGGCTTGCAGGAGAGTTCCGGGGCACAAAGACCGGCCAAGGTGATCTAGCCTGACAGAATTTTCCTTTGTGGAAAATCTCCTGCAGTTTGCAAGACAGCATTCATTTGTGTCTGGAACTTGCAAAGCTTCTTCAAGGCTCTCTGAGGGTCATTAAGAATCATAGAATTATACATGAGTTGGAAGGGGCCCTGTGCACCAGCAAATTCAACCCCCTGCTCAACACCTCCAGCTAAAGCAGACCCAGTCTTTTTTCGAAGATGTCCAGAGAAGGAGCTCCCACGACTAATTGATGCCACTGCTGAACCTCTCTTACTGTCAAGAAGTTTCTTCTAATGTTCAATCAAAATCTATTCTCCTGTAATTTAAAGACATTAGATCTCATTCTACCCTCTGAGGCAGCAGAGAACAAGCCTGCACCCTCCTCTTTGTGGCAGCCCTTGAGGTATTTAATCACATCCTGACAACTACAAACTGTAGAGAGAACAATCACTTTCCCCAACTTGGAAACTGTACTTAATTAATGCAGGCTAAGATAGCATTCGATGTCTTTGCTGCAGCATCCCAGGGTTGGCTTATGTTCAAGTTACTACCAACAATGGTGTCCAGGTCCTTTTCACATGAAGCACTGATGAGCTAAGTATCACCCAACCTATACTGGCACACTTGGTTCTTCTTCGTGGTCTCTGTGCCTTACACACTAGGAGCTTTCGCGCATGCGCGGTACTGTTCGGAAAATTCTAGAGCTTAGTAGCTTGGCGGGAACCCCTCCCCCCATGTATCCACTGAGCATTCTCAGCCCACCAAGCAACAGTCTCTCCTCAGTTCTTTCTCGTCCGCCGTCACATACGGAGGTTCTGAGCTTAGAGCGTTTCTTCTTTGGCCTTTTATTGCAAGTCTTTCTGGTTTTCGATTCGGTTTTTGGATATTTCGACTACTCTTACGGATTTCGGACTGGTTTTTGGTATTTTGGTGCTTGTTCCTCCTTTTTTCTTGGAACTCCGACCCCGACTTGCTAACCCCCCCCCCATCTTCGTCATCGTCTCTTCGTTATCTTCAACCTGTCCTTGGACTTCTATGTCTACCCTTTTCAAACCTTGTAAAACGTGTGGTCGCAAGGTCGCTACTTCTGACGGGCATAGCGAGTGTCTTCTTTGTCTGGGCGAGGCGCATAACATCAGAGCCTGCCCCATTTGCAAGGACTTCACCTCGCAGACTCTGAGGAACCGGCTGGCACGCCTCAAGTCTTTCTGTTGGGAGCAGTCTTTATCTCCTCAGGACCCTGCCCCACTAAGGAGCCCGTCGAAGATGGCAAAGACCCGACCACGACCGCACTCCCGGGGATTCGGCGTCTTCCGATCCCGCCACACCTATGATACCGGGCTCGGTACCGGTGCATAAGCTACCGAGGATACCGAAGACCTTGGCGGCCTCCTCCTCGGTGTCTACTACAGAGGCCCTTGCGGGCTCGCAGGGTGCTAGGCCTTCCAAGACACTTACTGCCGCCCAGTGTAAGTGCCCGGCAACTTTGGAATCGGAGAAGGAAAGGGAGAAGAAGAAGAAGGACAAGCGTGGGTCTGCGGCTAGACCACCTGTCCTTACTCCTCCTTCCACTTCGACCCAGCCAACGGTCAATCCCGGTGAAGTCCCAGAACCTCAACCAATCTTTGAGGTATCTGATGTTGACGATCCAGTGGCCTCCCCGACTCTCTCGGAGCCACCGCTTTTGGAGGAAGAGACGTCCCCGACCGGATACCCTGTTCTGGCGGCCTGCTCGGAGGATAGTCCACCTGCTCCCCAGACCTTGCATACATCTCGAGGCTCTGTTGGTAGAGCATTTCGCCGGATCGGCGCTCTTCCTCACATCACCGGCAGCTCTTCCCCGAGTATCGGGACCGCCCAGGCTATTCGGCGCGTGGGACGGTGCATCCCTCACCACACCATCGGGAATTTGAGCACCGTGCCCCTGACAACCAACGGGACCACCGTGATATAGGCGATCCCCCCAAGACATCGGGAGGACTATCCAGGATGGTCACAGCCACCCCGGGATTCGGCTTATTCCTTGGCCTCTTACGCCTTGAGGTATGGCCGGGAGCATGTCTGGAGGGAGTATCCTGGCTCGTACAGGTCATACTCCCCCTCTTACCGGGACCGTTACCACCCTGATGCCGGCTGCTGGTCCTCGTATCGCCGCTCCAGATCGCCTTCCAGGGGAGCTGGACCTCACCTGTGCCGTGAGCGTGTCCCGTCGCACTCCCCAAGACGAGTGCCTCCACGCCACCAGTCCCGAGAGCCTTCCCCTCGTCACCAGCCGATTTCTCCACCTCCACAGGTGACGTCTACGGTGTCCCGTCCGACGTCTGAGGCTGTCTCTGCCCATCCTGCTCCTTCTGCGGTCGCTACTACCACTCAAGCGCTTCCGCGCCCGGTGCCTTCGCTGGTTCCTCCGCCAACTGCCGTGCAACTGCCTGCGGCTTTGAAGACGGTATCGCTGCCAGTACTGTCTCGTTCCCATTCGCCTGAACAACGCTCGGACCGTTCTCCGGACAGGTCCTCCACGGCGTCCTCCCAGGATTACGATTCGGAGACGGACTCTAAGGACTCTACACCGGCCTCACACGAGTCCCCTCCCTTGGCGTTCGGCAATCCAGTTCCTGAGTCGGCTCCTGAGGATGTCCGACTGTTCTCGGACATTCTCCTCCAGATGTCGAAGGCCCTGGGCCTGAAGGTGGCGGACCCGGCCCCGGCGGTGCAGGATCCAGTTTTCCACTACGTGGATACCCGCCCTCCTGCGGCAGCCCCGATACCGTTCCTGCCCGCCTTGATGGAGGCTCTCAAACACCCTTGGCCTCAGCTGTCTTCAGCCCAGCCAATACCACACAGGTTGGAACACCTTTACCGCACCCAGAAGGAGGATGCTGAATTCCTGTTTAATCATCCTCAGCCCAACTCAGTGGTAGTCAAATCGGCGCAAACCAAGGGCGGTTCCAGACCCCACATGACACCACCGGACAAGGAGAGGCGCCGCTTGGACACCTTTGGTAGGAGGTTCTATTCTGCCTCCTCCCTGGTGGCGAGGGTGTCTAACACCAGGGCTTGCATGGCCGCCTACCTCCGCAGTCTCCTAGACAAGGTTGCCCCATTCTCTCCACTGTTCCGGAGGAAAATAGGGCAAGCGCTAAGCAATTCTACAATGAAGCGGTAGCGCTCGCAAACCAGCAGATCATCTCTTCGAGACACTCTGTGGAGGTGGCATCGCGAGTCATGGTCGGCTCTGTCGCCCTCCAGAGATATGCCTGGCTACGATCCTCAGGCCTCCAGGAGGACACCCGGAAGCGCATCGAGGACCTCCCTTTCGACGGCAAGGGTCTCTTCAATGCGTCGACGGATGAGGCGATGGACCACATCGTGAAGGCCCATCTAACAGCCAAAGAGATGAGGATTCGTCAGCCTCCGCAGACCCGCCGTGGTCCGCGGCCTACGTGGCATCGTTTCTCCTCTGCGAGCTTCCGACCTCGCTCACCCGGACTCCCGCCACATCTTCCTCCAGACGTCCTGCACGGGGCTGACAGACGGCTTCCAAAAGTCTTCGTCGGCATCCAAATCCCACTTTTGATGGGATTTGCAGGACCCTACCTCAGCCTACCTTCCGCCTACCATCAGCCCTCACCAACCATCCCACGCTGGCCAAACACCTCGACTTGTGGCGATCGATCACGTCGGACTCTTGGGTGCTCACCATTGTTCGGCTTGGTTACGCCATTGAGTTTGCAAGTATTCCACCTCGAGGTGTTTTCTACTCCACCCAGGCCAGCCCGGCTCTGCTGGAAGAGATCCAGTCCCTCCTCCAGAAGGGAGCGATCGAGCCGGTCCCGCCCTCGGCCACTACCACCAGCTTCTACTCCCGGTACTTTACAGTACCGAAGTCGGACGGGACCCTGCGACCTATTTTGGATCTCCAAGGGGTAAACGAATACATCCACTCCAGGAGTTTCAAGATGGTCACCTTGTCAACGATCCTACCCTTCCTCTGCCGGGGAGACCGGTTCGCTTCAATCGACCTGCGGGGTGCTTATTTCCACATTTCCATCCGTCCGCAGCACAGACGATACCTTCGGTTCGCCATCGACGGCACCTCTTACCAGTACCGGGTGCTGCCATTCGGCCTCTCCACCGCACCAAGGGTGTTTACGAAGTGCATGGCCCCCGTGGTCTCCCACCTGAGGACAAAGGGCATCACCTTCTTCCCCTACCTAGACGATTGGCTGCTGGTAGCGTCCTGCAAGACCAAACTGTACTCAGACATTCATTGAACGTTGTCCCTCCTGACCCGCCTGGGTCTTCGGGTCAACCCGAAGAAGTCTCACCTCGAGCCGGTGAGAGCGTTGGACTTCATCGGAGCCACCCTGGACTCGGTCTCGGCCAGGGCCTACCTGCTCCTGCAGCGGGCTCGTACCCTCCGCCGATCTGCTGCGGCCATCCTCGACGCCCCATCGGTATCGGCGAGGAGAATACAGCAGCTTCTGGGTTACATGGCCTCCACCGCGACTGTTACGTACCTGTCGAGGCTGCAAGCGCCCCCCCTACAACACTGGTTTGTCAGAGCCTTCAACCCGCTCCAAGACGACCAGCACCTACAACTTCGACTGCCGACACCCGTCCGTCGTTCTCTGCTGTGGTGGCTCTCGTACCGTCATCTCCTGTCCGGGATGCCGCTCACACGACTGACCCCTCAGCTCACAATCACGACCGACGCCTCCCTCTTCGGATGGGGAGCGCATTGCGACGACCTCAGAGTCCGAGGCCGATGGACTGGCGACGAGACCGCTCTCCACATAAACGCCCTCGAGCTCCTAGCCATCGGGAAAGCTCTGAGAGCGTTCCGCAATCTGGTTGCTGGGCAGGCGGTACTGATCCTGACCGACAACACCACGGCGGTGTGCTATGTCAACAGACAAGGAGGGACCCATTCTACCACGCTCCTGAACATCACCCTTCAACTCTGGGACTGGTGTGTGTCCCTCCGAGTCCACCCTGTTGCCATCCACCTGGCAGGGCAGGAGAATACAACAGCAGACACCCTGAGCAGGGTCACTTCTACCGACCATGAGTGGTCCCTCTCGGAGGACGCATTCTGCATGATACGGTGCCGCTGGGGCGATCCCGACATCGATCTCTTCGCCACGGTGTCAAACGCCAAGCATCGCCGGTACTGTTCCAGAGCCGGCCGGGGACCGAACTCCCTCGGCGACGCGTTCCAGTACCGATGGACAGAGGGTCTCCTGTACATCTTCCCACCGTTCCCCCTGCTGGGCAGGGTGGTAGCCAAGATCCTGGCGGATCGAGCCAACGCCATCCTCGTCGCCCCGGACTGGCCGAGGCAGCATTGGTTCGCCCTGCTGCTCGAGGCCTCTCGGGGACGGGCGCTCAGGTTTCCAGCAACGCCCAACCTGCTGTCTCATTCTGGCGGCCGCATTCTCCATCCCGACCTGCCTGTCCTGGACCTCCACGCGTGGAGGATACAGCCCTAGACAATCCCGCTATCCAGGACGTCCTTACCGCGGCCAGAAAGGAATCAACCCGCCGCAACTATGCCTACAAGTGGCGGCGGTTTGTGACTTTTGCGGAGGAGCGAGGAGACACGGTATCGCCAGTTGCTCTCAGTACCGTGCTCCGCTTCCTGCTTTACTTGAAACAAGAGGGTCTCTCGTTTTCCTCGTTGAAGGTGTACCTGTCTGCCATTGTGGCTTACCAACCCCGAGGCTCTCCTTCGGCAGCGCTCTTCCGGGACGCCACGATGAAACAGTTCCTGAAGGGACTCCACCATCTATACCCGCCGGTATCACTGCCGTTGCCTCCCTGGTCCCTATCTCTGGTACTCTCTCAACTTATGAGACCACCCTTTGAGCCTATGGCCACTGCTGATGATAGGCTCTTGACTTTCAAGACCGCTTTCCTGGTGGCTGTCACCTCTGCCAGGTGTGCCAGCGAACTGACAGCACTACGCGTTGACGACCCCTTCCTGGTTTTCCACCGGGATAAGGTGGTTCTCCGCCAGGACATTTCTTTCCTCCCGAAGGTCATCTCTCATTTCCACCTTAACCAGGATATCATCCTTCCTACCTTCTATCCTAACCCGACGACCCCCCTGGAGAGGTCTTTGCACACCCTGTATGTTCGAAGGGCCCTGGCCTTTTACACTCAAAGGACTGCGGCCTACAGGCAGACCCCTCACCTGTTTGTCTGCCACGGTCATCGTCGCAGGGGCCGCAAGGTGTCCACCCAAAGATTCTCCAAGTGAGTGGCCCAGACAATTCTGCTTGCTTATGAGATGGCCAAGCAGCCTCCTCCTGACTTGCTTCGGCCGCACTCCACCAGAGCTGTGGCATCCTCAGCAGTCCTCTTGCGAGGCGTGGACCTTCATGAACTTTGTCGAGTGGCGACCTGGTCCAGGCCCTCGACTTTCATCTGCCACTATCGGCTGGACTGTTGGTCCAGGAGGGATGCCCAGTTTGGATGAGCAGTGCTGGCCTCCGTACTCTAGGGACCTGACCCACCGTCCTTCTGGTAAGCTACAAAGTCTCCTAGTGTGTAAGGCACAGAGACCACGAAGAAGAAGAACAGGTTGCTTACCTGTAACTGTGGTTCTTCGAGTGGTCATCTGTGCCCTTACACACACCCGCCCAACCGTCCCCTCACTCTCAGGTCCCCTTTTCGGTGGACTTATAGAACTGAGGAGAGACCGTTGCTCGGCGGGCTGAGCATGCTCAGTGGATACATGGGGGGAGGGGTTCCCGCCAAGCTACTAAGCTCTAGAATTTTCCAAACAGTACCGCGCATGCGCGAAAGCTCCTAGTGTGTAAGGGCACAGATGACCACTCGAAGAACCACAGTTACAGGTAAGCAACCTGTTCTTTTTGGCCATGTTGAACTTCATTTTATGAATTCCAACCCTGTTTTCCGGTTAGTCAAGATTGTTTAGAATTCTCTTCCTATCTTCCAATGTATTAGCTACCCCTCCCCTACTCTCCCCCTGCCAAGGTAACAGAGTGTCAACTACCTGGGGCATTTTGAACTCAATCTGTAGCAACAGAAGGAAACCAAGGAGAAAGGGGGGAAGGGAGGAGGAGAGAAAATGGGACATAGATGAAAACGTGAGGCAGCGGAGGATTAATCAAGTACTGTCCCTGCCAAACGGAGAGAACTGGAGAGCATGGGTGGGTAGGTGCAGGCTATTAGCTTTGTATCTTCCATGTGGGGCTTCCCATAGGCAGCCCACTACCTAATCAACTGTGGAAATTTGTTTTGATTTTTAGACAGAAGAAAATGATACACCTGTGGTTGCACACCTGTATTCTCTGAGACTGTTGGTGAAGTTTGTACATTACAAACATTTCTTCCACAGATATAAAGAAAATAAGATATTGCTACACTTAGAAACCAAGAACATCAGGGATTTAAATATCCGGATCTTTTCTCCCCAACAACTTTTTTTCCTAAGCCCAGAGAGGAGATGTTATGGGAGGGAGTGTTAAATTCCAATAATCTCCAGCAAAACTCTCCTGGTTCAAACTCTTTCTGCCGTTTGGAACAACTGGGCCACAGGAGAAAGGGAAGACCAACACTCTGCGCTCACGTAAGTTACAAAACTGAGGAACTCATCAAGCTTCTTACCTGCCAAAGTTTTAAAAAATGCTCCAGATGACCTCAACACTCAAGGTTATGTTGGAGGGGTTGCCAAGAGATTGGCACATATATTCATATGTGGTGGAATTGTGAAGGTGTGCAGAAATTTGGTAAATTGTGTTTAAAGAGCTAAAAGAGATAATAGGAATTGACTTACAAATATGTCCAAGTATAGCATTATTATCTGTGCTTGATAAGGTTAATTGTACTCAGGCAATGAAGATTTTCAAAAAATAATTGGTATCAAGAAGTATGGAAAACCATGACTAATGATAAGCTAACATGCCAAATGAAAATCAAAAAAGGAATAATGAAAGGGAATGATCTTGAAGAAATATGGAAGATATTTGTGGAAAAAGTCCTAGAAACAGAGAGAAGTGTCACACCTCTCCACAAGAAGAATTCCAATTTTGGAAAGTAGAGTAAGCTGAAAGATAATTGGCTTGGGGATTGGATTCACGCTAAGGCCCTTTCCCCGCACCAGGCAATTAGAATGGGGCTGTGTGTCCTCTCACGGAGGTTGTCTGCACCTTGGAGCAGAATAGGAGCAGACTACTTACCGGAGATCCACATCTCAGTCTGATCCAAAACGACCCAAAGTGGTCCTCCAGTATGTTTTTTAAAAACTGCAAAAAACAGGTCTTTATTTTCCTGAAACGTGCTATTGCGTTCCTGCTCCCTTGTGCAGATTCACAGGCTTGCACCAATGCGAGCCTGCGATCTGCGGAGGGCGGGCTTTAGGCGCGGGACCCATGACCAATCGGAAGCTGCCATTTTGGAAGCTGGAGCAGTGCAGAGCACTGCTCCAATTCTCCCTGGACCGGACCGAGGAGCCAGAAGATCCAGCGAGTAACGGCACGGAGTGATTCCCTGTCCTTGTGCGGTAATGGCCTAAGTCAATTCATTTAAAAATGTGGACCAAATAAAATTCTCTTCCATCCACTTTTCCCTTTATAAACTGATCTACGTATTGTTTCTTTAATACAAGAACCAACTACTGGGCCCCTCAAGATGAGTTGGTCTACACTTCCCATTATCCTCTACCATTAACTATAATTAGCTAGGTAGTCCAACAACATCATGGTGGCCTAGAACTTGCCCCTCACAACCCAGTACACTATACAAGAGACAATGTATAAAAGCCAGGAGGCATATACATGATCTTCCACCTCTTTTAAAGCACAAAGGCATTATGTTATACTCGAACATTGCCTGTTCCTGACACAATTCAGGATAACTCTATAACAGACCATTTATTTCTTATATCTATATCCCAGCTTTACTCCAATGAGGTTAAGGTGATTCCTCCTCCTCCATCACTACCACCACCACCATGACACACTCTTCACACTTTATCATCACAATAACTCTGTGAAGCAGGTCAGGCTCAAATCTGTGATGCTGGAGACACCAGCTTTCTGTTCTGGCAAATTTATAGCATTAGCTGTGAGCTGAGCTCCCACTGCATGTACAAGCTATGATGTCTTACAAATGCATTTCAGCGGTCTGCCAACAGTGAGAGAAGCAAGTAAACTCCAGTCTCCTGAAATATGAAGGGAAACAAGACCTCAGAGCTCAGAGAGAGTCCTTACGAAAGATACAGAGGTCCATCTTCCCTTGCTGTCCTCACCTGAGTTAGTACAAGTAGTGAGAAAGCAATATGCTGCAAAACTGCAGAGCTATGGAAACAGAATCTTTAACTGTGATGTCTTATATAAAGATGCAGGATGAAAGCCTTAGAGTCACAAATAACTTCTCCTCAGGAGTGCTAAATAAGGCAGGAAGAAAAATAGACAGAAAGAAGGTACCTGAAGGTTATGCGGTCCATGTCCTGAAAAATGACAACAGAGCAGCTATAACTTGCCAAAGATTGGACTGGACTCGTAGTCTGAGGACAGTTCCATGTTTCATCCAAAAATGAGCTGCACCTTAAGAGTAGATTGTGAAGGAAAATCTAAATAGGAGAATCTAGTGAGCTGTAAACAGTCAAAGAAACTAAGGACCAGTACAAAAGTATTGTTCCAGCCTGATGTGCCTAAAACCAAAGGCTTTTAACTCTGAACCATCAGACTCTCGGCCAGAACACAGCTTCAGGCCATCAGTGTTGGTCACAATCTAGATACTGTAATTCAGAAAATCCATTCCAAGCTCTGCCCTGATTTGCCCAACCTCTCTTGACACTGACTATACCTCCATAATGTTTGGTTCAAGAAACTCTAGGTCATCAGCTCACAAGAGTCTATCCAGGATCAGCAAGACACGGACTTTTGTCTATGTTGGCCTGAACATGAGGAGAACTTTTTGCATGATTTGGAACCTTGTTTTTATGGCTTGTGGTCAGCACAAAGGAGTCTACTTGTGCTCAACTGAACACAAGCGGAAGCCCCCTGGAGCCCTGATAGCTCACTATACCAAGGTAGGAAAAAAGCAGATCTTTATGCTGAGGGCTTCCATATATGTAGGTTGAAGGCTTGCATGAGGTGAAATGCCCAAAGGACTTAAAAATAAGAATGTCATATGATTACTATCATTGTTTAGGTAAATGTATATTTCCAGAAGAATAAGTAAGAGGAGGGAATATTAAAATTCATCACCCCTTTGTTGACATAGGATAAGGCTCAGAACTTGTAGCTCTCCAGAAGCTGTTGGCTAGGAACTCCCATCATCACTCGGTATTGCTTCCTGTAGCTATGTCTGACTACACCTGGCAGGTCATGTGAATACCACTCCAATGCAGGACAGATTGCCCAAACCTGGCACCCTCCAGATATGCTGGACTTCAGTACCCATTTTGACCTATCAGCATAGTAAGTGTCTATGCACATATTATCTGGAGGACTCCAGGTTGAGAAAAACTGATATAGTAAATCCGGGATGGTCACCTATGGAAGGCTAGGTGGCCAAATTAGCCCCCTAGGAGACCTTGGATGGTTGTGCCTGCTCCCACAAATAAAAAAGCCCAAAAAGCCTCTAGAGGGTACGGGACATCTTCACATGTTGGGTTTCCAAAAAGGCCTCTTGTGTTTCTTTCCCAGTTGGCATGAGGCTCCACAAAATGTGATGGAAATGCATCCTGCACCCTAGTGCACATTTTGGAACATTTCAGGACATTTTTTTTAGTTTTGCAAATATTGTTTTTGACCCCCAGCCTAGGAGACTTCCTAACATGGTGGAAATGCCCTCCACACCCCCTAAAGTGATTTGGGGGCATTCTGGAGCCAAAAACAATTGTGACCTCTGGAAGACTTTGGGAGCCATAAAAATGGCCCTAGGGCCACACTTTGCACACCCCTGAAGGGGAACAACATTTTAAAGAAGGAATCTTCTTGAGCTCTGTCTCAGTCTACTCCAATGTTAAGTTCTTCAACAGGGCAAAACAAAACAGAACAAACACATAGGCAAAAACCTTCATGAATTAGTTCTGGATTTTTTCCAATGCCTTCTAGCCAATTCTAGCCACTGTAAGGATGAAGAGCATAATGAGCTGTTCTTGTCTTTCTCATATTCCAAATGAAGTAGCATTTAACTTCAGCTCAAGTCATGTGAGATTCTCTTCAGTGACTGCTACTGAAACCTAAAGCCTTTATGCATACAAACATAGAATAAGTTCTCTATTACATTCCTTTTGTCATGTTCCAAATTATGAGGTCCCCGGTGCAGAGACCCAAACATATGAATAAACAAATATGGCTTGTGGATTGCTGGAGCTGTAGTTCATAAAAATATATTTTCCAAGCTGTGGTCAAGGTTCAAATCCTGGCATCTCTCTATATTGGCATTCCTCTCCTGATGTTTCTCCAGACTTCTCCAATCATATCCACACACATAAGTTGCTTTTATTCAGGCATCTGGCTGAAAGAAAGATCAGTAAATGAATTTAGTTCTATGGTGTCTCCATACTTGTCAAGCTTACCCTCTCAAAATTTAATGGCTGCTTGCTAAATACCATCCATTCTCAGATTTCACTTCTGCAAAGAGGTTATGCAGAGGGATGTGGGAGAAGGAGAGAGATGGCATACATCTTTAGAACACTTTGACTCTTCCAGGAATTTTTGATCAGTCCAGGAAAAAGACATACACATCAAGGTGCCCCTAGGATATGTGTCTTGGAGAACATACAGGAGCTTAATACCAGTTGCTTGGACACAAGCAAGGGCTGCATGGCTATTTTTGGACTGATGATGTAATTTAGGCAATGAAAGGCATGGTCAAACTCATCCCCTTCCTTCCCAAGCTAATACTGCAGAGAAATGCATGTAGGGAGTGAATGAAAGGAAGCGTTTTACCTCTGGATGGCTTTATGCTTACAGGTAGAATTGCTAACCCTTTTTGCCTGAACAAAAGAGTCATGTACCACCTTAAAATGGGATGGGGAGGTGCTTTGGCAGATTGAGGGAGCAAATTTTCACGCCAGTACATAGGATATGTAATGAAGGGACTAGCAATTTTTTTTTACATATTTATTTATTTAGGATTGTGCCAGAGATTGACACCATATTTATGCCCATTGGGAACAACTGTTTCTTTCTTTCCTGAAAACTATTCGTGGATCATCAGTGAAATGGTTCAGGGACTTGCCCCAGCCCAGGAACCACCACTTTGAGTAGCAGTGCTGCGGGCCACCACCAGTGCCTCCCCCAAAGCCTCAACGAAGTGTTTTCTTATACAAGTGGAAAACAGAATCTCAAAGTCAGTGGCTTTCCAAGGGTAGGATGGTGTGTGCAGTCTGCTCTAGGTACAGGCAATAAAGGGTGCACTTAGGTATGCCACTGCCTGAATGTTCATTCACCAGCCAACAGCATCTGCTCCACTCTAGATACCCTGGCTTTGGTAATTAGGAAATGTTGCCCAGTTGTTGCCATTCTGTGCATGTATGTGATGCCAGACCAGAGAGCGTGAATGGGTGGGCATACACAGAAAGCATGCTTGCTTGTTCACTTGCTTGCACGCATACACATACACACATACACACACACAATGTCCTTGCTGTTTCAGCAGGCTTAATTAAGGAGTGCTCCTGCCAAGTGGCAACCTTGCTCCTTTTTCTCCCCCCTTTAAATTCTCTATGCACCTGTGACTTACCACTTCCCTTTCATTCCCCAAACCCCATTTTGGAAAAAAAGATGGAACTGGAAAGCAGCATCTTTCAGAGGCTGGGCGATCCCTTTACATTTATTTAGGGCTGATTCTTGCTGGCTGATGAAAACTTTGGTTTGAAAAAAAAGAGAAGGAAGCTACCATATATACTTGTGTATAAGTTGACTTCATGTATAAGTCGAGAACAGGTTTGGAGTCCAAAATTATGGATTTTGATATGACCCAGGGTTAAGTTGAGGGTCATTTCACAGAGATGGGGAAGTGAGATTAGAGCAATCTTTAGGGGACACTGAGTGGTAGGTGGGTTCTCCCCCTCATCTCTCTTGGGGGTGTTAAAAATGATCCACCCTGGGTGTCAAATACACTAAATATACCAGTGCTAGAAGTTACTGTACAGCCTCTTCCAAATTCTATTTTTGCAGTTTTGGCAGGGAAGGGGGTGTTATCTGGTGAAACCAGATACCACTGCTCCTGGAAAACCGCAGATCCAGGAGTGGCTAAAACAATTTTCATGCTGCCATTTTCTCATAGTGCTGGAGATTGGTGGCTGCAGGTGGGCAGAGGTCACCAAAATATGCTTCCTGTGTAACCAATTTTATGGCATAGGATTTGGTGGACTACTATTTGGTGGTTCCAGCACACACACATGCCCCACCAAGGATACCAAAATTTGTGGATGCTTAAGTCCCTTGTGTACAATGGAGTAGTAAATTGGCATCCTTTAGTCAAGGTTTGTTTTTTGGGAAAAAAAATTTCTAAGATTTTCAAATGGTGGCTGGTGGATTCCATGGATACAGAATCTTCAGATATGGAGAGTTGACAGTATATGCAATATATATGGTGGAGACAGTACAATTATATATAATGGGATCTGAGGGAAATTAAATATTACAGTTGGTCAGACATCCCTGCAAAGATAAAGAAAGTTCCAATAAAGCTCTGTTTGAATTCTGGAGATATTTCCCATTGGAGCATCATATGGAACTGTAAATAGCACATCGTCCAGCATTGTTTTCTTACATACACCTCATTTCTCCAAGCTATGAAAAGTACAAGGAGCACAAAGTTTAGTTGAGTTTGGTCTCCTTAGAAAGGAGATTGCTGGAGGCTTAGGGCCATTTTTAATAGCTGCATTTATTTACAAATGAACAGGCCAAATGTAGGTGGAACAAGTGGCACAGTGCTGAATTCTGAAGTGAAAACATTCATCATTGCAGTTCCGCCAGCCACATCTCCAAAAAGAATCCAAAAAGGCAAGCAGTTGTCTTGATCCATAGTAACCAGTTCTAACAGTTTACATTTCTATGAAAAGTGGGTATTTTTGTAAAGCTCATTGTTTGTTGGTGTGTGCCTTCAACTAACTTCTGACTTTTGGCAACCCTAAGGCAAACTTATCACAGGGTTCTCATGGCAGAATTTTTTCAGACGGGGTTTGCCTTTGCCTTCCTCTGAGGCTGAGAGAGTGTGATTTGCCCAAGTAGGTCTCCATTGCCAAGTGGGGATTGGAACCCAGGCCTCCCAGTGCTCTAGTCCACGACTGAAATCATTACACTACGATGGCTCATGTAAACCTAATTGGCTTAGTTTTCCATTCAGAACCAAGCTGCCTCAATACACTTTGTGTAATAGCAGGCACAGCAACAACAGCAATATACTGTTGCTGGGAAAAATAATTTCTTGTCCAGCTACTGTAAGAACTGCAGCTAAGCTCAGAGGTAACAGAAAAGTTGGGGAAAGGGTGAGATGATGTTATCATCTCTGCTAACTAAAAAGTACCCAGCACTCTGGGCCTGGAAGCCCTGGTTCTACTATTACATTGGCTTGAAACGCAGCTTTAACACTCTCACTATTCCCACATCAGCATTGTATGCACACTGCACAGTGATAGCAATTTGATAGCACTTTAACTGCTATGGCTCCATCTTTATACTTTGGTGAGATACTTAGAATTCTCAGCATGAGACCTTGTAGCCCACCCCCCTCACCCTCTCACAGAGAAGTCCAGGCACCTCACCAAACTGGGATTCTTCTTCGTGGTCTCTGTGCCTCATACATTAGGAGCTTTCGCGCCTGCGCGGTAGCGTTCGGAAGATTCTAGAGCTCGTTAGCTTTGGCGGGAACCCCTCCCCCACGCCGCTACTGCGCATGCTCCTCCCACCGACTAACGGTCTCTCCCCAGTTCTTTCTTGTCCGCCTCAGCGTACAGAAGGTTCTGCTTGTTGGCTTGCTTTTCGATTCTGCTTTTTGGTGTTTTCGACTTCGGATTTGGCTTTTGACTACCCCTCACGGATTTCGGACTTGGCTTTGGTACTTTCTCGATCGGTTTTGACCTTTTTCTGGCTTTGACTACGATTTCAGATGTCGGACTGTGTTTGGCATTCTCGGACTTTGCTTTTCTTGCCTTGCCCCCGGTTTATGTCGGCTCTCTTCAAACGCTGCGCCTCCTGTGGAAGGAAGGTCGCTCTCTCTGACCGACACTCTAAGTGCCTGATTTGTTTGGGTGAGGGGCACAACGTTCAGACCTGCCCCATTTGCAGAGAGTTCACACACCAGACTCTCCGCAACAGGTCGGCAAGGCTTAAGTCCCACTGTTGGGAAGAGTCTCTTCGTGCTCGAAGACCTGAGACGATGGCCGAGAAACGCCCGTCCTCTTCTTCTTCTTCGGCAGCAGCGGCGGCTACCGTGCCCTCGACTTCGTCGGTATCGGTACCGGGCTCGGTACCGATAATGAAGTTGCCGAGGATACCGAAGATCTCGGCAACTCGGGCACGTGAGGACCCTGCGGCTCGCAGGCCTCAACCTCCTCCTCCAGGCCGCTGACCGCGGCTCAGAAGAAGCGCCCAGCCACTGAGGGCCTGGGGGAGAAGGGTAAGAAGAAGAAGCATAAGGAGAAACGACGCTCTCCACTGACGGTGGTGCGACCCCCGACTCCGCCACCCACCCAGCCCGCCGAGGACCCTCTGCTGATGGAGCTCCCCGTGGAAGAGGAGCCTCCGGAAGAGGACGTAATCCTCGAGGTGTCGGATGAGGAGCAGATCGCGCAGGCCTCGCCTCCTCAACCGCCTGAGCTGATCGCGGAGGTCACTCCGCCGAGTCGCCGTCCACCCTCGGCAGAACGCCGAGAGAAGGCTGCGGTCAGACAGCGCCCGGCCTCTCGACGCGACGAGTCCCGCTCGCCAGAGCAGCGGGCCAGGCCTCCATCCCCGCAATATCGGGAGATGTGCCTGGAGAGGCATCGCTCGGGAGAGAGAGCGTATTCTCCTGCCTACCTAGGAAGGTACGCCCAGGAGCAGGTGTGGCACGAGCCATCCGGCTCATACTATTCGTACTCGCCGTCCTACAGGGACCGCTACCACCCAGACCCTCGGTACTGGTCGCCTCATCGCCAGTCTCGTTCGCCACCGCGGGAGGCTCACTACCCCCGCTACGAGAGGTCACCCCTGCGTCGCTCGCCGAGTCGCCGTCGGTCCCCAGAGCCCTCACCTCGCTACAGGGCTGTTTCTCCACCGCCGCGGACGACGGCTACAGCTACCCGACCGATGCCACAGCCCACTGTGGCCCAGTCGACGGTAGCGGCAACTTCCACCATGCAGGCGGCACACCGTCCTAGGCCCGTGGTCGTGCCCCTGCAGGTGACTCCGATACCGGTCACGACATCGGCCGTATCGATACCGACGCAGCCTGCAGCTCCGGCTACTATCGTGGCAACTCCGGCCCCTGAAACAGCCGAGGAGAAGGAGGCAGAGAGGTCGCCATCACCATCTGGCGGCTCCTACGATTCGGACTCTGATTCTGCCGAGTCCACCCCTTCTTCTCATGAATCCGCACCGCTGGGGTTCGGAGAGCCAGCTCCGGAGTCTGCACCGGAGGACATCCGCCAGTTTTCGGCAATCCTCCTCTGGATGGCCACAGCCCTTGGCCTGAAGGTGACCGAACCTGCTCCCCAAGCCCAGGACCCTGTCTTCCAGTACTTGGAAACCCGCCCACCGTCGACCGCACCGCTGCCGTTCCTGCCTACTCTGGTGGATGCGATGAAGCAGCCGTGGGCGAAGCCAGCGTCAGCACAGTCTATCCCCCATAGGCTGGAACATCTGTACAGGACGCAAAGAGAGAACGCGGAGTTCCTCTTTCATCACCCTGTACCTAACTCTATAGTGGTCGAGTCGGCACAGACGAAGGGAGGCAATCGAGCACATACCACCCCTCCGGACCGTGAAGGACGGAAGCTCGATCCTTCTGCCGAAGGTTCTACTCCGCATCGTCCCTGGTGGTCAGGACGGTGAACACGATGGCATGCCTCGCAGCATACCATCGGAACCTGTTTGACCGACTCGCCCCGCTCCTTGCTGACTTGCCGGAGGAATCACGTGCCTCAGCCACACAAATCTTCGGCGAGGCCGTTGCGGTGGCTACACAGCAGCTCGCCACCTCGAGCTGTCGACCGCGTCGAGGCCGTCGACCTCTTCGGCTTCCAGGAGGCTTCCCAGACGACCCCCATCTTCGTCGTCCAAGAAGTCGTCCTCGGGAACAAAGTCCCGGTTTTGACGGCCTTCGCAGGACTCCACCCGTGCCATCCTTCGCCCTCCCGGTACAACTGTTCCACCACCCGAGCCTGGCCAGGCACCTCGACTGCTGGCAGGAGATCACTGCGGACTCCTGGGTTTACCCATCGTCCGCCTGGGGTACGCCATCGAGTTCCAGGATATTCCGCCATGGGGTGTCACTCCACCCCGGCCAGCTCGGCTCTACTGGAAGAGGTCCAGTCCCTCCTAGAAGGGAGCGATCGAGAGGCTCCTGCCTTCAGCCAAGACCACCGGCTTTACTCGAGGTACTTCACGGTGCCGAAGGCGGATGGATCCCTGCGGCCCATCCTAGACCTCCGAGGGGTGAACGAATACATCCGCCCCAAGAGGTTCAAGATGGTCACGCTGCCGTCAATCCTCCCCTTCCTCCGCTGAGGGGACTGGTTTGCATCCATAGACCTCAAAGACGCCTATTCCAATCACCCCCCGCAACACAGGAGATACCTTTGGTTCGTGATCGACTGCACCAGCTACCAGTACCGGCTGCTGCCGTTCGGGCTTTCCACCGCACCGCGGGGGTCACCAAGTGCATGGCTCCGGTCGTGTCCTTCCTGCCGATGAGAGGCGTCTCCGTCTACCCTTACCTGGACAATTGGCTATTGGTGGCGTCCTGCAGACAGAAACTGTACAGGGACATTCATCGGACTTTGTCCCTTCTCACTCGGCTTGGACTCAGGGTCAACCCCAAGAAGTCCCATCTGAGCCCGCTCGGGTTTCTCATTCATCGGGGCACCCTTCGACTTGGTTCGGCGAGGGCCTTCCTCCCAGACGAGAGGGCGCGGATGCTTCATCAGGCGGTGTCCGCTGCCTTCGAAGCCTCGACGCTGTCAGCGAGGAGGATCCAACAGCTCCTCGGCTACATGGCCTCGACCATCGCCGTAACCTACCTCTCCAGGTACGCCCCGGCCGCTCCAGCACTGGTTCGTCAGGGCCTTCGATCCACTCAGGGACGACCAGCGCTGTCGATACCGCCTGCCACAACAAGTACGCCGATCGCTCCTGTGGTGGCAGTCGTACAGGAACTTGCTGTCAGGCATGCTGTTCCGCGAAACCCAGGCCGTCGGTCACGATAACGACGGATGCCTCGCTCTTCGGCTGGGGAGCGCACACCGGGGATCTCCGGGTCCGAGGCCGGTGGATGGACAACGAGCTGTTCCTCCACATCAACTCTCTCGAACTGCTGGCGATCCACAAGGCCCTGAGAGCGTTCCGACACCTGGTCACGGACCGCAAGGTGTTGATCCTCACCGACAACACGACGGCGGTCTGCTACGTGAACAGACAAGGGGGGACGCACTCCACCACGCTGCTGGGCATCGCACTCGAACTTTGGAACTGGTGCGTCCCGCTCCGGATACACCCTGTGGTGGTTCACCTGGCGGGGCAGGAGAACACCACGGCAGACGCCCTCAGCAGGGACACCACCTCCCATCACGAGTGGTCCCTGTCTGACGAGGCTTTCCGGATGCTTCGGGACCGATGGGGCGAGCCGACCATCGACCTCTTCGCGACCAGCCAGAACGCGAAGTGCCGCCTGTTCTGCTCGAGGGCTGGCCACGATTGCCGCTCCATCGGGGACGCCTTCCAGTTTCCGTGGGACGAAGGGCTCATCTACTCCTTCCCTCCGTTCCCGCTCCTGGGCCGTGTGATCACCAAGATCATCGCGGACCAGGTGGACGCGATCCTGGTAGCGCCGTACTGGCCGAGGCAGCACTGGTTCGGGCCCCTGATCGAGGCCACCCGGGGCAGGACTCTCAGGTTTCCAACGGTACCGGACCTGCTGTCCCACTCCGACGGACTGGTGTTGCACCCGGACCTGCCGCTGTTGGCCCTCCATGCCTGGAGGATATCGTCCTAGACGATCCGGCCATCGGGAACGTCTTGACCGCGGCCAGGAAGGAGTCCACGCGAAGGAACTACCACTACAAGTGGCAGCGCTTCGTGGCTTTCGCCAAGGAACGTCGAGAGCCGGTATCGCCTGTCACCCTGCGTACCGTGCTCCACTTCCTCCTCCATCTCCGGCAACAGGGCCTGGCCTTCCCGTCGCTCAAGGTCTACCTCGCCGCGATCGTGGCATACCAGCCGCTACGATCCCCGTCAGCCGCGCTCTTCAGGGACGGTACCATCAAGTAGTTCCTGGAGGGCCTGCAGCACCTCTACCCGCCGGTATCGCTGCCGCTACCGCCGTGGTCGCTGTCACTGGTGCTGTCCCAGCTGACGAGGCCGCCCTTCGAGCCCATGGCCACGACGGACGACAGACTGCTCGCGATGAAGACCGCGTTCCTAGTGGCCGTCACCTCTGCCAGGCGGGCGGGAGAGTTGACGGCGCTACGGTGCGATGAACCATACTTAGTCTTTCACCGCGACAAAGTGGTCCTCCAGCCTGACATCTCCTTCCTGCCGAAGGTGATGTCCAACTTCCACCTCAGCCAGGACATCATCCTGCCGGCCTTCTACCCGGACCCCACGACACCTCTGGAGCGTTCCCTCCACTCCCTTGATGTGCGTCGGGCGCTGGCCTTCTATAAGGACAGAACTGCAGCCTACAGACAGACACCTCACCTGTTTGTCTGTTATGGCAGGCGCCGGAGAGGCCACAAAGTATCCACCCAGCGCTTCTCTAAGTGGGTGGTACAGACTGTTCACCTGGCGTATGAGCTTGCCAGGAAGCATCCGCCAGACCTGCTTCGGGCCCACTCCACCAGGGCCGTGGCGACATCTGCTGCCCTCCTGCGAGGCGTCGACCTGTCGGAACTCTGCCGTGTGGCGACCTGGTCCCAGCCGTCGACCTTCGTGCGCCACTACAGGCTCGACCACCGTTCCAGGAGAGATGCCCGGTTCGGACGTGCTGTGCTTTCTTCTGTGCTCTAGGATCTGGGACCTGACCCACCATCCTACTGGTAAGCTACACAGTCTCCTAATGTATGAGGCACAGAGACCACGAAGAAGAAGAACAGGTTGCTTACCTGTAACTGTGGTTCTTCGAGTGGTCATCTGTGCCCTCATACATCCCCGCCCTGCCTTCCCCTCTTTTTCAGGTCCCATCTGCTTCGGCGGACCAGAACTGAGGAGAGACCGTTAGTCGGCGGGAGGAGCATGCGCAGTACCGGCGTGGGGGAGGGGTTCCCGCCAAAGCTAACGAGCTCTAGAATCTTCCGAACGCTACCGCGCAGGCGTGAAAGCTCCTAATGTATGAGGGCACAGATGACCACTCGAAGAACCACAGTTACAGGTAAGCAACCTGTTCTTCACTTGAAGGATGAGGCAGAAGTTGTACTGAGTTGAGCCACTCTGTTACCCTGTTTGCTGGGGGTCCTGGGAGGGGCGCCCAAATAACCAAACAACAACGAGCAATGTTTGGGGAAAATTAGCTGGAGCAGTCTCTTAAGCTAGCGAGAGGCAGGGTAACTTAGCAGGGATCTTGTAACCCAAAGTCTACGGGATCAGGCCAAGCCAAGAAGCACACCAAATATGAAACAATAACAGTAATTTTATTAAATGCAGGCAAACAGTGTAGGCAACACACTCACACAAGTAACTATAGAAAATAAAGGTGTTAGCAGTCTAGAGGGATTTTGAGAGGGATTGTTGAAGAGATACTACACCTGTCCGAAGCCTGGGGTAGATCAATGAAGAAGTCCGTAGATGCACAGTCTCAGATGGAGACCGAGAGGAAAGCTCGGCAGACGCAGCGGCAGCAAGGCTGGATGGAACTCAGGAGAGATCCAAGGAAGCTCTCAGAACTGGGGGTTCTTATAGGGAAAGTATGACCGCAGACTAGGCTGGACTTGGGAGAGAGCAATGAGGTTTGGGCACGAGACAATGTCTCCAAAAGGTCAGAATTTAACATGATTGGATTAAGTCCAAATCGACAAAGGAATGACCAGTATGCAGATGCAGCACGTTTTACCAATGAAAAGTCTAGCTTGCCAAGTTGCCTGCTCGGGGCAGAGGGCTCTTTGTGTCGGCGTGCATCTGTAATAAGGTGTTTGTCTGGGGAGGTTGCCTGAAGCAAGATCTGGCTGAGTCTGGCTTGCCTAGGTGGAAAAAGGAATGTTCAGCAATTTGTGGCTGTGCCTAGCTCTGTGCTTGTTCGGGGGCCTTGCAAACACTTGGCCAAGGGTGGCAAAATGAGACTGAATTGTGATATCAAACAATATCTAATATCCTCCAAAGCCAGGCCAGTTCACGGTGATAACAACTGCAACTAAGCACATGGGTTTCAGAGTCCTTGTTAGAATCATGGGCAAATGGTTGTCCAGTGGCATAAACTTATATTAGTGACCTTGCTGGATAATTTTGCGCTTGGGGCTGAGAAAAGATATGAAAGGTGGGAAGGGACTGAGGCATGAATTCTTCTATGTTGATAATCTGCTTGCACAGTTCTTATAGCTAGTGGGTGGAGATGGGCCACACTTTCACACTTCTATTTTCTTCCTTGCTTCTGCAGTATATAACCCTTTGCTGTCCATCTTCCATGAGCCTCACTGGAGGGAGGGGCAGGACCCCAACCCAAGGTCTCTCTGTATATACAGCAATGGGCCAAGAGATAGTCTGGGTAGAATCTGTTTGGGAGCCCAGTTCTGCCACTGGCTGTGAGGAGATGCAGGACGCTCTCAGCAGAAGACGCTGCATTCATTTACCACTATAGAATCATAGAGTTGGAAGAGATCACGAAGGCCATCAATTTCAACGCCCTGCCATGTAGGAACATACACTCAAAGCACCCCCAGCATCTGGCTAAAAAAAATCTCCAAAGAAGGTAACTCCACCACACTCCAAGGCACCATATTCCACTGCTGAACAGCTCTTACCAACAGCTCTTACCATTCTTCACCATGACATCCCTGCAAATATTTAAACATGGTTATCATGTCACTTCTTAACCTTCTTTTCCTCAGGCTAAACATACCTAACTCCCTAAGCTACTCCTCATAGGGCACGGTTTCCAGACCTTTCACCATTTTGGTCACCCTCCTCTGGACATGCTCCTGCTTGTCAATATTCTTCTTGTATTGTAGTGCCCAGAAGTAATGCAGTATTACGGATGAGATCTAACCAAAGCAGAATAGACGTATCAAGCTTATGCTATAGCAGTAAGGCATGTTAGCGTTTGGCACCAAAACAACAACTGACGAGGCCTGGAACTACAGCTAGTTCTGTAATAGGGCAATAGTTAAAAGTTCTATCAAAGTGCTGTAATTTTGCAGTGCATATACACTCTAAGCTTTTGAGACAGCTAGCACTCTAAGGACCCCCAAAACAACAGACACATCCTTTGCTGGGGGGGGGGGTAAAGAAGAGAGTACTTGGAACTCAGAACATGAGAGGCGAGGACACCCAATCCCCCTCTAAAACTAGCCCTCCCCTCAAATGATGAGGCCAACAACACTCATTTGAAGAAGAGTCCCCTTAAGATTTCTAGATCTGGCAGTATTTAGGAGTGCACTGAACAGATGGAGGAGACTCTGTGTACACATTGTGCTTTATAAGAACATTCACAGGCAAGGCTGATTAATGATAATGGAGTGGAAATAGTAATTTGCCTTTCCCTGAACCGTGTACTTTTGTGACGGCCAGACTGCAGCTTCCAGATCACAGCAGGAGGTAGTCTGTCCTGCTCTCAGTGGTCCTAGGAAAGATCTTTACATATTCAGTGCCAAGCATGG
This sequence comes from Iguana delicatissima, assembly GCA_948472985.1. NCBI lineage: Eukaryota > Metazoa > Chordata > Lepidosauria > Squamata > Iguanidae > Iguana > Iguana delicatissima. The sequence goes on along the minus strand of CAOKZL010001106.1, from coordinate 370,327 downwards.
TCTTTCTTCATGGAATAAGAGAAAAAAGCAGAGAACTTGCACCAGCTGTTTTCACTCCAAGAGAACAATCTGAAGAGAAAAGACATACTATAACACTGTGTTTCCATGATCCTTGACTGAAAGCTTCTACAAAACATGCTCTTTTTTCTGTAATTTTTGTTTCCATTATGCCACTGCTCCAAGGCTACTTTCTCTTCATGCTTTATGGTTTTGGGACACTAATAACCCCAGATCTGAGTGACCGTAGCATGCTGCTTGATGTAGGCACAAGAAGAAAATGTTTATATATTAACAAATTATGCACAAGCTGTTGGTCTCCCTAAAATTCACTCTTTGTTCTGTAAGCATATTGACAGCAAGTCAATCAACATAGAAGGAGCTTTTAATTTCATTACAGTACCAATAAGAGAGAACCTAAGGAATTGTAGGATGAATTTGAATTGTAAAGAGGTTTTATATTAAGAAGAAACCCAAATATAGGAATGCGGGGTTTTTTTCTTCCTTTTGGGGGTCTGTTTACATATTTTATTTCCTTTTTAGTTAGGATATGCAGGACTGGAAATGAGAAAGAAGGACACCTTCAGCTGTTTTTCGATGAAGAGCACTTTATTCAAAACTGTGCATCAGCATAAGTTGTACAGTGCGCCGTCTTCTGGTACAACCTCTGCATGCATGAATGTGAGGCTGCACAAAGCATCATGTCCCATTACAGTCAATGAACATTGCAGACAAGCACATGTTGCATCCATTGACTACAATGGAATGTGGTGGTAGCATTTTTTGTTGTATGCAAAACAGAACCCCTGGAACAAAACCCCTGCATAAAGAGTAGGCACACTGTTTGTCAATGTTCCTGATTTTCTCAAAGTTATGTTATTCTGAGAGAGCTTTTTTTTTTTTTAAGAACATCGCATAAATTTTACAGATGCAACAGGGTTCCGAAACATGGCAAAATCCTTGACACACATCCTAGGGAGTGCAAGGAAGACATATTTTGAGATTCTTCAATCTTCTGAGCAGAAGAATATAGAATCATAGAATCATAGAAATGTAGAGTTGGAAGAGACCACATGGGCCATCCAGTCTAACCCCCTGCCATGCAGGAACACCCTCAAAGCACTCCCGACAGATGGCCATCCAGCCTCTGCTTAAAAACCTCCAAGGAAGGAGACTCCACTACACTCCGAGGCGGCATATTCCACTGCCGGACAGCCCTGACCGTCAGGAAGTTCTTCCTGAGGTTCAGGTGGAATCTCCTTTCCTGCAGCTTGAATCCATTGCTCCTTGTCCTGGTCTCTGGAGCAGCAGAAAACAAGCCCTCTCCTTCTTCTACATGGTACCCCTTCAAATATTTAAACATGCTATCATGTCCCCTCTTAACCTTCTCTTCTGCAGACTAAACATACCCAGCTCTCTAAGTCTATCCTCATAGGGCATGTCTTCCAGGCCTCTCACCATTTTGGTCGCCCTTCTCTGGACTTGCTCCAGCTTGACCATGTCCTTCTTGAATTGAGGTGCCCAGAACTGGACACAGTATTCAAGATGAGGTCTAACCAAAGCAGAGTAGAGTGGTACCAGTACCTCCCTCGATCTAGATCTAGATAAGACCAGCCACCCTGTATCTGATGAAAGGGCCGCCTAATCCAGCATTCATACAGTAGCCAACTTGCTGCTGATGGGAAGCCCATAAGCAGGATATCAGTGAAAAAGCCCTCCATTTTGCATTCCCCAGAGCTTTTGCTCTTAAAGCAGGGTGCTGGAGGGGAGAGTATATTAGGAGACTTTATAACAATCCTGGGGTTGTAGGGCTACCTTGGCCCCTGCAAGACCACAGAGGGATGCACAGGTGCATGCATGAATATACATACTGTTTTGCTATTGCTATGCCCCCAAGTTGTTAAATAAAGGCCTTTTATAGGCCCAAAACAGTCTGGATGGGTCCAAAACATGACAAAATCCTTGACATATCCTCTGGGGACTGTAAGAAGGGAGTATTTTAAAAATTAAACATTTTTAAGGAAAGGAAAGGAAAGGAAAGGAAAGGAAAGGAAAGGAAAGGAAAGGAAAGGAAAGGAAAGGAAAGGAAAGGAAATATTTGTGGGAGCTGAGACATGGGGGTGTCTGCAGGTCTTTTCCTAACCTCAACTTTATAACCATTTTTGCATTCACTTAATATTTTTCTCTTTGCTTGATATATTACTTTTATGCTTCAAACAATTTGATAATATTTCATGCATTATTTTGTCTTTGCTTTCATGGCAGTCACATTGTTTTGTAAAAATTATGAATTGTAAAAATCCATAATGACCTAACTGGCCACCTTGAGCTCTCCTTCCATCTTAAATGATGTTGCAGAGTCTCATTCCACCCTGCTCCCATGACTTCTTTTTCCCACAATTTAGAACATTCTCAAACTGATATTGTATCAAAAAGCAATTATTTAGTGATATACAAAACATATGTTGAGTATGGATGACAGCAAACAAATTGAGCAATGAGGATGAACAAGCAGAAATTAAACCATGACAAGACAGAAGTGCTACTGAGCAACTGAAAGTCTGTGTTGTGATTTTGGATTAAATCTGTTCAGGCAGAAATCATCTTCCTCCTGAAAAGGGAAGTTCATAGTCTGGTGTATTCTATGACCTTGCACTGTTCTTAGATCTCCACGTGAGAGATGCTTTGTACTACAGGCTTCCTCCATTTTTCTGATAGGCTAGAGATTAGAGCACTGTCAGAAAATAGAATTGATTGAAAACGGGATCCATGTATTGTACTGTAACACAAAGGACTTATGGAAACTCACTTGAGACTGACTGCATATGCACTGCTTGCAAAGTCTTTCAGTTGGCTGTGTTCCCTTCCTCGCTCCCCCAGCTCATTTTGCAAGCAGCACCCGTGTGTGAGCAGTCCCAAGTGAGCCTCCACAGGAAAGAAGAACTGATGAAAGAGCAGAACTCCCCTTGAATTAATGGAACTTGTCCTTAATTTGGAAGCATCAAAAGACCAGGTTGTCAGATAATGGGACATCAAAAGGCAAGGGCTTCCTGTATTCCACTTGCAATGTGCTCTACATGGGGATACTCTTGAAAAAGCTCCAGAAGCTTCATTTAGTTCAAAACATAGCAGCTAAACTGTTAACTGGGATATAGTACTGAAACGACATTACTTCAGTACTGAAAGATCTGCACTTATTGTCATTTCTGGACCCAACTAAGAGTGTTGGTTTAAATCCCTAAATGCCTTGAGACCTGGCTGTGTAAGGGACCACTTGTCTCATAATGAAGTTATCTGGTTGTTAACATGTTCAAGAAAGACCCTCCTGAGATTCCCAAAAGTGGGAACTTGAGACGAGGGCTTCTTGATGAACATGTAAGAGAGGGCTTGCTCCCAGACTGTGGAATTAGTTTTTGTGAAATTATTTTGATTATTGTAATTATTGCAATGGATTTTATTTTTGCACAACTTGTTGTTGAAGCTGTTTGTTAGCTGCCTTGAGTGGTGTTTTAGTTGGAGAGGCATGATTAAAATCAGATAAATATTTCCTGCAACATATTGCATGTAATTTTCTTTAAGAAAATGAGGCAGTATTCCATGTTTATCCAGCAAATTGAATTCTCTCAAGTTCTTGCCCCTGCTGCAATCTCACAATATACAGTGCAATCAGGTTGCGTGTGCAAAATGCCCAATCATGTTCAACTTTAATGCCCAGAAGAAAAATGACTTAATCGATCCATAGAAGATCTTGTGTCAACCTAGTATAAACCCTTGAGTGTGAACAAGCTATTGGAACCAACTGTTGTCTGCATACCAAGACAAAAATCTCTGGAGCATCCTTAGAGGGAGGGCAGTCTGTCCATATTGAACTAATCAGAAATTTCTGGAGGAGCCAAGATGTTCTCAAGGTGTTCTTTCCCTGACTGCTTTTACATGATGTGAAATCCGATAACAGATGGTACATACACCAAACAGTTGTCAATCCTTCAGCAAGGAAAAACTTTGCAGTGAGTGTCTGCAAGAAAAGGTCTAATCTGACACCTTCCTTTCTTGCAGATATAAAAATAAAATAAGGAAGAATAAGAAGGAGGAGGAAGAGGAAAATGATGATGATGATGATAATGATGATGACGATGATGATGATTGTGATTGTTAAACTATCAGGGAGATCTGGACCAAGCCAGGGCTATGACATCCACGCCTGCTTTAAATTCTCCCTTCCCAGAGATGCAGCAGTCTTCTTTATTTTTGTCCCCCACTGGCTTCTCCTCCCAGTTTATCTCCTTCTACTGCTTTCCCTAAATCTGCACCCTTGCAGATATAGGGTAAAGATGACTGTGTCACTGGTGGTAGCATGTACACCCAATCCAGATGAAAGTGACACTCTATTGAGACTGCTCTTTACAAAATATAACCAAATCTTTATTTAACAAACTGTCAAGGGGAAAGGTAGTTGGTAAATCAACATTAGCAAACAGCATGACACTTATATATTCAAACCAGCAAACACTCTCTTTCTTCTCTCTCACACACTCTCAGCTCCAAACTCCCTCAACTCCAAAATTCACTCTTCAGAACTCTCTTTCAGTTAAATTTCAGTTATTCACTCTCCCCATCTAGCCCTTCCCTCTGGCTAGCCTGGGTTCCATATTCAACAGCTAATCCCTATAAATTCTCTTGGCTGCTAGAGTGTTCTGTTGCTAAGCTTCCCCTCACCAAGGTTTGTCACAATGATGATGATGATGATAGCGCTCCTCCCCTGTGGGAAAAAAAGAATCAAAGAATATAGTAGAGTACTTCACCGAAAAACAAGTGATATGCTCCACAGTTACAAAAGAAAGTTTGGACATTACTCCCCACACCTGCCTTTTCCAAGGTACTATGGGACACTTTCAGGGGTTCCAGAAGTCATGCTCCTCAGTGACTTACCTCCTACACCATAAGCACTGCAGTTACATTGCAAGGTCCACAGACTGAACTCTGGATTTCACCTTGCCTAATCCTTAAAGACTCCCCCTCCCCAGGACCACTCTGCCCTAAGAAATCCTAGACCAGAAGTGGGAACTGTGTGGTCCTCCAAATGTTTTTGGACTACAATTCTTATTACCCTAGCCACGTAGCCAATGAGGAAGAATTCTGAGAGTTCAAAAACCTCTGGAAGGTCACAGAATTCCCATCCTTTGGTCCTAGACCAAAGATGGGAGCTTTTTAAATCCCCTATCAATTTCATATAAGTTCTCAGGTGGTGGTCATGGCACATCTGTTGCTGAGAAGTTGTAATAGCAAATAGCAAACCCACAAAAAAAAACAAAACCCTAGCACATTTAAGCTTAATCTTAGCTTACACCCATTAGCTAAAGCACGGAAAAAGCATTTCAGATGCTTAAAACAGGACAAAACTACAGAAAAAAATAGAGTATCCACCATATGATTTTTATCATATGCAAGAATATGTGGCCTTTTAGGGTCTTCAGTGGGCTATATTAGGACCCAGTAAAGCCAGATTTGACCCTAGATAATAGGTTCCTCACTCCACCCCTGGACTGAGATTGTTCTTCAATTCAAGCAAGGTGATAGATAAAGTACTCTTCTGCTCCCCTCAGTCACAACTTCTGTGTGGTTTTGACTACATACTTTGATCCTGGTTTGTTTTGCCAGAATTTTCACCTCTGTCTGCTTTTAACTACCTCCTTCTGGACCACTTGGACCCTACCCACCAGCTATCCTAGTTTGGCAGGGACAGTCCCAGTTAAGCCTCTGTTGTCCCACTTTTTCAGCTCCTTTTCAAATGTCACAGCTTCTTACTTCTCCTCCCGCTTTGTCCTCAGCTTTCTTCAGTCGTGGCAAGCTGAGTTCAAAGTCTCTCAGCTAACAAGGTCACAAGCAGCAGATCCCAGGTTCAATTGCTCATGTCTCCAGCACAAAGAGTTTATAGGCCGAGCACTCACTGAGAGGAAATATCTCTGTCTGGCCTGTACTACAGGAAGTAGACTTGCATCCCACATTAGCATTTTCCCCAGAATCTCAAACTAACATTTACAAGTGTTCTGTCCTGGGGCTGACATTCTTTTAAGGCCATTTCCACACTACACTCTTATAGCACGATGATTTCACTTTCAAATCCTATGGAATCCTGGGGTTTGCAGTTTAGGGAGGGGCTAGCTGGCCCCTCCCTAAACTGCAAACCCCAGGATTCCATAGGATGTTGAAAGTGGAATCATCATGTTATAAGAGTGTAGTGCGGAAATGGCCTGAGACTTTTTCTCAGAGACTTGGATGGTGGGTTGGAGGGAATCCTTATAAAGTCTATGGAGGATGCAAAACTGAGAAGAGTAGCAAACAAATTGGAAGACAGAAACAGAATTTGAAAGGATCTTTATAAACAGAAAATTGAGCTGAAATTAATGAAGTGAAATTCAATGAACACACATGTAGAATTCTACATTTAGGCCACAAAAACCAAATATACACTGATAGGATGAGGAATAGTTTGCTTCGCAGCAGTACTTGTGAAAAGGACCTTGGGATTATTGATCAGAAGTTGAACATGTCCCAGGAGTGTGGTACTGCAGCAAAGAAGGCAAATAAGCATTTTAATAGAACTATAGTTTCCAAGACAAGGGAAGTAATGGCCCTACTATATTCTACACTAGTCAGGCCTCATATGGAATGTTGCATTCAGCTCTGGGCACCCCATTTTAAGAAGGATATAGGCAAGTTGACACTATACTACTATCAGAAAATAGCAAAGACTTGACTGATTACTGAGGAAAGTCAAGGCAGGAAATGCAAAGGCAGGTTTACAGCTGAACATAAGAAAACAAAAATAATGACCACAGATTATTTACATAACTTTAAAGCAGATGGTAAGGACAGTGAGATAGTTCAAGATTTTCCATATCTTGTCTCAGTCATTAATCAGAATGGAGACTGCTGTCAAGAAATCAGAAGACTAGGATTTGGAAAGGTGGCTGTGAAAGAACTAGATAAGATCCTGAAGTGTAAAGATATATCACTGAATAAAATTAGGATTGTCCATGCCTTCATATTTCCAGTTTCTATGTATGCATGAGAAGACTGGATAGAGAAGAAAGCTGATAGGAAGAGAATCAACTCGTTTGAAGCATGGTGCTGGAGAGGAGGCCTACTGATACTGGGCCAAAGCAGAGGACAACTGTGACTAATGATGCAGCTGGACTCAAGCTGAAAGGATGTTCAGCTGTTGACAAACTCAGGAAAGTCTGAAGCTGCACAACAAATGTTATAGGAACATGGAATGTGACAAGTATGAATGAGGAAAAGGTGGACATAGAAAAACAAGAAATGGAAATACAAACGTTGCATTATTTGGGGTGAGTGAGCTAAAGTGGACAGAAATGGGACATTTTGACTTCAATAATTACGCAGTGTTTTACTCAGGAAATGAAAGTATAAGAAATGGCATCCCATTAATAGTAAGGAGAGACGTAGCAAAAACAATCATAGGATATAATGCAACATCTGACCCCAAACATACCAAGAAGACATCAGGGAAAACCCAGCAATATAACCAGAATCCAAGTTTATGTTCCATAAGAGGAAGAAATGGCTTCTGTTGGAGTTCAAGATAAAACTAATCACACACCAAAATGAGACTTCTTGTTAATTGTAGGCAATTGGAATGCAGATGTAGGAAACAAAGCAGAATAAAAGACTGCAGGAAAATTTGGCCTAGGATGAAGAAATGAAGCAGGGAGTGACTGATTGAATTTTGTAAGGACAACAGTTTGTTCATCACAAAAACATGTATACATGGGCATCAACTGATGGCCAATATAGAAGAAATCAAATAGATTACCTAAGTGGAAGCAGAAGATGGAGAAACTCCATGCTGTCTGCAAAAACAAGACCAAGAGCAGATTGTGGCATAGACCATGAACAGCTGATATAAAAAATTACAGTGAAGCTAAAGAAGACGAGTAATCAACCATTGTGCCAAAATACATGTGAAGAACATCCCCAAAGAATTTAAAGATAATGTTTTTAAAAATTGCACTATCAAGTCTAATTGACTGGGGCCAGAAGAACTCTAGACTGAAGTCACGGACATTGTCAGGGAGAATACAAAAAGACACAATCTGCAGCCAAAAAGAAAGAGAAACCTAAGTGAATGACAAATGAAATTCTTAAAGCAGTTAAAGAAAGACAAGAAACAAAAGGAAAAGGTGACAGAAATAAAGTTATAATTTTGAATGCAACTGTTCAGCAACATTGCAAAGGGAGAACTACTATAATAACCAGTGCAAAGAAACAGAAGATTACAACAAAAAAAAACCTCAAGAGACGTCTTCAACAAGATTGAAGAAATTTAAAAGGGAAATTTAAACCACGAGTGGAGATGCTATATGACCAGCAGTGGAACAAATCACATGACTAAGTACAAATAAAAAGATGGTTGAAACAATACACTGTGAACTGTATAAAAGAGATGAAAAGCTGACCCTTTCATTCAAGGAAGAAAACTCTGATGATGAACCTACAATTTTAGAAAGTGAATTGGAAGCTCAGGGCACTTGGAAGAAATAAATCATAAGAACAATACCAGTATTGCTGTTTCATGCAACAGAGACAGAATCCATTCTACTTCTAACTAAAATCTGGCAGCAAATATGAAAAATAAAAGAATGGCCCACAGATTGGAAATTCTCAATATACCTTCCATTACCCCAAAAAGGGGACATCAGGGATTTCAGTAACCACCAGATTATTCTCCTATATAAACAAAGCAATGAGAAATTTTACAACAAAGACTTTTACGCTCTATGTAGTGAGAAATGCCAGATATCCAAGCTGGGTTCAGAAAAAGAAGAGGTAAGATAATTAGTGAACTAGTGTAATTACACATACAATCAATAATAGTCTGGAAAGGAAAGTGGGAAACAATTTTTGTTTTAATATTTTGTTGTTTCTTACTAGTTAGTGCAAAAGCTGAACATGAAGAAAACAAAAATAATGAGCACAGATAATTTACATAACTTAAAAGTAGATGATGAAGACATAACAGTTCAAGATTTGCCATATCGTGGCTCAGTTATTAACCAGAATGGAGACTGGAGTCAAGAAGTTCAAAGAAGACTGGGCAACCATGAAGGAACTAGACAAGATCTTAAAGAATAAAGATACATCACTGAATAATTAATTAGGATTGCCCAACCCATTGTATTCCAATTTCTATGTATGGTTGTGAAAGCCAGACAGTGAAGGCTGATAGGAAGAAAATCAATTCCTTTGAAATGTGGTGCTGGAGAAGAATTCTAGGGATACCCTGAACTGCTAAAAGGCCAATGAATGGGTCCAAGAGCAAATGAAGCCTGAAGTCTCCCTAGAAACCAAGATGACTGTACTGAGACTGTTGTACTTTGGGTGCATCAAGAGAATACACAACTCACTAGAAAATACAATAATGTAAGTTAGAATATAGTAGGTTAGAATATAAGTAAGTTAGAATATAGTAAGAAAAGAGGAAGATTGCTTTACAGATGGATATACTCAATCAAGGGAGCCACAGCCCTGAGTCTGCAAGACCTGAGCAAGGCTGTCCATGACAGGATAACTTAGATTTCATTCATTGGATTGCCATAAGTCCAAGCTGGCTTGATAGCAGTTAACAACAACCTGCTGGTGCTAGGATGATGCTCTTGCAAGTACCGGTACTGAGACTGTTGATTCTTTAAAAAGTAAAATAGAGATCTTCAGATGAAGCACATCTGGTCCTGTCACCAACTGAGGTATGCCTAGCAGCTAGGCAAGAGAGAGAATTCTTAGTGGCTTCTCCTGGGCTTTGGAACTCCCTGCTCTGTTGGGAGGCGAACATGGTTTTATTCAGGGGAACCTTTGGAGAACCATCTTGCTTGCTTTGGAATGTCTTTTCATTGAGTGAATTATGTATTTGCTTTTATGACTGTGGTTTCACATTGCACTTTAGATTGTTATACTTTTATTGAATTTGATTTGTCCTGTTTAGCTGCACACCACCTACATGTGGAATAGAAATCAAATAAAGAGTTATATAAATACAATTATTTTTAAGTTATGTTTACAATCACTAAAGTAGACATTCATTCAATTTGTATGAGTCAGGCACACAAGAACTCCTGTACTCCACCTAGATATTAAAGCTAGGGCTTTATGCTGATCTAGCGCCCTTTTTGCAAGGGGGCACAGCAGCGGTGTCGGAAAAGCAGAGGAATTTCTCACAGTTGGGAGAGAAATCTGCCCTGCTCCTGAACAGCCTGGGAGCTCCTAAACGACTTTCTCTCCCAATGGCTTTCTTTGACCCTTCTCCCCGTTTCATCACTTTGTCGTTGTGTGCCTTTAAGTTGTTTCCAACTTACGGTGACCCTAAAGTCACAGAGTTTTCTTGGCAAGGTTTGTTCAGGGGGGTTGTCATGACTTCCTCTAAGGCTGAGACAGTGTGAGCCGCATTCAAACCCTGGTCTCCCAGAGTCCTAGTCCAAAACTCAAACCACTAAGCCACATTATGCCCCAATGGCCCCATCACTACCATACCATTTTGCTTCCTGTTGCTGTAATGCCCTATTGATGCTGCCAAACAGAATGTCAGCCAGTAAAAATAAGCAGGACTTCCTATGCCATGGTTTATGACTCGGTATGGTTTATGACTCTCTTCTTCTCTCCACTCACCTTCACAAGGAGTGTACGCCCTTGTCCGCTGTTTTCTCTCTCTGTCTCTTTCTGTGTGCATGTTTTGGATCAGCTATGCTTGAATCAACCTCCAACTCCCAGATTGGTAGCACCAGGCCTTCAATGTGAAGTTGATTTTGCATGGATTCACAAGGGGTCACCCAGCCCATCCTTTGCCCCACACCATTCCTCAGACATCTGACAATGTTCCTCCATGTGCAGCGCAGTTACACATTCAATGTGATAATATGTGGAATATGCATCAGAGAAGCAAGATGTTCCCCATGTTAATGTAATACAGCATTTAGCCACTAGATGGGAGATTTATCTCATGTTTGGGAAGTCTGTTCTTCCTCTGCTGCTCCAAGGGTAGCATCCAGAGAGCAAATCACCTCATCTTACAATAATAAAGTAGGCTTCCATTCTTCTACCAAGCTCTTCCACAGCTGGCAATTTGTATGGCACCGCTAGCCCACCATAAACCCAGCAAATAAAATATATTTGAATTAACTTGTATCTAAACGCAGACAGAGGACAATTTAAGTCGTCACACAGATGGAAGGATCATCATTTCTCAGTGGTAATTTTATTTTCTCTTTGACCTTGCCCTTCTAAACTTCCTCTGCCCTGAACATCAGAGTGTGTAGAGATTCTTCCATATAAGCACATGCACACCACCTAATTCCATCCCAAGAAGTGAAAGACAGGCAACCCCCTCAGGTGACAGGATACAGGGACAACCTTGGCCATCCCTTGCCTGAACCTCCGGAGCCCTTGAACCAGTTCCCTCCATTGGAGGACAATGCTCTGTGTACCACAAAAGAGGCCAGAGCCGCATGGTAGAAGATCTTCCTCCATTATCATTATTAAACTGGCGTTTCTGGCAGTTTCTGTAGGAAGGGTGGGGGAAGGGCACCAGCATCAAAATGTCTTGGGTCAGGCCTGGCTCTGTACAGGATTGTGTGGGTTGGGGGCTTAAGCCAAAATTGGCATTACAGTCCTCCCTCCACATTCGCAGGGCTGACCTTCTCAAATTTGATTACGCACGAGGCACATGCGTGCCCTCCTCTCAATCCTCCTTCTCCTATTCCCTTGCATTTTGTCAGGCCTAGAGGAGGAAGGTAAGTGCACCTGGGCAAAAGACAAGAGCTCCCCCTCCTGTTCCCTTGCCTCTGGCTCCAGCATGGCGAAGGAAGGCTTGCACAGCAGGGCAAAACGCAAGGGAACGGGAGGGGGATCATGGTGAGGGGGGTTACTTGCAGTTTTTCCGCTTTCTTAGGAGTTCTGTGCCCCGAACCCTCACAAAAATGGAGGGGCCACTGTAAAAGTGGAGAACAGAGAGCTCTGTTCACAGTGATTACAGAAGGTGTTACACAACCTCAGCCCCAGAAAACCCCATCATATATTCACCTTAGGGTCGCCATAAGTCGGAAATGACTTGTGAGGGCACACAACAACAACAAGGACACACACACACACACACACACACACACACACTGCCTCACTGTACAACAGATCCCTCAGATTTTAGTCTCCCCTCATCTGTCTCCCTTCCTGTACAAATAAATCCAGATTTCCCCCCAACAAAGTTCAAGTCCTAGTTCATTTTTGGACAATGTTTGAATTCCTGTGGAAATTGTCAAAGAGAAATTCCCTTTCCGCAACTGATGTTGGTGGATCTTTCCAATCCTGGCTTTAGTTTCAACCACTGATTGGAACAAAGGGCATTTCCACACTACACTGTTATTAGTGCTATTATTCTGCTTTCAACATCCCGTGGAATCCTGGGCTTTGCAGTTTAGAATTCTCAGCCAGAGAGCTCTTTGGCCTCAATAAAGCAAGTGGTATAATAGCACTATAACAGTGTAGTGTTGAAATGCCGATAACGTTTCTGGTGGGGCGGCAGAGGGCAGGCAATCCTGCTAGCAGTAGAGCAATGGAGGTCAGTTTTTCCTCACAGTCCACCTCGCAGGTTGCAGTATTAGCAGTGATCCAGGAGTAACATGACACCACTTCCTGTTTCATTTTAAATTGATTTAAATAAAGGAAAACTGACATGTTTTCATGTGGCTTGGAGTTTTGCTTTCTTTGTTGTCATTTTCTTGGAATTGGAGGTCATCATCTGGGGTCTGGGGATCTCTTGAGGGGAGGGGACCCACAGGCTGCACTTTCCCTGCCCCATAACTTAATGGGATGACTTGTGAAAACTTAAATTTAGACTTATGAATTTTTGCCATAAGAACAGCTCATTTTTTTCTTATGGGCTTGGTAAAAACCACAGTACTGTGTTCCAGGCATATCAAAGCCAAAATCTGTCTTGCAGTTTCTGTAAGTTCATCCCCATGAAAGATGCTTCCACTTGTCTGCCTCATTTTTGGGACATTTCAGAATTTCTTTTGGTCATGCTTGTGAAGTTGTGTTGTAGTTGAGGGTACTGTGTATATCTATTTTTCTATCACACCCCTCACCAGCACTCTGCAGCCTCCCAAGCCTGTCATGACTAGGCACCCCATCCTTGTTTTGTTGAGTATGTTCCCTGCCTTAACTCAATCAGTTCTCTTGAAGATTTCTTGCAAATGTTGTTATTCCCACCCTTGCACCACATTCTAAAACATTCTCTTATCTCCAGGTTTGATTGTGGGAGCACTGAACTTCAAAGCAGCTCTGTGTCATTAATGTCTTCCTGGATGAGCACAGGGCAGATGAAATCAAAGTAATATTTCTAGATAGCAATACAATACAGGTCAGACAAGCACATTTCAAGCCAGCACATATGTTACAAGTCCAGAAAGATCTCTTTTGAAATTGGTGAGTTTTAATCCAAATGTTCAACAAGAACACAAATAAATGCTAAAGCTGAGAACGACTAGGGCTACAGAGGAGAGGCTTTCTGTGCCTTTAACATGGAGAGGGAGATTGTTCTGCATTGTGCAGATAATAGATCCTGAGATGGTTGGTTCCATTCCTCTGTTTACTTGTCTGGCCTAAGGCTTAACATGGGCCATATCTATTTGTTCCCAAAGATTTAATGGAGGAAGGAAGGAAGAACCTTGATGATTTCAACAGTGCAAAGAGCCAAAACAAGAGGTGAGGGAAGGGGGAGGGAGGGAGGGAGGGATCTCTCTCTCTCATTCTCTCTCTCTGTCAGCCCCTCTCCCTTTGCCACTCTTTTCTTCCCCCTCCTTCTTCCCCAGCTGGCTGAGACAGAATGGACAGATTACTCTTACCAGCTGGATTGCTTGCAACAAAGCCTTTGAAATTAGTCTCATGAGGCAAGGGAAAAAAATGCATCTGGAGACTTAAATGCCCTGTCCTTGTCAGAGTATGGGAACATTACCTTTTGCACTACAACTTCCAGAATCCTCAATCAGCCTAATCAGTGGCATGTTAAACCAATTTGCAACAACTCTCAGTTAGAAACTGCTGCACAATTGCAAGGGTCTTTTTGGATCTACAAGCTTCCTTAACACATGCTCAGACTGTTGCTACTTACAAGGAACCAACTCGATTTCCTCTGTCACTATCTACACATGCTGGGATTGTTCCCTGTTAAAACAATATCTGTATAATTAGCTATTCATGCTATCATTTAATGGATTCCAGTCCCACTAGTGTATGGCGTAGCTTTCCACATGGCAACTGCAAAGTGTGCTGCACTGGAATTCCCATTAATCCCTACCAGTATGGGCTGAGGATGACTGGAGCTGTAGGTCAGCGTGGGGGGTTAGGTCACTGGATTAGGCAAGTCTGCTATGTTTTGCTGTTGTGTGCTTTCAAGTCACTTCCAACTTATGAGAGCCCTACTGCAAGCTTATCATGGGGCTTTCTGGGGCTGAGACTACATGACGTACTCAAGGTCACCCAGTGGGTTTCCATGGCTGAGTGGGGGAATCAAAGTCTGGTCTCCAGAGTTGTCATCCAGTGCTCAAACTACTACACCACTCTGGCTCTCAAGCCTGCTCTTGCACTTGGCATTTGAGCTGGGTAATGGCTGAACCTATAACTCATCCACAATGCACAAGCAAAAATTCTGACACCTCCCACACTGCAGCCATTTCAAAGGTTGACCAACACCATGTAAGACAGAGATGGAGTGCTACTGGCCTTTCAGCAGTGTTGGAGTCCAACTCCCATGAGCCTCAGGTAGGATGGACCATGATCAGGCTGATAAAAATGGTGTCCTCCAGCATCCCATGTGCCTAACAGAGGACAATTCTTATTTTATTTTTTATTCCTGCCTTGTACACCTTTAATTCCAAGGGCCTCAGCAGAAGAAAGGCAATGGCAAAGTACCTGAATGCAACATACAGTGGCATCATAGAATCCAGAGCTGGAAGAGACCACAAAGGCCATCAAGGCCAACCCCCTGCCATGCATGTGCAGTGATGATGCTCAAGAGAAGATCTGGGCCACGGGAAGTTTGTGGACAAAGGGGGTGGGGGCACCTTACTCTTCCATTTCAAGTGGCCCCTCCCCCATTCTGTCCATGAGCTGCCACTGTCTTGGGCAGACACCCATCCAATGGGAACTGAGTATGTTGCACACCTCATTCCTGCAGGTATTTGAATGTGTGAATGTCAGAGCAGGGGGTGAGCAAAATCCGAGCTTGCTAATCTGCCAGGTTTCTGTTTTTGCTAGGAACTCAAGATCCCCTAACCAAACCTAGGTGTAAAAGGGCTAACAAGAGGAATACCTTTCAGCCTATTCTGAGTAGAGTAATATGCCCTGGGTGGCAGAACTTAGGCCATTTCCACACTAGACTGATATAGTGCTATTATTTCACTTTCAACATCTTATGGAATCCTGGAGTTTGCTGTTTAGGGAGGGGCCTTTAAAGCTATGGGATGTTGAAAATGGAATAATAGTATAGGATTCCATAGGATGTCAAAAGTGGAATAATAGCACTATAACAGTCTATTGTGGAAGTGGCCTGAATGCTTCCATACAAATGACCACTTCTTATGACCAGAACCTTTTTTTATTTCAGAATCCCAGCGTGGCTGAATCTTAACGAGGGGAAGCCCTTCTGTCCTGTGAAACAAGGGGGGGGATCCGTGCCAAGCTCCTGCAAACCCCCTGCCCCAGGTCTTCCACGAGATGCGGCAGAGCTACCTTCTGCCAGCCCGCCCTGGTCTAGCAAAGAGTATTAGATTCATCCGTCTTGATTTCAGGCTATTTTAGGAGGAAGATATTTAGAAACCACTGCGATGGAGAGAAACCTTGCTTTGAACAAGTGATTCCGCCCCCCCCGGCCCCACGCAATATAGGCGATGGGGGACTGAAATGCCAGGGGATGGTACTCGTAGTCCCAGAGGGCTCTCCCGGGATTTGGGGGGCAGGTTTGATCTTGGGGCTCCTGCCGCCTTTGGCCCCCCGCCCTTTGCAGCCACACCCCCTCTCTCTCTCTCCGCGCTCGCTCCCTGCCAGGCCGAAGGGGTTAAGCCGTGGAGCCGCGGGCTCACCGGCCCGGCCTCTTCTGCTGGTGAAGTGGCGCCGCCGAGAGCGAGGGGCCTTCCAGATCCCCGAGACCCCGTCCCGGGGAGCCCGCGGGCCAGGCCGGCTCCCTCCTGCCCGCCTTGTGGCCGCCGCCGCTGCTCCTGCGGCACAAAACATACTTTGGCCCTTTCCGCACTAGCCGGTTATAGCGCTATTATTCCACTTTCAACATCCTATGGGCTCCTGGGGTTTGCAGTTTAAGGAGGGGCAAAAACATCCTTGCCTGATATCCTTGCCGGCTGGCCTCTCCCTAAACTGCAAACCTCAGGATTCTATAGAATGTTGAAAGTGGAGTGATAGCGCTATAACAGTCTAGTGCGGAAATGGCTTCTAACAGGCTAGTGTGGAAAGCGTCTTAGAAGATGTCAACAGGCCCAGTGTGAAACACACCTGAATGCCTCTGAAAATATGTCCGTGCATTTCTACACACACAAACGGATTCCAGCAAACATTGTATTTGTGGTGACAGAAACATTCTGCACCCATTAATTCTCTCTTCACCTCCCCAGGAAAAGTGATTAGGAATTCTCCTTGGCAATTTAAATTAGCTACACAACAAAACAAAAATGTGCAATGGTGCTTGTGAACTGTCTCATTTTACAGGATCCCCTTCCCTAAGGGGACAAAAAAATCAAGAAATTACTCTAAGAGAATGAAGGGCCAACAATGGGATTACCCCATGCGCTGCCTTCCAGGAAGCTTGCCTTATCAGTGCCCAAACCAAAAATAACCCAATATGGAACTACCAACCTTTGGAAAGCTATGAGCTGGCTAAAAGCAGGAAGCACACTGGCAAGGGGAGCGAGGTGGAGCAGGACCTGAGAAAGTTATTTTGACTATAACTTGCAGAACCCACAGCCAGCATGGCCGTTGGGTAGGCTGGTTGACTGATTCTGGGGCTCTTGAGTTGAGGATGAAGAAGATAAGGATGGTGTTGAAAGTGGAATAATAGCACTGTAACAACCCAGTGTGGAAATGGCCCTTGTTAGGCACTGTTGGCAGGGTTGTTGCAATGTCTTAATAAAGCATTAGACATCTATCACTTGTTATTTTAAGCAACATTAAATACATTATTTTATTAAAAATAAATTAACCAAAAATTCCAAATCAACTCCTTTAAACATAACAGCCACAATTCTGTTGGCTGGCACAACTACATCTGCTTCTATGGTGGTGGACTGGGAAGGAGCATGAGATCCAGGTGGTGCAGTGGTTTGACCCTGGAGGCCAGGGTTCACTTCCCCACTGAGCCATGGAAACCCACTGGGTGACCTTGGCACATCACACACTCTCAGCCCACAGAAAACCCCATGATAGGTTTTCTATGCTGAAGAACTATATAAAAGAGATGGAAGGTTGACAGGTTCATTCGAGGAGGAACAGTCTGAAGATGAGCCTATAATTTTAGAAAGTGAAGTGGAAGTTGCACTCAGGGCACTTGGGAGAAATAAATTACTAGGAACAGATAGCATACCAATGTTGCTGCTTTAGTGTACAGAGACAGAACCTATTCTACTTCTAACTAAAATCTGTCAGCAAATATGGAAAACAAAAGAATGGCCAATAGATTGAAAATGCTCAATATGCATTTCGTTACCCTGAAGAGGAAACACCAGGGATTTCAGCTACCACTGGACCATTGCATTAATATCCCAATCAAGTAAAGCTCAAAATTTTACAACAAAGACTTTTACCCTATATGTAGTGAGAAATGCCAAATGTCCAAGCTGAGTTCAGGAAAGGAAGAGGCCCTAAGGATCCTATTGCAAACATAGGTTAGATAATGGAGTGCACCAAAGAATTAGAGATGAATATCATACTGTGCTTTATAGATTGTAACAAAGCCTTTTATTGCATAGATCATGAAAAACTTTGAATTACTCTTAAGAAACGAGAGTGCTGTAACATTTGATTGTCCTAATCTGTAACCTGTGCTCAGGACAAGAAGGCTACAATCAGGACAGAATACAGAGAAAAAGAATGGTTTCCAATTGGCAATGGGATCAGGCAAGGATGCATTTCATCCCCCTATCTCTTTAACTTGTATGCTGAACATAAAGCAGGGTTACGCTCGAAGGATGGTGATGTGAAAATTGGAAGCAAGAATATTAACAATTTAAGATATACAGATGACCATACTACTAGCAGAAAATAGCAAAGTCTTCAAGCAAATACTGAAGAATGTTCAGGAAGAAAGTGCAAAACTAGGTTTCCAGCTGAACAGAGAAAAAACAAAAGTAATGACCACAGATGATTTGCAAAGCTTCAAAGGAGATGATGAAGACAATGAAATAGTTCATGATTTTCCATACCTTGGCTCAGTCGTTAATCAGAATGGAGGCCACAGTCAAAAACTCAGGAGAAGACTAGAACATAGAGAGGCAGCTATGAAGGACCTAGACAAGATCTTTAAGTGTAAAGATATATCACTGAATACTGAAATTAGGATGGCCCATGCCATCTTGTTTCCAGTTTCTATGTATGATTGTGAAAGCTGGATGGTGAAGGAAAGTGGCAGAAAGAAAATCAGCTCATTTGAAACATGATGCTGGAGAAGAGTGTTATGGATACTTTTGATTGGTAAAAAGACAAATAAATGGATCTCAGAAAAACTTCAAACCTGAACATTCCTGAAAAACTTCCTAAAATGTATAAAGGTTCTTCAAATAGATGTTGAAAATGTCACTAACTTAAAGTGATCTTTTTCATACATAGTGGACTTGTGACAAGGCAAAGAAGTATTGGTTGATAATACACCAAATGATGGAGAAAATTTTGAAAATAAAGATTCAGCTGGCACCAGAACTGTTTCTCCTGGAACTGAGAGTTGACAAGGTGAGCTAAGACTGTTTTAAAATTATACAGTTCATGACCGTTGCAGGAAGAATTTTGTATGCTTAGAAATGGAAAGACTCAGCGATCTCATCACAAGAAGAATGGATGTTGAAATTTCTGGATATGGTAGAGATGGACAAATTGCCAACACTAAGAGATCACTGTATTGAATAGGAGAGGATTATGTCATTTTTAGTGTTGACTGGAGGTAAACAAGCTGGAAGAAGATTTTATTGTTTTAATAAAAATATTGAAAGAAAAAGAAAGAAGCCGAGAACTCTCCCTAGAAGCCAAGATGACTAAACAGAGACTTTGGTACTTTCACCATATCATAAGAAGACATGACTCACTAGAAAAGACAATGATGCTTGGTAAGGTAGAAGGCAGTAGGAAAAGAGGAAGATGGCATTACAGATGAATAGATCCGATCAGGAAAGCCATGGCCCTGAGTCTGCAAGACTTGCGCAGAGCTGTTGATGATAGGGTGATTTGGAGAGCTCTCTTTCATAGAGTTGCCATAAGTCAAAGCAGACTTGATGGCAGTTATCAGTGGGTAAAATGGCCATGAGACACTTCAGTGACTCTAAGGGGGTATAGTAGTAGTGAAAGTCATCTCTGCCAGGAGTGAGAACTGCCCTACTGACTCCCCAGGTGCTCACAAACCTGACAATGCAGCTCTCTCTGGCAATGGAGATGACTTTCTCGCTTGTTCTCCCACCACCACTGGGCACCACTCCCAAAAGTGCTATGCAATGGCATAATGGAAAAGTAAGCCAGCTAGGGCTGCCAGGTGAAATAAGAGATAGGGCTCCTGTATCTTTGATGGTTCTGTAGAAGAGGAAATTTGAATAGGTGAAATTTGCCTGAAAAGCAGCACCTGCTGAAATTCCCTTTTGCACAACCATGAAAGCTAAAGGAACTCTGTCCCCATTTTCCTTGGCAACCCTAATGCCAGTGTAAGTCACTCAGATTCTAGCTTATAATTTGAAATAACAAATAAACATTAGTTCTTGTTACACCAAAACCTCTAACACATCAGTATCAAATCTTAAAAAGGGAGACCATTACACTCTTCTTACAACAAAAAAATAACTTGTTACAGACAGTGCAGTTTGCAATTCATTCTCCCCAACGCTTTGGAAGAGAAAGGATATTCAACTGTGCATACAATAAAACCGGTTTGCTGAAGAAGTTAAAAATTCTAAAGAACTGCACAGCAAGTGAAACACCAGAGACAGATAACCGAAGGGATATTCTGGAGGAATTGTTGCTACTGGGACACACTCACAAACACACTCGTTTAATTTATTGCTACTGTTTTTTATTGCTGGTCAAACAGGTTTTAGAGTTTTTAAAACAATATAGACACTTGCAAAAACTCTTAATCAATGGATGACACACTTGGAGTCTATCCACCACAGACGAGGATGTTTCTCTCAAACCCTGAATTTGTCTGAAAATGATATTGCCTCTCTATCTCTCATGAGCTGTTTAATGGGAGTCAGAGTCTCTGTTGAGATACTCCTGCAGTGCACTTGGTAGATGAGTGGACACAGGACTGGCCTAAAGCAGATGATGGCCCTGGTTGCAGTTGGATTGGTATAGCCGTGCTCCCAGTTCTCCTCGGTTCTTCTCTCCTCCCTCTCAATATTCCATCCTCACTACCTCTGTGGCCTTGTTAGGACTCATTCTGCTGCCCTTGCAATCTCTCAGACTGGCTATTCTATGACACCTCTCTCCACGATCAGAATCTAGGACAATTATCCCATATGCCCAGCAGACAAACCTCCCTCTGCAGGTCACTCATAAAGTCAGTGTTTGGTACTGTGCTGCATTAGCTATAAATCAACTGCCTCTTAGGCTGTTTCCGCACTAGATTGTTATAGTGCTATTATTCCACTTGAAACATCCTATGGAATCCTGGCCATGTGTCTCCTCCTGAAACTGCAAACCCCAGGATTCCATAGGATGTTGCAAGTGGAATAATAGCACTATAACAGTCTAGTGCGGATTAAATTATAGACAAAAATACAGTCTCTTTCTTTTTCCCTCTCTTTCTCACTCATGTACACATAGCCCTCATTTCGCTTACATTAAGAGATAAGTTGTTGCAGGCGTGTGTTAGAGTCTTGCCAAGCAGCTATATATTTAACACACAACTTGAAAAGTTACCTTGAAGAAGTGACTGGTTACTGTTATTGTTCTTATCTAGGTTTTAGTTACAACTTTTAAAGTAACAGGGGATTTTTTTCAGTAGCTCAAAAGTAACTTAGTAACTTGGAAAAAGTGGAATGCTTCAGGCTACTCACCCTCTTTTCCCGACTCCCTCCCTCTACCGCCACCAGACCCCAAAGCACAATATAAGACAGAAGCCGGGATCTTCTTTCTCTACCACCCAATGAAGCCATTCCCTAGTAACTACTGAAGTAATTAACATTACAGTTAAACTGCAAAAGAAGTGAAGTTATTCCTAACTTATAACTATAATGCAGCCTAACTGTATCTTAGTTATAACAAAAGGAAATTACTTAAAATTTATTATTAATATGTAACAAGGATGGCCACATGGAGTTTCTGCATCTTTAATAGTTGTATAGAAGTAATTTTAGCTAGCGTACTTTGTTATGAAAACTGCTGAAATTTTCCCTCCTGCACAAATACTAACAGTACAGGAGCCTTGTTCTCTTATTCATATGTCCACCCTATTTTTAACAACTGTCTCTGAGACAGCCCTGGCAAGTAATAGATTTATTAACAAGCCGTGTGAAGCCCGAATCCAATAATCAAGGTATATGAGAAGACAGAGAATTATATTGCTTTCCAGTTACTGATCACCATGCTAGTTTGGGGCTTCTGTGAACTGTAGCTCCGAAAGATAACTTTTCCAAAATGTGAGAAAGGGGCCATTTTTCATAAGGAAATTCTGACCCATATTTGTAATTTTGTCCCTCTCTTTGTAAAAGGAGCTTACCAAACAGCATTTTGTACAAGATTTTGTACAAAACTGACAACTGCCTTTAGAATGTGGCTGTGATAGACTGCAGGTTGAGCAAGTCACTTTTTAAAAATATTGGTAATACTTGTAGGGGGATTCATAGGCCATTTCCACACTACAGTATTCCACTTGCAACATCCTATGGAAACCTGGGGTTTGCAGTTTAGGGACAGTCATTTAGAATTCTCAGCCAAAGAGCTTTGCCCTCAGTAAACCACAAACCCCAGAATTCCACAGGATGTTGAAAGTAGAGTAATAATAATAAAGAAAGAAAGTGGAATAATAGCACTATAACGGTATAGTGTGGAAATGGCCTTTGAGGAGCTGTTGAAAAGTTAACTTTTTCTAGGGATATGGATGGCCTGCAATAGATTTTCTAGGCTTCCCAACAGTTTACTGAAGGAAAAAGGAATATCAGAGTGCTCTCTTCTTTAAAGAGTACAATTTAAGTCTCAGTCTGACAGAACATTTGGTGAAGAAACTATTCCAACAAGGGAAAACCACTATGGTGTAGTGGTCAGAACATTGGACTATGACCGTGAAGCCCAGGGTTTGATTCCCTGCTCAGCCACTGAGTGACCTCGGGCATGTCATATATGCTCAGCCCCAGAAAACCCCATGGTAGGTTTGCCTGAGGGTCGCCATAAGTCAGAAATGACTTGAACAACAACTCCAATAGGAGTGAACTCAATACAAGGGCATAGAGCAACAAGCAGCGCTGCTTATTGATCCAGACTTTATAGAAAATCTTGAGGTCTTTAACTATTGTATTTTAAAAACTAAAATAGCAAAGTAGCTTAGTGATATCACACTGCACCCAGCAGTTGTGTCATGGTGAATGTCAAAAGGAAATAGGAAATCATGGAGGTGGCTGCGTCTCAAACAACTTTTACTATCATGAAAGATGATTGGGTTGGCTGGTTGAAACACAGGCCCAGAGCACTGCAGTTAAGAGGGGAGAAGAATACGCTGCAACGTTTTGCTGCAGATCCCATGTGTTAATGGAGTTATCTCCCACTTCCTGTGGTGTCATAGAATCATAGAAATGTAGAGTTGGAAGAGACCACATCCAGTCCAACCCCCTGCTATGCAGGAACACCCTCAAAGCATTCCCGACAGATGCACTGATGTAGCAAGCAGCAGGTTCATTTTCTTCCTAGAAAAAACGTGCAGAGGGAAACTGTGCTAAGATCTCCATTGTGGGAAAAAGGAATGAAATAACACTCATCATTAAGATCGTGGGGGAAAGCTGCAAAACAAGGCAAGCTGTCCTGAATGGGGTGTGCAGTAGATATTTCCCTTCCCCCCCCAAAAAAAGCCTTGCACAACAAGAACCAATGAATGATTAGATGCACCGTACCCTTTGTCATGCACTAACCCTTAATCATTTAAATTTTAGACAGAAGACTTAGGATCTTGTATGTACAGAGGGGACAGAATAGGAGAGGTTGATTCCCACACCTTTTAGCCAGTACAAACACAAACCATTTCCTCACTTTTACAAAATGGCAAAGTCTACACTGCCAAATAAATGGTATTCATGTTGAACGATGACCATGTTATACACAGAGAGAGAGAGCAAACCAAGCAAAGTGTGTATAATCTTGCAAACACACAGCAAAAACACAAAGATGAACAACAGAACTTATTCTCGACACCAGGCTTTGTATGTCTGGCCTTAAACAGCTACAGTATTAACAATAATCACCAAAGTTTATTTCTTCTTTTGTATGAAAAAATATATATTTCTCAGCTCACTGTAACTTGAGGGGGAAGGCAATATTTGAGGCAACTCTCTAGAGAACAGCATGAGAAATTTTGAGAGTCTCCCATTCCTTCCCGAATTCTATGCACCAGAGAGCGGGTGGGGTGGTAACAGAAATCCTCTACCATCCCCCATTAAATAAATTTAGCCATCAATTCCACCCAAGGTTTATTTCCCAGGTTAGCACAATGCAAGGGGTCTCTGCATGCCCCAGAAACCTAGCAGAACAAAACACACTAAGACATTAAGGGGCCATTTGTAACCAAATCCCACCACACCAGATACTGCTGGGATTAGGTCAGAAATATTTTCCCAGAATACCCTCCCTCAGTGGGGGAAAAAAAGCCCTCCTACAGATGTTCAGCATCCACACCACAGATGTTGTTCCTCTACAAGACAAGAGACAAGCTTCCCCTTTCCTTTCCAAAACACCCCTGATGTTTTGTGCATTGCACAAGAAAGGCCATTTTAAACTCCCCCACCTTTTCCCAAGAGAACTGGGTGGCAACTGAGAATAAACTGAGATACTACTTAGAAGACAAGGGTTAAACATTAAGAATAATGAGAATATTTCTCACATTTAGTGTGTTTTACCTCTTCCTTTTTCTCCTAGAAATATTTTTCCTGCCATTTTTGTCAATTTTCATTTAACCTGCCTTCTGGTCAGTCCATATATATTACACAGAAGCTGATTATACCATGGTACTCCAAAGGGACAAGCTCTTTGCTATGGTCAAAGCTTGGAAAAGCTACATTTTTACACAAGTCACAGATTCCCCTGAAGAAGATTTGGGGGGGGGGGGTTAGTCCCAAAAGTAATTTTTCCATTCTCTGGGTATAATTAAGGGTCATTCCCTCTGATGCTGTCTTGGAATGATTTAAACTGGATCAGATCCTACCCAGTCATGCCAACAAAAACACACACAAACAAAGAAAACTTGTCTGACACGGTGTTCTCAGAGGAACTGACCCCATTTCAACTTGTCTGCAATCTGACATGACAGTGAAAGAAGATGAACTCTTCAGAAGGGCCTTGCCAGCTGAGGTCATGGTGACAGACAGTTCAGACCCATTTAGGCCTCCCCTCCACCTTTCCATCATTGCTGTCTATGGTCACTGCTTTCCTTGGGTGGGGCAGGGTAGAAATGGAAAGAATATTCATTAATATCCCTCTCCTGGCTGAGAAAGGGCTTTCCCATTCCTTGGGAACCTGCATCACAAAGTATAGAGGCCATGTTACAATCATCTTGCCATTTTGGCAATATTGGTCTCTGCAAAAACTACCTGTGTGTGTGTGTGTGTGTGTGTACATGCGCGCGCGCATCCTTTTTTGTGTGTGTGGTGAACAGTGTATTTTGCATAGCAAACATTATCCCCTGGGCAAGGAACATGTTTTCTGTACAGAAAAAAAATCCACATGCATTTATGCACAAAATAAGACTTCTCAAGATGTGAAATGGGAATCTTGCAACAATCCAGATATTCTCAGCTAGCAGGGAAAAGTCTGGAAGAATAGTATTCTTGGCTGCAAGGATGAAGATTTACATCCTTAGGGTTGAGCACCAGGAATAATGTACCTTCCCCTGAACATCTGGGGGAAAAGAAAGGGTATGATAAGTAAATGGTATCTTGTCAATACTTAAGCAGAAATTCTGACAGTGATCTCTTTTCACTCTCAGTTTCACCTGTATTTAAAACATTAGTTTCATAATGGGTCATGATGCTTTAAGTCGCTTGTGGTGTCCAATTGAGAAAACATTTTATGCTCCTTTAGTCATGGCAGTCCCTATCCACAATTGCTAATGGATGGAGCTTTTCCTCAAAGAACTCTCCCCTCTTTCCCTCTCCCATGTGCCTCAGTGACTTTTGCATTACCTGCATAATTTCCCTACCAACAGGAAAAGATTAGAGATGGTAGAAAAGGGAAGAAACACAAACTAGGGCAGTAGGATAGCAGTAGGGCAGTCACTGTGTAAGAATGGCAGACACTCCACACACACACACACACACACACACACACACACACACGCCAATAGATAGCATAGACAGCAATAGTTAGCAATCCTTCAAACAGAGCCCCCTGGGAGCCCCCAGTGTGTTGGGCATGGAGACCTATAGAGTCAAGCAGAAAATGTGATAAAGGAGACAAAATCTCACTGTTAAACAGCACTTACAATCGAGAAGTTCTTCCCAACATTTACGTGGAAGCTCTTTTTTTGTGATTAGAATCTACTAGTTCACGTTCTACTTGCTGGAATAGTAGGAAACAAGCTCACTCCATCTTCTCCATCCCTTCAGATATTTAAATATGACCTCTCAATCTTTTCTTCTCCGTGGTAAAGTTACCCAGCTCCTTAACTTATTCCTGATAGGTCTCAACACAAGCCCTTTCACCATCTTGGTCATCCTCCTCTGGGCACATTCCTCCTCTAGCCATGTTGTCAATATCTTTCTTCAACTCTTTTACCCAGAACTGGACACCATATTCCATGTGAGGTCTAACTGAATCTGCTGAACAGAGCGGAACTTCACCTGATTAGAATACTGCACTCCTGTTGATTCAGTCTAGAATTGCATTGGCTTTTTTGGCTGCCACCTCACACTGTTTATTCATGATTAACATGTAGTTAACTAAGAACCCTAGATTCTTTTTGCATGTACTGTTATCCACCCAGGTGTCACCCATCCTATATTTTTCCTGCCTGATGCATTTCATTTTTCCTGCCTAAATGTAGTAGTTTACAGTTACCTCTGTTGAACTTCATATTTTTAGTTTGGACCCAACCCTCCAGTTAAGGACAATCTGTCCTCTGCTCCTCCTAATTTGGTGCCATCTACAAATTTGATAACCATGCCTTCCATTCCATAATCCAAGTCACATATAAAGATGTTGAAAAATACTAAACCCTGAGGTAAGCAAGCACTTGCTTCTCTGCAGGATGAAGAGGAACCACTAGTGTGCACTCTTTGGGTTCAGTCCATCAAGCAGTTATGAATCCCCCTAGCAATAGCATTAACTGGTCCACATTTTACCAGCTTGCCTGCTGGAATATTATGGGGACCTCGCCAAATGCCATACTGAAATCAAGATATGTTACGTTCACAGTAATCCTGCGATCTATCAAGTGCGTAGCTCTGTAGAAAAATGCAGTCAGATTAGTTTGGTATTACTAGTTTTTGCAAAATCCTTGCTAGCTCTTATTAAACACAGTATTCTTTTTCAAGTGTGCACAGACTGACTGTTTAATAATCTGTTATAGAATCTTTCCTGGCTATTTGATAGTTGCTTGGTTCCTCTTTTCTCTCCTTTTGGAAGATGAGGACAAGGCTCACCTTCCTCCAGTCTGTTGGGACCCTCAAGAATTCTAAAAAATAATCACCAGTGGATATACAAGTCTACTTCTCCTTCTTTCCTGCTTGATCTTTTTCTTCAGAAAAGATTAAACTCCTTTATTACTACATTCCAATCATAAGACACACTGCACCACCTTTCATTGATGCTTCTTAAATCATATTTGCTTTCCTGTTTTAAGAGTTGAAATTCATCTTATCTCCCATACTCTGTGCGTTAGTGTAGAGGCATCTAAGTCTATGGGCCATTCTCTCCAGCCGCTGGTTTCTTGTTGTTTTTTTCTGCCCACTGTCAGGATGCTGTACTATTTCCTTGATTGCCCTGTAGTATTGAATCTACTGTCTCTGGTACTTGGTGTCCCCCTGCCCTTTGGAATATTGTCTCTTTCTCATGATCAGGTTTGTGAGACTCCTAGCAAATATATTCTTGCCAACCACTGTAATGTGCAACCCATCTCTTGGCAGAAGCCCTTCTTTGTGAAAGTGCAGGCCAAGGTCTCAGAAGCCTAACTTTTCCTGACATCAGCATGTGTTAATTTCTAGTACTCTTTTCTCTCTTCCTGGACCATGTATTTTACAGGAAGGAGAGATGAAATCTCAACCTCTGTGCCAAGACCCTTCAGCTTCCTAGCCAAAGCCTCACAGTTCTTTTGCAATATATTGAAGAAGGAAGGGGTAATGGTTGCTGGGCTAGTAGGTCTTGTCAGCCTCTCTGTTAGATCATAGAATCATAGAGCTGGAAGAGACCACCAGGGGCACTGAATCTAACCCCCTGCCATGCATTCATCAAAGTATTCCCAACAGATGGCCTCTGTTTAAAGACCTCCAAAGAAGGAGACTCCATCACACCCTGAGACAGCGTATTCCACTATCAAATTGCTCTTACCATGAGGAAGTTCTTCCTCTAATGTTTAGATGGAGTATCTTTTCCTGAAGTTTGAGGCCTTTGCTCCATGTCCTTGTCCCTGGAGCTGCAGAAAACAGGCTCACTCCATCCCCCTATGACATCCCTTCATCTTCCATATGATATCCCTTCAAATATTTAATCATGGATCTTCACCCCTGGGACACAGTTCACCTGTAGAAGCATCTTATCAGGTCCACACACCACTGCTTTTAATTCTGATAAAGCTGACTTGGCGTCCACGCTGAGTGTATGTTTATGCTATATGCTGAGTAAAATCCCCAGAGCATATATTCAAAATGCCCCCTCCCCAGTTTAGGAATGGGGGACATGTGATGCTCCAAATCTTGATGAACTACAGTCTCCATCATCCTTTCTCACTAGCTACGCTGGCTAGGGCCAATGATAATTGTGAACCAAACTGTCCCTGCCCTAGTTGATATAATTATGTTATACTGAACAGGTGGGGATGTCAACAAAATGTTGTATTTTGTGTGAGTGTATGCTCCCTTATAAAAAGGTGTGATTGCCACATCACTCCCCCTCCCCAAAAATGAGCACTGCAATCTGCTTTCCCCATCCTCAATTTCCCCTTTCCCCTTTTTTGTAACTGAGGCCATTTCTGCACTAGACTGTTGTCGTGCTATTATTCCACTTTCAACATCCTATGGAATCCTGGGGTTTGCAGTTTAGGGAGGGGCCTTTGTGGATGTTGAAAGCGGATGTTGAAAGTGGAATAATAGCACTGTAGCAGGCTAGTGCGGAAATGGCCTTAGTGACCTGTTGACTTATGATGACCCACAAGAGGTCTCTAAATGCAAATGAACATACTTACTTTTATTTTGGTAATGTCATGGGGCCTACTTAGTTGAGGGCCTCAGTTAATCTGACCCTGCTCCCCAGGAACGGGAATTTAGTGCTTCTCAGCATCGAGGTTGAATACTGTCTCTCACCCTGTTCCTTTTGGCTTGATGGGATGGCTGTGCCTTATACTTTGAATTTCTAGTTTCACTAGAATTTCTAAAACTAGTTTCAGAATTGGAATGTGTGTAGGTTTTGCTACCCTCACTGTGTTACTCTTACACATGGCTGTATTTATATAAGAAAATACATTTAAAAGTCAATGAAGTTTGAATGATGTGTGGTTGGGGAAATTCTACATCGGAAAAAAGATTACTAGAGTGACCAATCACACCAGATGCATTTTGTAGTGGGGTGTGTGCGTGCGTGTGTGCAAGTACATATATGCATTGGTAAAACACTGTACAAAAAAAATCTAGATGCAATCAGGTGAACAAATCATTAAGATTGCTTTCACTGCTGCCATGGTGTTTTACAAGTGCTCACATGCATGTTACAGTCAGCCCTCCATATCTGCAGGTTTCAATTTCACTAATTTGATTTTCAAGTTTCCCTTACCACTGCCCTTCCAAGTGCTTCTTTTCCAAGGAAACTTTCCCTCTCAGTGACTCCAATCAGGGCCACGCAGCTCTTAAAAAACCTGCCTCTGATCTTCCTCCTCAACCACCACCAGCTGCCACCTGATCAGTTAAGGATGGATCACAGCCCAATTCCTCAGCACCATGAACCTTCCCCTAATGCCCCTCACACACCCTAAGAAGGAGATGGGCGTGAAAGAGGAAGTATAAGGCTACCATGCCAATCCACTCCCCCTCTCATCTCCTTTCCCTGAACTAGTTTGGACCTTGGTGCCCCTCTCCCTACCATGCCTCAACCCCCTTCCCCCCACACCCACACACACTTGTTGATATTTGCAGTTCTACTTTTGCAGAGTCCTGCACCCAAACCTGAGTGAATGTGGAGGCCTGACTGTTTCAATGTAGGGGTGGCAAGATATGTTGTTAGTAAACCGAAGATTGGACAATTGCACCAAAATACACATGTACAGCGGAACGTACAATGTCTGAAAAGAAAACATGGAAAATGGAAAATGGAAAATGGAAAGACCTAACGCAAACAGTTTCACAGAGTCCAACGCCTTCCACAACAGTGTGTTGTACTGTTGAACAGCTCCTACTGTTGGGAAGTTCTTCCTAATATTCAGTTGAAATCTTTTTCTTGCAATTTGAATCCATTGCTATGGGTCCTATTCTGTGGAACAATAGAAAACAAACTTGCTCCATCCTTCACATAACAGTCCACTATCCTGGTCCCCAAATGTTAGAAGATGGCTATAAATTATTCCTGGATATGATCTGTTTAAAAAAAAAACCCTCTTCTCCAGCTGACAGAAATTATAGCAGCCTCCCTCCCTAAAGAGAAAACACAATCAAGATATAACACAAAGAGCTACACAGAAGATTAGAAGCAGTCAATTGGAAGAAAACCCATGGGGCTACTTCTGTTCCAAGGGCAGAGATGCCGATATCTGTTCTTCTAGTTGTTTAGAACCGAACACTTGGCCTCTGGAGATTTTGCTTGGGTATTTTAATGGACTAGCTAACTACCTTTATGCATCCTGCATTGCAACATAAGAAATACAAAGGGGGGAGACCACCTGCCTAGAGCTTGGGAGTTACCATTTCAGGCTACAGTTCTCAGAAACACATACATTTTGGGGGACATAATCCAAAAAGTAACTTTTCCAAGCTCTGCACCTGCCACATACGAGAGACACACAGTATAATCCTCATGTTTCCTCACAAATAATCTTTTGTGTCCAGTGACTCTTTGGGCTCAGAAACTATCCAGATAAGGCACCAAGCAGGGTTCCCCTGGAGACAGGGTGTGCAGAGCCTGAGTGCCACAACTTTTTGGTTGGCAGTATAAATAACCCCGCTGACCCACTTCCCATGGCTTTTCTGTCTCCTCCAGGTTTACCTGCAACCCCATTAGTAGCTGGAGGGAAAAAGTGGATTTTCCCAGCAATACTCTACTGTCAGCTACTCTTGTTGTAATGCCAAGAATTATGCAGTGGTGTGGTCTTAAATGAACAATTAAGACCCATTAGCTTTGCAAAAGGCTTACACCTGGTAGAGATGAAAACTGCTAGAACTGGTCTGTGATACTGATCAACACAGCTGCTTGCATTTTTAGACACTCCTTGAAATCACACTGTAACTGTAGAATCTCTCTACCGATAGTACTTCAGAATGCACCACTATATCACTGGCCACAGGGAGGAACTAAGGCTGCCGATAATATTTCAGACCGTGGCTAATTTTCCAGACAGGAATGGCTCAAAGGCATGTTGTTGTCTGAAGGAAAGAAAAAAGCAGTGCCTCTTCGCACTGCTGATACAGAAGATGGATGGAGCGGTAGCTTCAATATTGGTGATGGGATGGTGTTTTTCACCAAACATGAGGTCGCAAGTGAATTTAAGGGCACAAGAACAGAATGCATGGCTCACCCACTCCAACAGCAAATATTGGGGGAAGCATGGGAGTTCCAGAAAAACAGCTCTTCCCTGCTCAGAATCTCCCATCTCAGGCAGTTGCCTCACTCTGCCTAATGCTAGGGCTGGGCCTATTTCCAGAACATCATTACAGCCATTTTTGTTTTTAAAGTGTGCTATATTTTTCTCTATCTTCTCTTTCACTTTGCTCAGATGCAAATTAGGATCAGCAAGAATCCAACACTTTTCTGATGTCTAACATAATTGCATAGCTGAGTTAACATTAATAGGGGCCTCTGATCTTGTTACTTATCACCAGATTTAGATTCAAGGTGTACACAACCCACTGGCCCATCTCAGAGATCTGTTGAATGTCATGGAAGTATTTCTTCAAAGATAGAGTTTATTGCTAAAAATGTTTTGATCAGTCAGGTTGATATGTACACTGATATGTTTTAAAAAGAATATTCAAGTAAACATTTTCAATATTTTCTGGCATAATCTCTAGCTTTCCCTCCTCCTATACACAAACATGAAAAATAAATAAACTGTGCACAAGAAATTTCTTTTAACATCTCTACATTACTATATGTATTCCAAAACAAAAACAATCACCCTTTTATAACATCATACATTTTTTAAAAAAAATCTCCTTAATCAATATACATATTTTAAAAAAACTAGAAAATTTTGAAGATTAGTCTGGAGATCAGCAACAAATTTAGAAGAAAAAACAAATACAGGAAACAGAAATTAAACATCTTAAAGGGTTTCAGGGAGGTTGGGCAGTATAAATCATCTTTATAGGAAATACGTCCCCCTTCCCATTTGCTGAAGGAAAGTGATCAGTTTGGAAAGGGTTGGGTTCAACATGTGGTCCTGTATCGTCGTCATCATCATCATCATATTATTATTATTAATAATAACAACAACAATAACAATAAAAATATCCAACAAAAACACACCACTTAATTTTTCCCCTTTTAAAATTCTCTATATTTACAAAGGATGGTAATTTTCCTTTTGTTAGAATGCTATATATGTATAAAAATAAACATCTTAATGTAGTGCTTAGCTTTTCTCTGGCCTGCACTGCAGCTCCTTTCAGGTTTTGCTTTTCCCCATTTCAAATAAGATAAAATAATTAGAAAAAAAATACAGTGCAAGGGGCTGCTGGGGGGA
The DNA here is from genome assembly GCA_948472985.1 of Iguana delicatissima. Lineage (NCBI taxonomy): Eukaryota > Metazoa > Chordata > Lepidosauria > Squamata > Iguanidae > Iguana > Iguana delicatissima. Next base: position 337,764 of record CAOKZL010001106.1, on the reverse strand, counting down.
AATGAGGATGGAAAAATGAACAAAGTCCCTTACAAATGTGTGTCCAGATTTCTGTGAGACTCTCCAATCTCTTGGGAGACGAAGCGTCACCATGAGACCGCAAAGTTCTTGGTTCAAACATCCAATCCCTACTCAGCATTGCAAGAATGTTAGCACCTGCCACATCCACCAGCAAGATGGCTAAATGTTCCCAGGCAGCCACAGAATACCTAGACTTTTCCACATGGGATGAGTGGAACAACGCCAACTCCACCCTGTCTCAAGGCACTGGCATGGTTTCCAGCTGAGGGCTCCTGCGGGTGACCCACACATATCCACACAGGAGCAGAGCAGTCTCTTAGGTTGCCCTTGGTGCCCCCAGTCAGGCTAGCAGGAGCATTTGCACTCAGAAATGACAGGGTACTGCACCGGGATCCAAGTACAATACTTTTGCCTTGACCACCCTTGACAATACCACCTCAAGAAGGTCTTGGTGACTGATTTGACTGGCTTACAGTACATGCCCTCGGGGAAGGAGCACGACCTCTCAGTGAAGCAGTTCCCTTCTTTGATGTAGCGAGGCCAAAACCGGATCCCCAGATCCTTCCAGGTGTAGAGCACCGGGCAATAAGTATATGCCCAAAGCCATTGCAGGAATTTCCTGCGGGCTTTCTTGCCCATCTTAAGTCTGGTCCCATAGGGTGTCTCGCCAAGGTCCAACTTTTTGAGCTCGTTGGGCAATGGTCCCAGTCCCTTGAACCTGTGCAGAGGATCAGAGCTGGAGACATTCACCTGGGCTGGAGCAACCACAGACATGAAGTGTGGGTCAAAATTGCTCCCCAGCTTTTTCCTCAAAGTCCTGTCATCCAGGTCTTGCTCCTTTGGGTCATATTCTGGGTCTGGATGCTCAATGATGTCCTTGACAGGCAAATTGTCACTTGGGGAGGGCCGGAGCCGGAGGTAGGGCTGGCAGAAGCCGGGCTTCCACAGCACTGCCAAGGAAGAGTAGATCAGGAGAGCCTGAGAGACCTTCATGCTATCCTCAGCCCCACTCAGGCCACGCCACCGGCACTCACGGATGGTTCCCCCCCACCAAAAAAAAACAGGAAACAAGCAGGCAGTGCAGTTGGCTTGCTTCTCTCCCTCGGTTTGCCAATTGTTCCAAAGCTCTGAGTTAATACTCCACAATCCTACTTGCCAAGTCCAGGGGATTCATAAATAGGGCTGAGACAAAGTCCAACAAGGGTTCTTGCTTTAAATAGATCGCCAAGGGGTTAGATGACAGACACATGTAAGGTCCCCTTTTACACTCTCCTCCCTGCAACCATGGCGAATGGCAAAAGGGAAAGGGGGAGGAAAGGAGGTGGCAGGACTGGAAGAACTGGAGGAGTGGATGGGTGGGAGGGGAGCGGGGGGCCCTCCTCTCAAGCAGACCTCCCCAAAGGGCAACCTAATTCTTTTTTGCTCTTGGTAATTCTCCCCCCTCGCCCTCTCTCTCTCTCCAAAAAATTCACAGCGGACCAGTCTCCATCCCCATGGTGACAGCTGGACTTAGACCCACGACAACATGTCTAGACGGTATGACAGCGTTTGGCGTGAGACTGGAGCCCAAGAATAAAACCCTCGTTTATAGGTGGGGGGGCTGTGAAAAGGGGAAAGACGTGGCTCCGGGGGGCGGCAGCCGGAGGAGAGGTTGATAAAAAGCGGGAAGAGGAAAGTTAGAAGCGGTGGTTCCAAGCCGGGGGCGGCGGAGAGGCTTGCCAGTCTTCCTGCACCCCTCTCTGTCCCCCCAGCGGTGGGACTCGACGTGCGGTTGCTTGTCCTCCTTTCTATCCTCTGCAAACAGCTTCCGATCCCCGGGGCGACGGCCAGGCGGCTCCCGGAGAACCGCGCCTCATTCTGCCAACTCCTCGCGGGGCGCGCGGCGGGAGGGAGGGGCGGCGGGCGGGCGGGGGCCGCTCGCTCGCTCGCGTCGGAGGGCGGAAAGTCGGCACTTCCGCGGCCCGTCGGGAGGGTTCAGCTGCCCCGCCGGGCGATCGCCGAGGTCGTCCTCCTCCCCACCATCCTAGACCGCGGGCGGGCGCCCCTGCGGATCCCGGATCCCCAGAAGAGGGACGGCGAGAGCGGGAAAGGCGGGGAGCCCCGGGGCGGCTGGCCGGAGGAAGAGACGAGGACCCGGGGCACGCGCTGCCCGGCGAAGCCGCTCCGGGAGGGAGAGTCCGGCGGCCGAGGGAACGTGAGAACCCGAGTCCCGGGAGGCCGGCGGGGAGCCGAGTCCTCTCGCGTTGCCTGGGCAGGGCTCGTCCCCCGCCTTAAGCCGCCCAGCGCCTGCCCGTCGCCAGCCGGTTGCCAACATAAAAAAGAAGAGGGGGGGAGAATGCGCGTCCGAGCCGGTCTCTTGTCCAGAAGACTAGGATCGCGGGAGATGAAGGGGGAGGAGGAGCCGCCAATGCCGCCGCCGCCGCCTCTTCTCCGGGTCCCTTGTCGCCGCCGCCAACGCCGCCGCCTTGCAACGTGCTTCTTCTCCAGGAGGAGGAGGAGGAGGAGGAGGAGGCGGCGGCGGCGGCGGCGATCGAGCGGGCTTTGCTGCGCAGTCAGCCGGTGATCGCAGCCGTAGCCTGCGCGTTTAGCCCGGGCCGGCTCTGGAGGAACGCCTCGCGCCGCTTCCCGCCGCCGCCGCCGAGGAGGAGGAGGAGGAGGAGGAGGAGGAGGAGGAGGGCGACTCCGGCGCGGCGCCTGCCGCCTCCGTCCCCTGCCCTGCGCGCCCCACTCGCCGCGGCACCAGCGCCAGCTCCCGCCGGTCCTGCCCCGCGCGGGCGGCTCGCGGGCTCCGCGTCCCCCTTGCGCGTCTCCCGGCCGCCGCGCCCGCCCGCCGCCGCCGCCTCGCCTGCGTGCGCCTCTCTCCGTCTCCCCGCTCGCCCTCCTTCCCCCTCCGGGACTCGCCTCGGTCCCCGGCCGCGGCGCGACTGCTGCGCTCGCCGCGCTCGCTCCCAAGTTAAATATCCCCCTCCGAGGGAGCCAAGTGTCAACGGCACGGCCCACCTCTGTCACTTGCACCACGTTGCCTGATTGACAGCGCCCGCGCGCCCCCTCCCCGCCGCCGTCCCCCGCTCTGCACTGAAGGTCTCTCGGCCCGCCGCCGGGTCCTAGCGCCCCGCCGCCGCCCCGCCGCCCCTCTGCCTTCCCGGCGCCGTCCTGGCAAACCGCGCGGCTGCTCGGCGAAGGGGCGTCACCGCAACGGGGGCGAAGGTCCCCGACGGCGCCGCGCCCAGCCCCTCAGTTCCGGCCATTTCTGCACTAGCCTGTTACAGCACTCCGATTCCACTTTCAACATCCTGTGGAATCCCGGGGTTTGCAGTTTATGGAGGGGCCGGCCATAGGATGGTGAAAGTGGAATCAGAGCGCTGTAACAGGCCAGTGCGGACATGGATGAAGCTCAGCGGCTTCCTGGGCTTGCTTATGGGCGCCATGGGCTGATCCAACTACTCCGCCGGCATCTGGGAGACGAGGCACCGCTTCGCTCGCCCCGGGTCCCCAGTCGCTGGGCTGGCCCTCCGACCCCGCGCGGAGCCCCGGCCCGGCCGTCCTGCTGAGCGAGCGTCGCCCGGAAAGAAGACCCGCGTCTCGGCAAGCCCCGGCCGGCCATCCCCGGGGGCAGCCTCCACCTGCCCGGCGGCGCGGCTCCGGCGCCCTGGGCCCCGTGCGCCGTGCTAATTTAGCGAAGCCCGTCTCCGGCGGAGGCAGCGGCAGGGGCGGCTCTGGGAAGTCTCTCAGCCGAGCCGCCGAACGGTTTGTAATGGCACGACTGGATTCCCAGGCCATTTCCGCGCTAGACTGTTATAGCGCGATTATTCCACTTGCAACCCCCTATGGAATGCTGAGGTTTGCAGTTTAGGGAGGGAGGCCGGCGCCTCCCGAAATTGCAAACCCCAGGATTCCACAGGAGGTTGCAAGTGGAATAGTCGCGCTATAACAGTCTAGCGCGGAAATAGCCCAGGTCTGGACCTCTGCCCCCACGCATCGCTTCCCTGGCAGCGGCTGGACCCCCGTCTCCCACCTTCCTCTTCCAAGCCGCCACGCATCCACGGGGCGTTTGGCTTTGGGTGGCGTAGCCGGGACGGACAACCAGGGCTAGAAAGGGGGGATCGGAGCAGCGCGCGGGTTTTACCGGGGCTCCGCGGTTCCGCCCCGGGCCATCGCATTACAAAAACATGCTTCCTTTCCGCACTACGCTGTTCTAGCGCTATTATTCCACTTTCATCCTCCTGTAGAATTCAGCGGGTTGTAGTTTACCGAGGCCAAAGAGCATTCGTCCTCAACGGCAAACCTCAGGATTCCATAGGAGGTTGAAAGTGGAATAATAGCACTCTATCAGCGCGGTGCGGAACGTTTGATGGGTTCAGCCCCCTTAGCCGCCAGACACCTTGCTCCGAAGCGAGCGCCTTGGCAAAACCCGGCTCCGAAGCGGTCGCCAGAAGGGGGCTCCTTCTTCTGGGAACGGCCGGGCTGCCCCCCCCGTTGGCGCTTTCCTCCCTTCGCAAAAGTCCGTGCGCGCTCCGCAGGAAAGCTCCCCCGTGGGCCGCCCGCGGGAGCGGCTCCGGAGCCCCGAGTCCCGGTCCGAGAGGCGGAGGCCGGGCAGCCCAGGGGCGCCGCGCCCGAGCCGCCTTCCCTCCCAGCCAAGCCGCTGGCGGGGCGGAGAGAGCGGCGGGCCAGCGAAGGGTTAACGGGGTGGGGGCGGATCTGGAGAGGGAGGGAGGCTCGGAAACGGCGCGGCGGCGGCGGCGGCCCTGCGGAGCGATTTCTCCAGAAGCCGCGGGGCGGCCGCCGGGCGCTGCTGTCGGCTCTTGTTTGGAAAAAGCGGAAGGGGCGCCGCGGCCTGCGGTTGTCTGGCGGCCGGGCAGCGAAACGGTCCTCCGCCGCCGCCGCCCGCCGCCGCCCGCCGGGAGGGGGCATCCCCGCAGCCTCTTTCCTCTCCACCCCCCCGTCCCGCCTCCCGACCGGGGAGCAGCCCCCGACCCCTGGCTGGGGACGGGCTCGGGTCCAGGGGCCTCCCAGCGCCGGCCGGCGTCTACCGGAGGGGGCTCTCCCGTCTCCCCCTTCCCTCCGCCCCCGGCCGGGACTGAAGACGAGGCGGCAGGTTGGGCTTCGGGCTTCGGGGATGTCCAAGGGGCGCTTTGGGAGCGATCTCGGACAGCGCGCGGAGAGTTCTCTCCTCCCCCAGAAAAAGGGGGAGTGGAGAATGAGGAGAGGGAAGGTCGAACGGAAGATGGGTTCGTCTCGGCGTGCCTCCCCCGCGCCCTTCCTCCCTGCTCCCCAGGGGCCCCTCCGGCCGGGGGTCCCGTTCTCTGCCCTGAGGCAGAATGAGGAGGGGGACCGCAGCGCGCCGCCGCCCTCAAACTGCGCTGGGTCCCGGGGGGCCACTGGGCGACCCACGGGGAAATCGAATTGCAGCCCCCTCCGCGCACGCACGGCCCCCACCACAAGGCCTCTCCGTCGTTCTTCCCCCCGCCTGCTTCCCTTCTCAGCCCGCCTACCCTTTCCAGTTATTTTGGCCATTTCCGCGCTGCACACTTATAGCACTTTTATTCCCCTTTCAACATGCTATGGAATCCTGGGGTTTGCAGTTTATCTATTTATGTAGATTAAGATAGAAGATAGAAGACTAAGATAGAAGACCAATAGAAGAAGAAGAAGAAATAGAAATAGAATTAGATGTTGGATAGGTATATAAATTTATAAGTATATAGGTATATAAATTTAACTGTATATATTTCTTTGCTTTCTGTTTCTTATATAATTATAAAAAGAAAGAATGATTATTTGTAAATATGGTTTGTTATAAGTTTAATAAAAATTAAATTAAAAAAGAAAAAGTGGAATAATGGCACTATAACAGGCTAGCGGGGAAATGGCCTCTGTCTTTTTCAGCTGTCCAAGTCCAAGGGGGAAATGTTGTGGAGGGTGGGGGTAACACCATCTTGTATCTGCTGCCGAGTTGGAGTGGAAAGACAGGAGCTCCAAGGAAGGGCAACATTCTGCTTCTTATTTTATTTCTCCCCACCGAAATCACTGGATTCTTCTCCTTTAGGCCAAGGCTCCTCAGACTAAGAATTCATTCATTCTAGAAGGCATTGAGGCTCAAATTTACACTGAAGTTAGTTCTTCGTGGCTCTGGATCTGATACATAGAACTACTCAAGAGAAAAGTTCAAAAGCAGCAGAGGCAGCTGGAGAAAATGACCTGCTGGACTGGGGATTCTGGGAATTGTAGTCCAATCAAATATGTTTTGCACATTCTGAAAAGAAGGGGAAAGGTAATCTATTTCAGAGAGGGCAGACTGTGGCCCTTCAGACCTTGTTGAACTACAACTCCCTTCAGACCTAGCCAGTACAGGAAGTCCCCATTTTTTGATGTCCCAATCCTTTACGGCTCATGCTTTTGATCCTTAAGAACAGGTTCCACTAATTTCACAGGGATTCCATTCTTTCCTCAGTTCTTCTTACCCAAGGAGGCCTGCTTGGAACCACTCACATGCATGTGTTGTTTGCAAAGTCAGCCGAGAGGGGGAAGGTGCTAAGCCAACTGAGAGGCTTTGCAAGGAATGCACACATGGTCAGTAGCAAGTGAACCTGTGATGCCTTGTGATGGGGCAGCACATGCCAGAGGGGGCATTCAATTTCCCTGTGTGTAAGTCCTCTATGCTCCCTACAATTTGGTGCATAGGTCTCACTTTTCAGCCAATTCCATTTTCTGATAGCGCTGGGGTCCCTAACCTGTCAGATAAGTGGGAAAGCCTGTAGGGACAGTGAACAAGAACACTGGCAGTTAAAGCCATGCAGCATCTGGAGGATCACACTTCACTTACCCTGAAGTCATCCAGTCCCTTGTGTTCGCAACTGCAACGTCCCTAGCAGACAGCCGTTCCCCCTCCTCTTTAGTGCCTTCAGCAGAAGAGCGCTCGCTGCCTCGCTGACTGCTGCTGAGCATTTCCCTTGAGGGCATCTTCCCACATGTTTCACCCTATCAGCTTCCTGGCAGTTTCTGTCCCTTTCTTCTGTTCTTTTCTCAGGATGTAACAGAGAGCTGGACTGCTCTAGGGTACCTCTCAGCATGTTCTAGCACCAAAGTTGTTTCTAGCATCAGAACTGAGCTGTGCAAACAGTCCTCTCACACACTCATTGGGTTCCTCAAGCTTTCTTCATTTCAACCTCCTAATTTAAGTGGGGAAATGATTTTTTGTAGCAATTGGTAAGCAACTGAGAATCAGGAGAAGCTCTGGCTGATCTACTGAAGATCATCCAGAGATTTATGGGTGGATCGAGGATGTTGCCCAGCTCTCTTGTATATATTTGTGCTTTGCTCTTCCTTTGTGCTGCACCTGTTTTTGTTTTTTAAAAAAGCTGTTGTTTTGATTATTTGATATTCATTGGTATATTCACTTGATTCACTTGAGCCACTTAGAAAGTCCTCTGAGTGTTGGCAACATTTTACCATACCTTGATCTGAAATTTTACTAGGCATGCCAGGTCTGAGGTAAACATATTTTTGTGAGCCATTCTCAGCCACACCAGTGCCGTTTGGCCATTCTTGCTTCATGGATGGTACAGAACCTGGGTGCATGGAATAATGGGTATATTCTTCCACTTCAAAGGAGATTCTGGTTAGAGCAAATGGGAATTTTTCATCTATAAGAATTATGTGGAAAATATGAACTTATCAAAATCCACTTATTAAAGAGAGATGTTGTGGGGAATGTTTAACTTTGATCAAATCTGAAGTTTTGTAGTCAAGAAAGTATAAACATACAAAGAAAAAGGAAGAAAAATATAATTTTAGTAGTAGTGTTTCAAAACAAAATAGCATTTTTTCACGTGGATACGTCAGTCAGAAAACAGTAAGCATACCAGTTTGACTAATAACCTTATCACACCACGTTGTCATACCATCATAGCAGTGGTTTAGTCACACTTTTGTCTCAGCCTTATCACATGGTGTTGGGGCTCTCCTGTTGCTCTTGTGCTGTAAAATTATTGGGAATGCCATTTTTTTTTCATGCTGGGAATAATCTGTTATTGCCCTACCTGCTACCATTCAAGAGCAAGATTCAGGGCATTCTGTCTCACTGTGAGAACATTCATTTAGTGGGTGTGGGTCTGGTTGTCCTTCCTTTGGGGATTTCCAAGGAAGTCTCCAGCAAGAAAACCTCAGACTACTTCTGCTGCTTGGGCAGGGAGGACAACACTTTCCAGGGAGAGAGTTGTACTTTCTATGCTCCATGTTCTTGAAACGTTTTTCAGACTTTTCATGTGAGATAGATAGATATTTGTTGTTATAGTGTAATAATCATGCAATTCTGGCCTGTTAACATTAAAATCACTATTCAGGTGCCTTTACTGCATGAGAGCATTTTCCAAAGATTTCTCCATTGCTTTCCTGCAATACTATGCACCACAGAGTTATTTTAAATTATTTATTATTATTATTTTAAAATAACAGTGGCCATTTCTTCACTAGACTGTTATAGTGCTATTATTATAGGGCCCCTCCCTAAACTGCAAACCCCAGGATTCCATAGGATGCTGAAAGTGGAATAATAGCACTATAACAGTCTAGTGTGGAAATGACCTGTGTAATAGCACTATGATGCCATGCCATAATATTATTATTACAGCTTAAAGAATGAAGCAGTTTTTGAACACCCAATCTGAAACAACTGACTGTGGTCCCTTTTCTTTCCTGTGTCACCTCTTGTGATTCAAGATGGGGCAGTGACACATATGCTGTAATGATGTAGTGCTGTAATAGTGTTTGTTGTTTGTGCCTTCAAGTCATTTCTGACATGGCAGCCCTAAGACAAACCTCTCACAGGGTTTTCTGGGGCTGACATTATGTGGCTCTCCCAAGGTCACCCAAAAGGTTTCCAACAGCTGAGCAGGAAACTGAATCCTGGTCTCCAGGGTTGTAGTCCAATGCTCAAAACGTTATACCATGCTGGGTCTCTTACAATAGTATTATTACACATTAATGAGTATGAGTAGAGCAGTTTGGAACAGGAGAACCTGAAACAACTAGAGAAAGGTATCAAAAATGTTGCGGGTGGTGTGATCTGCTCTCTTCCTGTGATGCCTCCCACAATAAGAGATTTGGACTGTGAAAAGCACGCTGTCATTCTCTCTCATTTTCTCTCTCTCTCCCTATATATATATAATATATATACACACACACGAAAACACACACACACACACACACATCCATCCATATATATATAGCAGGAAAGTGGAGAGTTTACAGGCACAGGTGGTATTCTCGTCAATACTACCAGTGAAGGGTGGAGGACCACACAGGGACAGGAAGATATGCAGGTGAATGACTGGCTACACAGATGGTATCAATGGGAGAGATTTGGCTTCTGGGACCATCATCTTCACTTCCTAGATGGAGGACTGCATGCTATAGATGGGCTACATCTTACAAAGACTGGGGAAACTGTCTTTGGAAAAAGTGGAAAATTTGATCAAGAGGACTTTAAATTAAATCCATGGGATGTTGGAGATGTTAGCTTAAACATCTGTCCAAAAGCAAGTTCTAAACACAAGGATGTGAATTCTAGAGGAGTAGCAGAAATAGCGAATAGGAACCATAGGAAAACTCAGAGATGATAAGAAGCAATGCTTTAAGTGTCTGTACACCAATGCACAGAGTTTGGGAACAAACAAGATGAGCTTGAAGTCCTAGTATAGGAAAGTAAATATGACTTTATAATATAACAGAAACTTGGTGGGATGATTCCCATGACTGGAAAATAACAATTGAGAGGTATAACTTGTTCAAAAAGAATAGATGTTGAAGAAAAGGAGGGGAATTAGCATTATATATTGAAGGCAAATTCACTTGTACAGAAATCCATGCAAGTGATCAGACTGGACCAGTAGAGAGCATCTGCATAAAAATAAAAGGAGAAAGAAATAAAAGCTACATATTGTGGTAGGAGTTTACTATGGGTTATGAAACCAAGACAAGGTGGTGGATGATACTTTACTGGAACAAGTCTCAGAAATCTCTAAAAATCAAGAACTAGTAGTTATGGGGAAATTCAGTTATCCGGATATCTGTGTGGAGGCTAGCTATCCTAGACATAACTCTCCAACAAATTCCTGATGCGCCTTCTGGATAATTTCTTCTTTCAAAGAGTAGAGGAAGGAAAAAGGGGATCAGCAATCCTAGAATTGTTCCTAACCAATACGGAGGAACTGGGCACTAGAATCAAAGCAGTTGGTACTTTGGGTGTGGGAGAAGTGATGCTAGAACTCATGATTGTGGAAAAGATCAAAGGAGAGTATATCCATTTCCAGGTTTCAGGGTTTTATCAAGCTCAGGGAAATACTGGGTAGAATCCTATAGCTAGAGATGTGGGTCAAATTCGTGAAGATTGAACTGCTAAAAGCACAATCACAAAGAATTCCTTGGAAGAAGAAAAATAGGAAACATCTGAAAAAGCCAATGTGGCTGCAGAATAAACTTAAAAAGGAAATGAAAAGAAAAAAGAGGATGTATAACCTATGGAAGGAAGGACAAATCATCTAGGAAGAATACTATAAAGAATGAGCTAAGACCAGCTAGGCAAGCAAGGAGCAACAAAAATGAGTTTCTCAAACACGTTTGAAGCAAGAGAATGAAGAAGGAACTGATGGGACCACTGTTCAGCAAGGATAGTAAAATGCTGACAGATCACAATGAAAAGGCAGAACTGCTCAATACCTATTTTGCTTCAATTTTTTTCCCTGCATGTGCATCCATGCATCAACTGAGATAACCTTAGAGAGAGAACCTGGGTTGCAAATCAAGACTGATAAGGAGTTATTCAGGAACCAGCCAGTTAAACTAAATGAGTTCAAATCTGCAGGATCAGATGAACTGCATCGCAGAGTATTGAAGGAACTTGGCTGCTATACACACAGAACCACATTGCGTAACTTTTATCTCGGAGAATGGTTGAAGTGCCAGAGGACTGGAGATGAGAAAACATTGTCCCTCTTTTCAAAAAAGGCAAAAGATCCAGGAGACTACAGATCAGTCACTCTGAACTCAATACCAGGAAAAATATTAGAGCAGATTATATGGGACCCTGTCTGCAAATATCTTGATGACAATGCAGTGATGTAGGAACCAGCATGGGTCTGTCAAGAACAAATGCTGCCAAACTAATCTTATATCTTTTTTTTTAACCAGGTCACTAGTTTAGCAGATGATGGGAAAGCTGTGGATGTCATTTATCTGCCTCTCAGCAAAGCATTTGGTAACTTCCCTATAATATTTTTATTAGCAAACTAGTTAAATACAAAGTAGATATAAACACCATCAGTTGGATTCATAATTGCTTAGAAAACCATGTTCAAAGAGTTGTCATCTGTGGGTGTCATTCAAACTGAAAGGAGGTCTCAAGTGGAGTGCCACAAAGTTCTGTCCTGAGGCTGACACTATTCAATATTTTTATCAGTGTTTTAGATGATGGGATAGAAGGAATTATTCTAAAATCTGCAGATGATACAAAACTGAGAGGGGTAACTAGCACATTGGATGATAGGAACAAAATTCAAGAAGACTTTGATAAACTAGAAAAATGGGCAGAAATGAATAAACGAAATTCAATAGAGAGAAATGCAAAATTCTACAATTAGGCCACAAAAAACAAATGCACAGGTATAGAATGGGGGACACCTGGCTAAGCAGTACATGAGCCAACATGAACATGAACATGAGACAAAAGTGTGATGCTGTAGCAAAGAAGGCAAATGTTATCTTAGTCCGTAGAAGCATAGTTTCCAAGATAAGGGAAGCAATAGTCTCTCTATATTCTGCACTGGTTGGGCCTCATTTGGAATACTGTGTTCAGTTCTAGGTGCCTCATTTTAAGAAGGATATAGACAAGTTGGAGCAAGTTCAAAGACGGGTACCAAGAATAACAGATGAGGAGAAAAAGACAGAGAGGAGCTGGGCATGTTCAGCTTGGTGCAGAGAAGACTGAGGAGTGATGTGATCACATTCTTTAAATATCTCAGGAGCTGACAGTAGAACCTGGTCTAATGGTTTTATGTTACAGGATGATGGGTGTCAACTGAACATTAGTAGGGACTTGTTAACAGAATGGTTTGGCAGTGGAACCAATTGCCTAGAAATGTGGTGGGGTCTCCTTCTCTGGATGTCTTCAGATAAACTGGAGGGCTACCAGCTGGGGATGCTCAAACTGAAGATCCTGCATTGACTGGGGAGTTGGACCTAATGGCTCTATGCCACTGCTATGGGGAAACTATCACAGAGTTTTCTGGGGCTGACAGTGTGAGATACTCTCAGCCCCAGTGGTCTTCCATGCTCGAGTGGGGAATCAGACTTTGGTGTCCAGGGTCATATTCCAAAGCTCAAACTCAATGGCGGAGCTTGGAGTGTGTGGAGGGGAGCAGGGGGATAGGGCTATGGGTTGAGGGGTGTGGCCATTGTGCATGGGGACATGGACACGGCACATAGCCAGGGTGTGTGGATGTGTGGCTACAGGCCGGGACTCTCCAGAAACATTGCCGCCTGGGGTGAATCGCCACCCTGTACCCTGTCCTGACGTGACAGCTCAAACTACTTCACTGTGTTGTCTCTCAATATGATCCCACCTCAACTTCCACTCCTCAAATATGTACTTTGTTCTTCACATGATTGCTGACATTTATATCAGGCATGAAGGTTGAGGAAGTGCAGTGGGAAGGGGCCAGGTACAAGGGCTGGTTAACAGAGGTTTTAAAATGTAGCACTACAGAATTTTCCTGTTCAGTGTTCCAGGCAGTCAGGCCCTCTTCCAGAATACTTTGTTTCATCCCCCCTTCCCACCCTACCCTTAATTTTACAAATCTTTCCCCTCTCCAAAAGGCATCATTCTGTTTGGTCCCAGTGGACACACTCACTCATCAGTGGAGAGTTGGGGGGGGGGTTTCCACCTAAAGGTTTTTTTCCCACTTCTGCAAACCTTGAGTTTCCCCTAAACTTGCTGAAACCTTTCTTGTGCATGGTTGGTTTCATTTTGGCAACATAAGGGGCCATATTTTGAGGCTGAATTAATTAATATGAAGTAACATTCTTTCTTTAGGGATATTTCAAATGTGTTGGACAATGATTTCCATGCTGGGTGGGGATAATGGGCATTGTTCTTCATCAGATTTGGAGAGCATTAAGTTAGGTACTAGGTAAAGGATGGGCACACATTTAGGCAGCATCAAAACAGAGCAATGCTGTTTTGCTGGTCTTTAAGGAGTCACTCACCTGAAGGCTGAAGTGAGGCCTGCTGGGGTGGAGGGCTGGACTGCTAGAGCTGGAACCAAGGCTGTGAGAGGGAAACCAACTGTATTTAGTTTTCTATCTGGCCTCCCCGGCTGCAGAGTCTAACCTCATACGTACTTCATCCTTTGTACACCTGCTTGTTAGAAAGCAGTTGGGGATTAGATGGACAGTATCCCATCCACCCAAAAGAGTAGGACCACCCCTGAGATGAAGAATGAGGGTCACAGAAGCCTCACATCAGTTAGGCAAGAGGACTCCAATGTTCTAAGTCAAACTTTCTGAAAAACAACTTCCCCTGGGGTCAACACTTCCCAAGCATAGTGGCTGAGGGTTCCTAGGAATTATAATCTCAAAGTAATTTTTTCCATGTTCAGTAGTCTCCTGCAGCTAAATGCTGCAGGGGATAAATGGTAAAGGCTAAGGAAACCGCGACTGAGAAACATTTGTCTGCTCTTACTGGCTCTAGGACGATAAAAGTCCAGCTGGATCAGCCTGGGGCATCTTCTAGTCCAGTATCGTGTTTCACAGACAGAGATGATGATGCCTGGGGAATACTGAGTGTTTGTACTAAAACAAAAAACCCCCACATAATTTCTCCAAGTTCTGAAAGCCAGTATAAATTTGAATGTTGGACTGGGACTCTGGGAGAGCAGGGCTCAGTTCTATGCTCAGTCACAGGAATCCACTGGGTGGCCTTGGGCAACTCACTCTCAGCCTTAGAGGAAGGCAAGGGCAAGGCCCCTCTGGCAATTCCTGCCAAGAAAACTCCATGGGGTTGCCATAAGTCAGAAACAAAGACATGCAATAACAGCTGCTAATAGAAACTGGTCTCTTACTATATGGATGTGCAAGAACTGACTGTTATTCCTCAGTACAGCAGGGTCAAAGGAGTTCTCTATAGTATCTGGCAAGCCTTCAGGTGCAAGGAGAAAGCAACTCACCCCAAAGCATTATGGGAAAGCTGTGGTCCCTTATGCTACCCACTTCATCTGCCCATCCAGCCCTTCTCTGTTTTATATGTGAAATTGCCCCATGTGGCATCTGACTTATTTGTGATCAAATAGATTTTAAATGCTCAATAATGGGATAAGAGAAATGAATATGTACAGGGAATTCAAAGGCCCCTCCCTAAACTGCAAACCACCAGATTCCATAGGATGTTGAAATTGGAATAATAGCACTATAACAATCTAGTGCAGAAATGGCCTAAGTCTCCCCACTTCATTTCCACCGTCACTGTTTGAAATACCTTGTCTGCTGAAGAGATCTAAAGATCTCAAGAGTTTGCTAAGAACTGTGTGGCTCTTTGGTTGACCTAATAAAGGTTGACCTAATAAAGCTAATAAAGCTAATAGCACAGTATGGATTTTGGAAAGTCTGTTAAAAACTCTGGTAATTTTTCCTACTATATTCAAGCCATTCAAATATTTAGTCCGATACTGTCTACTTTATGTTAACCTTTGGGGCAGAAGTCTTTCTGAGATCTTTTAACTGAAGATGCCATGGACCAGAGCAAGGGTCTTCTTTATGCAATCCATTCTTAAAGCAGAGATGGGTGAGGAGGAGAACTACCAAGTTATGGCAATTTGTGAGGAGGGAGGGAGGGGGACTGTGAAATGAGAGGCTACATTTTATGTTTCTTTCAGTGTAACTTTAGCTTGATATAGAAGAAAAGACTGGACATCTCAGTAAGAAAAGTCCATGTGATGTAGGAGACAGAAGAAGGCAAGTTTGTATTTGGGGTCCATGTTAATTGTTTGGCTGTCCTGTGTGGAGGATTCTGCGGGTGTTTTTGCCTCTTTTGGAGCATGTGCCTCTCTGAGTACATGGGCTAATGGGACAGAACTTCTGCTGAGCCACTGACTTGGTTGGAGGTATATCTAGCAGTCACTAGCTCTATTTAGCAGCTGCCTCAGTCTCTGGGAAGACAGGAGACAGTGAAGTTGGGTTTTTAGGGCTGGGGTGATTACTTAGCTGTCCTGTTGAAAGGCTTGTGTGGGTGGCTTTGTTTGTGGACTGTGTACTCTCTCGCAGAACATGATCTGAATGGGGGCTTCTACTGAGTCACTGACCTGGTCATAAGTGGAGCTAGCAGCCAGTAGCTCTATATAGCATTTTCCCCAGTCTCTGGAGCTCAGCCAATAGGAAGAGCAAAACAGGCATTTTTAAAAAATTATTTCGTGGGAGGACTCTGAAAGGGAGGGCTGGAAAATTGATTGCTGCTTGTACAGGATGGCAAACATGGATGATGACAGAGCTATTTTAATGACCTATAACATCTGTGACATTTTTTTTTTACTTTTTATTTATTTATTTATTTCCAGATGATGTGCAAGGCTATATCTGCAGCAAGTACAAACTGGTTGCCTTGTTGAAAGAGAAGGTACAGTAGCTTGAGGCCCTATATCTGATCCTTGACTTATCTGGGAGGATTAAGGTTTTTGTTTTGTTTTGTTTTTGAAAGAGTGGATCAATGTTTCCTGAAAGAGACGACACAGGACATGCTTCTAGGAAAGGGACAGTTCCCAAATACTGGGAAGAATGTGACATATGGAAGCAGAGATATCAAGAACCATGTTGAAAGCTTGGAGCTAAACAATCAATTTCAAGCTTACCCTTTGATTATGAGGCACAAGAAGAGGGACAACAGACTCACTCCTCAGAAGGAATAGAGGTGACCTTGGAGAGTTTTATGGATGGAAGGGCTCATGTAGGTTCCCCCCAAAAAGAAGAGATGTAATAGTAAGTGAGTTCTTGTTGAGAGAACAGAAGCCATGTTATGTGGACCTGATAAGATGTTTCAAGAGGTGTGCTTTCGCTGAGGAGCAAAGATCCATGATGTAACAGTTGACAGGATTCATCAAGCACGTCAACAACTACTCTTTCCTTCTAATCCATGTTGGAACAAATTATACTGCAAGATATAGCCTTCAACATATTGCAAGGGACTATGGCCCTTTCCATACCCCACTCCCAACCTGCAATGGCAACGGGATCATGATGGGACTGCGATGACGGTTCTGCATGATGTTGTCATGATCCCATCGTGTTCCTATTGCTGCCTGTTCCAATCATGGGATAAATCATTGATGGGTTATAAAAAAGCTTATAAGGCTTTTGATTGTCTTGAGTACCCCCCCCTTTTTTTAGAGTTCTTGAGAAGTACAATACAGGTGACTTTAAAAAAAAGCTATATAGAAGTTATATCATATTTCAGCAGCAACTGTGAGAGTTAACAAGTGGGATAATCCAGTTTTTTCATTAGCAGAGTTGCCCACTATCTCAACTCCTGTACATTATTTCATTAGAACCTTTGGTTCAAGCGTTAAAGGACAATTCAGAAATAAAGCGAACATAGAATTGGACATAGTGAGCATCTTATTAGTATGTATGCAAATGATATGGCTTTCTTTTCAGCTAGCCCTAGTGTCGGGTAGCCCTCCATATTTTAGTAATGGGATATGTAGTAGGAGTTAACTAGCAGCTTGCTTGTAACAAGGTATAAGGAACAGAGACCATTAGATAAACAAAAAGCTAGGAATGTACTGATAAGCACAACCAGGCTGCACCAGGACTTCAAGGTCTCTTGTGGGCGGGAAAATGAACTCTTTGTCTTTTATGTTTTGTATTTTGCTAATTGCTGCCAGTTCACTCACTGAAGTCCTGCACGACGTATCACGCTCGTAATAAATAGTGTTTATGCACTGTTCTATTTGTGTGTGTGAATTAAGTTCATTGCACCTAGTGGCGATCTGGTAACAGTATTTAAAGAATTAGTTATTATGGTAAATTAGCAGGATAAACACTATTAAGAATGAGTCCTTTCATATAACTATTAGCCCAACAATTAGACTTTTCAAATTAAAATCCAGTTAAAATATGTTAAGTATTTGGGAGTTCAATTTTATCATAATTTGAATAAAAATTATCCTGCAACTATAATTTGATAATTAGGAAGACAAAAAATGATATGATTGAGTGGAATGAATTCAATATGTTACTCCTAGGTTGAACACAAGCAACTGAAATGACTGTACTTCCAAAATGGTTGTATATTTTTCAAATAATCCCATTAACTCCTCATGATAAGGTCCTATAATGGCAAATAATGTTAAATAAATTTATATTAATAAAAAGTGATCAAGGTACAAATGAAGATAATGGTTACTAAAGTACATGAGGGTTGGAGTATCCCTAATCTGTGAGTTCATTTTAATGCTTCTCAGTTAAAACATTTTCTGATATTTATGTTAAAAGATTACAGAAGACAATGGGTTCAACTGGAATTTCTTAATAAAACAGAAAACTGAGCTGATGCAATTGAATTTTACTAGAACATAATGGGGAAAAAACCTATTGGATCCATCATGAATCCTTTTGTTAAATCAACATTGGATGTCTGGATGAGATGGCAGTGTAATATATCCCCAATTATAACTCCACAGACACCAGTAAGATATCCCCTATCATTTTCCAATTTGGGATCGATTAAATGGACAATTTGAAGAAAGTGCAAACTGTACAGGCTTATGGATTTTTATCAGAACAAGAAGCTTTTATTTTTTGTGCAGATGGAATAAGTCAGACTTGAGTCAGACTTGCAGGAAACTATACCAGACAGAACCTGAAGCAAAAACCAAAAATTATTTTGATTTGTTTCAACCTATATTCATGAAAATTAATTAAAATCATTACACAAATTGTATAGAACAGTATTGCAAATCTCCAGAATTAAAAGTGCAGGATCAGATCTTTGTTGGAGGGGCTGTATTTCTAAGGGAGCCCACTGACATATATGATGGGACTGCCCAATTGTAGTTCCTTCTAGGATTTAATTATTCAAGAACTTTTCTCTGTATTGAAAATGCCAGTTGTGAACGATCCTAAGCAATTCTATTAGGTCTTTTTGGAGGGGATAATAGTTTTTTTCTATAAAGACCTTGCAATATTTTGCGTTGTGGCAGATCAACTGGTAATAAATCAAGGATGGAGAAATGGTTGCAATTATTAACTATCTATATGATATAAAATGGTTTATAGCTAGAATGGAAAAATTGTCCCATAATATCATATTGAGTAAGGAAAAGTTAAACCAGATGCATTTTATTTAAATTGGTACCCATTTATTGAATATGTTAATGATGAAAACCCAGATACTAGTATTTCAGATAAATACAGGGTTGAATGGCAAATATAAGAGCAGTCCAAAGGAAGGGGACTAATTTGGACAATTTGGATAAGTTCTATATTATTATGGACTCTATTACTATAATTTTATATTTTATAAAATAGTGGAGGATCTAGACAAGAATTAATTTTACACTATGCTTTTCTTTTACTCTTTTGTTATTCTAAAATTAATTGTCGAGGGGGAAGGATAATAGGGGAAGGGTTTATTGTTAACGTTGCTTGCTGTCATGCTTCACAATTTAAGAAATAAAGTATTAAAAGCAAATGGGGAGAGAAGTAAACATTTGGCTTTGCAGATGGTGCCATAAGGAAAGATTTGGCTTCTTGGACCATGGTCTGTACTTGCAAGAGATGGGTTGTACCTCACAACAGTTAGTAAGAATGTATTTGCCAGGAATCTCTCACATGGCAACGTGGGGGCAGAGGCAGTATTCCAGAGGGCAGGAAGACACCAAGTCCAAGGAGCATCAGCACCAATGATGGAGGGGGAATTGGGCCAGTAGGACAAGAACCCAAGAGTGGACGGAAAGCAGCTGGAGAGAATGACACACAGTGTTAGATATATCTACACTGATGCATAAGCGCGTGGGAAATAAGCAAGGTAACCTGAAGTCTTGAGAAGGCAAATATGATTTAATACTAAAATACTCCTGAAAGATGCCCATCCAACCTTCGTTTAAAGACTTCCAAAGAAGTCCACCACCCTCTGAGGCAATATATTCCACTGCTGAACAGCTCTTGCAGAAAAAAAAAGCTATTCCTAGATGCAATCTCTTTTCTTATAATTTGAATTCACTGGTTCATGCTCTAGTTTCTGGAGTAGCAGAACACAGGTTGACTCCATCTTCTACATGGCATTGCTTTGGATATCTTGTTCAAGCTGAACATGCCCAGCTCCCTAAGCCATTTCTCATAAGGCTTGCTTCCCAGACCTTTTAGCATCTTGGTCAATCTTCATGGTACGCATATTCCAGCTTGCCAATATCCTTCTTGAACTGCAGGGTCCAGAACTAGGCATAATATTCCAGATGAGATCTAATTGAAGCAGATTACAGTGGCATTAAAGCTTCCCTTGATCAAGATATTATGCAGTTGGCTCTCCATATCCACAGATTCTGTACCCATGGATTTAACCAACCACAACTTGAGAATATTAAAAAAAAGTCCAGAAAGACAACTGTGTGCTTCCCATTAGCAGAGGCCTTGGCAAGAGATCTGGGTTTGCAAATCCAGATGGATCACGAATTAGTCAGGAATCACCAATCTCTTGAAGGTCAGACTGAGTGCATCCCAGAGTACTGAATGAACTTGCTGGTGTATTTTCTGAACCATTTTCCATCATTTTTGAGAAATCTTGGAGAACAGATCAGGTGTCAGAGGACTGGAGAAGGGCAAACAGTGCCCTTCTCTTCAAAAAAGGGAAAAAAAGAAAGTCCAAGAAACTACAGACCAGTCAGTCTGATCTCTATACAAGGAAAAATATTATAATGGATTATATAGGAGTCTGTCTGAAAGTCTCTTGATGACAAAGCAGTGATAAATAGGACCCAGCCTAGGTTGGTCAGAAACAAATCCTGCCAAACTAATCGTATATCTTTTTTTTAAAATCAGTTCACTAGTTTAGCAGATGAAAGGAATGCTGTGGATGTCACTGGTCTGTATTTCAGCAAAGTATTTGATAAGGTCTCCCTGGGGACTAGGGTTCAATTCCCCGCTTAGCCATGGAACCCCACTGGGTGACTTTGGATGTGTCACACACTCTCAGCCCTAGAAAACCCCATGATAGGTTCACTTAGGGTTGCCATAAGTTGGAAACTGCTCGAAGGCACACAGCAAAAACAACAATATTTTGATTAGCAAACAGATTAAATGTGGAATAAAGTCAGTCCTCCATATCTGCAAATTCTGTATCCATGAATTCAACCAACCATGGCTTAAAAACATCTTCTCCCCTACAAAAAAAAATAAAAATAAACTTTGATTTTCCCACTTTATAAAAAGGATACCGTTTTCATAGAATCATAGAATCATAGAAATGTAGAGTTGGAAGAGACCACAAGGGCCATCCAGTCCAACCCCCTGCCATGCAGGAAAACCCTCAAAGCACTCCCGACAAGTGGCCATCCAGCTTCCGCTTAAAAACCTCCAAAGAAGGAGACTCCACCACACTCTGTGGCAGCACATTCCACTGTCGGACAGCCCTGACTGTCAGGAAATTCCTCCTGAGGTTCAAGCGAAATCTCCCCTCCTGCAGCTTGCATCCATTGCTCCTTGTCCTGGTCTCAAGAGCAGGAGAAAACAAGCCCACTCCCTCCTCGACATGACATCCCTTCAAATATTTAAACATGGCTATCATGTCCCCTCTCAACCTTCTCTTCTGCAGACTAAACATACCCAGCTCTCTAAGTCTGTCCTCATAGGGCATGGCTTCCAGACCCCTCACCATTTTGGTTGCCCTCCTCTGGACTTGCTCCAGCTTATCCATATCCTTCTTGAATTGGGGTGCCCAGAACTGGACACAGTATTCAAGATGAGGTCTAACCAATGCAGAATAGAGTGGTACCAATACCTCCCTTGATCTAGGCACCATACTCCTATTGATGCAACCAAGAATTGCGTTGGCCTTCTTGGCTGCCGCATCACATTGCTGACTCATGTTCAGCTTGTGGTCTATGAAGACTCCTAGATCCCTTTCACACGTACTGTTAGCCAGCCACGTGTCCCCCATCCTATATTTCTGCATACCATTTTTTCTGCCTAAGTGTAGGACCTTACATTTCTCTCTGTTGAAGTTCATTTTGTTAGCCTTGGCCCAGCTCTCCAATCTGTCCAGGTCCTTTTGAATTTTGATCCTGTCATCAGGCGTATTAGCAACCCCACCCAATTTGGTGTCATCTGCAAATTTGATCAGCGTGCTCTGTATTCCTTCATCCAAGTCATTAATGAAGATATTGAACAGCACCGGGCCCAGGACAGAACCTTGTGGCACCCCACTAGTCACTTCTCTCCAGGATGAGAATCTGCCATTGGTGACCACCCTTTGGGTACGGTCAGTCAACCAGCTATAAATCCACCTGACAGTAATGGGACTGAAGCATCCACAATTCTGATATCTGCAGGGGGTCCTGGGACCAGACCTCAACAGATACCGAGGGCCCATTGTACTGCTGTTGATGCAGCCTAGAACTGTATTGGCCTTTTTGGCTGCTGCATCACAATGTTGATTCATGTTTAGTTGGTGATCTACTAAGATCACTAGATAATTTTCACCTCTACTATTTTTGAGACAGCAGTCACCCATCCAATATTAGTGATTTCATTTTTCCTGACTAGATGTAATACCTTGCATTTATCCTTGTTGACATTCATTTTCTTAGTTTTGGCCCAGCTCTTCAATCTGTCAAGGTCTTTTGAATTCTGTCTGGTCCTCTGAAGTATTTGTTAGCTCCCTAAGTTGGTGTCATCTGCAAATTTGATAAGCATGCTTTCCATTCCCTCATCTATGTCATTTATAAAAATGTTAAACAATACTGGGACCAAGACAGAACCCCAAAGCTCCCGATTCATCACCTCTCTCCAGGATGAACAGCAACCATGGGTGAGTATTCTCTGGATTCAGCCTGTCAGCCAGTTAAACATCCACCTAATTATAACACTGTCTAGCTCACAGTTCACCAGCTTACTTGCAAGACCTTGTCAAAAGCCTTATTGAAATGAAGATATAATACATCCACAACAGTCCCCTGATCTACCAAGCTTATAACTCTATCAAAAATAGATAAGATTAGTTTGATATGACTCATTTTTGAGAAACCCATGCTTCCTCTTAGTAATGATCACATCATTTCTAAGTGTGCTCAAGATGTTTAATGATGTCTTCTGGAAACTTTCATCATATCCTCACACCTTTCCTCAGCATTGGAGTTATTGCAATCTTACTGTCTATCAGTATCAGAGCTTAGAAACTCTGTTCTGGACTACAGCTCCAGAATCCTGGCCACTGTGTCTGGGAGGTTCTGGGAGGTATAGGCCAAAAATAGGGAAGAACTGGTGTCTTTGCTACAGCTCTGTGGATTCTAAGCATCTACCACCAGAGGTAGTTTTTCTATTGTGCCTCATGGTAGAGCTGGTAAAAATAGAGATGCAGGCAAAGATATGTTTCCCAATCTTATAAGAAACGGCTCTAGGTCCTTGCATATCTCTGTCCCCTACACATTTCCCAGAGGGAGACCATTTGATGTGTTCCCCTCCATCCTTAATCTTCATCTCCCTGACAGCAACTGCACAGTTGGCTCTTGGAAAAAGGATAGTCATGAGCAAATTAAAGGAAGAGCCCAAAAGACCCTCACATCAAAGTGATGATTGAAACAGCTCATTGCCAACAACTGTAGCTACGTTGTTTATTTCCTTTTCTCCAAGGGCAGGACTTTACAGTCGTTAAGACCAAATCTCCCCTTCTTCGCCTGCAGCTGCCACTGTTCTAATTTCTCCAGGTCTTTTGGCAGCTTAGTACTTTCTGCTTGTTTAGTAGCTAGCCCTGGAATTATGAAGTAACCCAGAAAATGTGATTCTATGAATTTACACCCCAGGAACAAATGGTGAAGACAAAAAGCAATGGTTGGAGAAGGAGCAGGAGGAACTGAACAAAGACTTTAATGTGGGGCACAGTTCTATTCTCCCCCCAGTTCATAATTATTTTGTTTTTGCCCTTCCTACTCCCCTACTAGGGATTCATGCTATAATTTTAAATACTTAGATAAAATATTGAGAAATAAAGCTATATGGAATGCAACTGTCTAGACCAGAGCTTGAAAAGATACGTTTTGGGCTACATCTCCCTCAAGAATCCCCCAAACTGCACAGCTACTGACGTTTGTTGACTGGTAGTCCAAAAAAGTAACTTTTCCAAGTTCTGGTCATGACACTCAACGCTAACCTGCTGCTTTCAGGTACAGTGGCCGATGTTGACCTGTCAACTTCCTTGACAGAAGACATAGGCCATTTCTGCACTAGACTGTTATAGTGCTATTATTCTACTTTCAACATCCTATGGAATCCTGGGGTTTGCAGGTTAGGGAAGGACATCTAGAATGTTCAGCTGGAGAGCTCTTTGGCTTAAATATGTCACTGCTTTCAACATCCTGTGGAATTCTGGGGTTTGTAGTTTACTAAGGTCAAAGACTCTCTGGCTAAGAATTCTAAATGCCCCTCCCTAAACTGCAAATCCCAGGATTCCATAGGATGTTGAAAGTGGAATAATAGCACTATAACAGTTTAGTGCAGAAATGGTCTCAGTTGACACTCAAGGTGGCTTCTGTATTGGGCATTTTGTCCTTTGTCTCAGGCAGCAAATTTTCTTGGGCTGGCCTTGAATGCTAGTCTATAAAGCAACATTCTGCCTGACAAATTCTGGTTCTTGAGGTAAAAGCTCTACAATGCCATTACCGCTACTACTCAAAAATAATTTGGTAATCTTCTTTATCGGGAATCTTTTGAACTATCCTTAGAAATCTTATTAATCCAATGTGGAGAACCTCAGGCCCCCAAGTTATTATTGGACTCTAAATCCAGCCTTAGACAGCAGTAGCCAGTATGGCCAATAATAAGAGATTATGGGACCTGTAATCCAATGATGCTGGGAGAGCCACAAGTTCCTAACCTCTTCTGTTTAGATGATTCACTTGAGGAGAATATTGTGTGAATTTCTAGAAATATCCAGTAGCATTTTCTGGTGCCAAAGAGCAGTATGGCACCCCATACTGAACTATTATAGATTATTGGGGGAGGGGGTCATTCATACAATAGAACAGCCCATTCATACAATAGAAGCTTTACATGCAGAAGGTCCAAAGGTCAGTCTTTATTCATTGAAAGGATCTCAGATACCAGGTGGAGATTGCTCAGGATATTTTGCTGCCTCAGGCAAAGGACAAAAAGGACCATTCCAGAACAGAAACGTCAGGGCTAGCAGTTGAGTTTTGCTTCATCACTAGTGATGGGGCAGTGACCCCCCCTGCCCCTGAGGGCAGCAGGGTAGATTCAGGGTGCAAGTCAGATTGTGTGACATAACATTCAACAGAGGAAAAGTTCGAAGCCTCTGAATGTGTTGCCTGAAGTGGATGCCTCACTCTGTCTAACAGCAGAGCTGGCCCTGCTCATTGGTAGTGCCTGGGATATCAATCTATCATCAATAGACCATAAATTTTGGATGCAGGCACCTCCTAGAGGTTCAGCTCCTTTACATCCCCAATTTTTTTAAAAAAGGGATTGCATATCATGGGGCAGGAAAGACCTCTGAATCTGTGACAAGCCACAGCCAATCCTGGATAGCCAAATAGTTTGACCTGGCATAAGGCTTCATAGCACAGAAAGCTACTTCCAGTCAGAACCAAAAATGCTGGACTGGCTGATCAAGAATAGAGAACCATAGAATCATAGAGACCACAATGCAGGGACAAACACTCAAAGCACCCTCAGCAAATGGCCACCTAGCCTCTGCTTAAAAACCTTCAAAGAAGATGACTCCACCACACTCTGAGGCAGCGTATTCCTCTGTCGAACAGCATCTTGATATGTTCACATGTTCTTCCTCTTCAGTGGACACTGCATGGCTTGCATTTCTAAGAAAGAAGTTGGAAATGGTTTTGCTTTTGTTTTGCTGGCTGGGGGATTCTCTCAGAACAAAAAAACCCAACCTCTCCAAACTCTGTTCTAGGTATGTGTGCGTGTGTGTCTGCCTTCAAAGTACTGTCGACTTATGGACCACATCACACACACACACACACACACACACACACACACAGAGAGAGAGAGAGAGAGAAAACCCCATAGTAATATATTATTCAGACTAAAATGATGGCTTCCCATGTTAAGTATTCCTTCAGTCCAGGGGTGGCCTGTGGAATGAGCAGTTAGGATATCTCACCCTCCCAAATGGATGATGCTCCATCACTGCTCACACCATGAACTGACAGTGCATCCACCCAAACTTTTACAAAGCCTGGAAAATTTACTTTTGAACTACAATAGCCAGAATCATCCAACCAGCATGGGTACTGCAATTCCTGGAATTCCCCAGCTAGCACAGCCATTGGTCTGATAACTGAGGGATTCTGGGAGTTGCAGTCCAGGAAAAAAGCAATGCTCAAAAACAAAGCCAACATGTTTGAGATCTAAATATTCTTTTTGTTTCTTTTTTTTAATATTTATTTTTTACTAACATAAGAACTATAAATACAATATATACGAAATCGAAAAAAAAAAAATAAATTCACTTTCAACTTGAACAAGTATACCAATAAAGAAGTATACAATAAGGGTTATCCATATGTTTGTCTAGTACAATTCTCATGTCTTCCTTCTTTGTTTTCCTTGTTTCTTGATTGGTTCCCTAATTCTGGATTTTTTAAAAAAGCAAAAACCTTTAGAGGGTCCTTTAAGATAATGGTGCCAACAATAAATATGTGAAGAACTGAGGCCAAAAACATGCATCGACAGATGTTCTACTTGCCCTCTAGCCATGAGATACTGAAAGTGGATATCAGCAGATTGGGTAGGAAAGGCTACAAAGTGAAAACCTATGGCTGTTTGAATCTCCAAGAAATCTTTATTACTTCACTGATGGGATGAAAAACATCAGTGCTATCACCTCTTTCTCCCTCAACAGGAATTCTGAAATAGAACAGCACTGACAATTAATACATCATCAAAGCAATAAATTTAAATTACCCAAAACTCACATTGCAAAAGAGCCAAATCAAAAAGGAAACGAAGGGTGACTGAACATTCACACTGCATGTTCTGGTGTTCTGCAACAACTGTAGCTCCCATTAACACTTCTGGAATCTTCTAGTTTTCCCCCAAGCCAAATCTTCGATTACTGAGATGAACAAGGGTCTACTTTAGCTTCTGTTTGAGCTGGAAAGCATCAGACATGGCGAAAATGAAGAGAGAATGAGGGGGAGCGGGGAGAGCGATCCATGCCAAATAGTCTTCTTGGCACACTTGGCTTCATTACAGCACAAAAGTCTGGCACACATGAAGCTGATGAGTTCATGTTCCAGAACTAAGGACTCTAAAGTCACTTCCTAGAAAACTAACTTTCACACCACAAAGCAGGTGCAAAGACAACCCTGGGAAAAAAGGTGATGTCAGAATAGGGCCAGGCCTTTCTGAACTCACATTAACTGAAATGAATTTCAGAACTCTTTCCTCCAAGTTTATATGCCTCTGTGCTGCACAGAGGGTTGCTAAAATCAGGGCCTTATACCTGAAATTTCTTTCCATGTTCTTTATCAAGAAATGCTGGAGCATTATTTGATCTCCTTTGCCTAACATTGAATTTGGCAAGGATTGACCCAGAAGCCCTGTCCTCACAACACGGGTTCTATGTTTCCACTTAGTATCTCTAAATCTGGTGCTTTTACCAAACAGAATTGTGTAAGCATGTTCATTCTATTTGTTTTCATAGCCTTAATGGCTAGTAACTTGTGAAAGAAGGAAAGAGGATTAAATTTTAGGAATGTAGTGGAGTAACATAAATATGGACAGAGAGCCCAGGTTTAGCTCTCAGCACAACCACAAAACTCACTGGATGGATCTTGTGAAAATCCTTTCTATAGTGTATTTTATCATAACCTACTTCACAGTTTTCACAGACAGACTTTGGCCATTTCCACACTACACTGTTATAGTGCTATTATTCCACTTTCTACATCCTATGGAATTCTGGGGTTTACTGAGGCTGAAGAGCTCTCTGGCTGAGAATTCTAAAGGCCCCTCCCTAAACTGCAAACTCCAGAACTCCATAGGATGTTGAAAGTGGTATAATAGCACTATAACATTGTAGTGTGGAGGCCTTAGATCATCACATCCATTTCTCCATGGTTTAATTCCGGGATGGGCAAAATGTGGCCTTCCAGACCTCTGCATTTATATAGTATAGTAATGTTTCATTATAAGACTTTTATTCCAACTTTCATTTCAATGCTAGTGGACTAGAACTCCCAGAAATCCTAGCCCATATAGTTAATAGTGAGGAATACTGGAAATTACTGTGTAACAACATCTGGAGAGCCTCACTTTGTGCACCCCTGCTTTAAATGGATGTATACTCTGCTCTTCAACAGATTCCCAGTTTTTAGAAAATGGAAAGTTATAATAAAAAAACTTACAACAAAATATTAATATACTATATATATAGCAGTATGTATCACTGCACTGATGGGGGAATACAAATTAACACATAGAAAAAACTAATCAATAGGTAGTCTAAAAACCCCTACAAGGCTAGTGGGCCAGAGGCTATGGCCTTTTCTGTGCAACACCACTCTCCCACATTGTCCCATCACAATCCTGGCAGGCGCTGCCGGGATGAGAGTGTGTTCCCAACCCTCCTCTCCGCATGCGACCGACTGCCTATGGGAGGGAGCGCGAAGGAGACACTCCGTCCTTTCAGACTGCAGCTGGCCTTCTTCCCATGCTGCAGTAGAGGAGGAAGCAGACAGATCGCACTTCCAGCCCTTCTGCATGACTGCTGCAACGGAAAGCTCACACTATCAGGGGTCATTGATGGAGTTTCTCTGTCAATGATATAGCCCATGATTGCACCAGCTGGCAACGCAAAAAGGGAGGGACCATGATGATGTCATGCGTAAGCATTGTCATGGTTCCACTCCTCTCGTGTCCCTGGGATGCTGTTGTCACGTGGAAAGCGCCTATGTGTTGAAGTGGCTGTTATCACTTCACATATTTTGTCTGGAAATATGGGAAAGGGGTGGAAATATGGGGAAGGGGTGTGCAATAACGATGACCATCTCTTATATGATGAGGACTATCTCTATGGGGAGCCTACATACCCTTAAGGCACAAGATCCCATCTGATCTTGGAGGCTAAGCAGCATCAGCCCTGGTTAGTATTTAGATGTAAGACCACCAATGAATACCAGATGCTGGAGAAGCTATGTTTCAGAGGAAGGAGCTGACAAACCACCTCTGAGCGTTCCTTGCCTAAGAAAACCCTATGAAATTCATGGGGTTGCCATAGGTCGACAGGTGACTTGAAGTCACACACACACGTGCATCTCTAGGAGAATAAAAGTCAAAACTTGGAAAAGTTACAACAACCAGAATTCTTGAACTAGCATTACCAGCTGTCATCCCAAAAGATAATGCTTCCAAGTTTTTAAGAAAGCCCACCATGGTAAGTTATTTCATGAAAAACTATTGTGTATATTTATTCATCTTGCACATGCTAACTCTGGAGCTGTTCTTACATCACTTCATCACTCTGTAGAGACCCAGCAATTGCTACCGTTCAGGAGATCAGGTGGAACCACCAGCTGACAGTGTCAGTAGGTTACTCTGTGTCTCACTGTTACCTTTCCTTGAACAGATCACATCACATCAGCACAGAGTTACACATACAAGAAGGCTTTGAGAGACTCCTGCAGATTTGACAGGTGGCCTTCGGCAAGTTGCCATTTATCAGACTTCCATTTCTACTGTCTGTGAAATGGGAATAAACATGAGACCTGACTCACAAGGACTGCTACTGTGAGAATGAAATATAATACATCTCCCCCCACCCTTGCTGGTAAGTTTCAAGAGTAGCTCATCTTCTGAGTTAGAGAGATGTGCCCTTATTGACTCTGAAGGAGGAGACAGCTTCATATTAGCACCCAATCTCTTTTCAGTACTGGAAGGTAAGCCTGAAGAAATAAACCTGTCAGCCGGGGGCTGCATAACCTACTCTTTGACTCAAGATGTTACAGCATGAAGGCAACATGTGTGCTGGAAGGGGGGCAAACGCAAGCCCTCCTCACCTCCTTAACCTCTGAATTGCTCCCCACTGACATCAACATTGAACAAAATCCAAAGATTAGACACACAGCTGGCTTTTGCTTACACCATAGGGGGAAAAGAAACATTCTTCCCAATGCCAGTCACTTCCTCCAAAAGGCATGAAGTAACCAGTCAGCCACCAAGGCCAAAGTGAGACAAGAGACTGGGAGGGGAGCCGTAGGCGAGGGAGAGAGCGGGGCCTGGTTTTGACAAAGGAAGATGCAGGGCTAAAACCTAGCTGGAAGGTGGTATTGCTGTCATATTCAGACTCTCAGGTTATTTATAAACTTCTTAGATTTCAGGATTTTAAAGGCTGTTTCCACACTAGACCGTTATAATGCTATTATTCCACTTTCAATATCCTATGGAATCCTGGGGCTTGCAGTTTAGGGAAGGACATCTAGAATTCTCAGGTGGAGAGCTCTTTGGCCTTAGTAAACTACCCAGAATTCCACAGGATGTGGAAAGTGGAATAATAACACTATAACAATGTGGTGTGGAAATGGCCTGAGTATGTGATGGCATGAAAAAACCACCAAACACTCATTCGAAAACTGGCTGTCCCATTTAATTCATGCTGTATTTGTTTCCTGTGCAAGAAGCCATATTAAATATGCCAAAGTCCAGTGGCTGGAGAAAAGGAGAACATCAACCCTCAAAGTTGCCTTAACCTGCCTTGCTTCCCTTTCTAGGGTTTGTCTGTGGCATCTTTGGCCGGCTTCCAAGAAGGACTGGTCCCAGCATTTTGCTCTGAGATGAGAGACCTGTACCCTTGCTTTTTGGTGATGTGAGCCTATCTAATTCCCTCGTGTTCCCTCCAGGAAGAAGGCAAGAG
This sequence comes from Iguana delicatissima, assembly GCA_948472985.1. NCBI lineage: Eukaryota > Metazoa > Chordata > Lepidosauria > Squamata > Iguanidae > Iguana > Iguana delicatissima. Next base: position 307,598 of record CAOKZL010001106.1, on the reverse strand, counting down.
TCAAAGAACTGATGAAAGACTGGGTTCTGCTTTTCAACCAATTCCACTTTCTGACAGTGCTGTGATCCTAACCCATGAGAAAAGCAAAGGATGCCTGTACGTGCCACATAGCTTGTCTTGAATTGCTTAAAACTAATGCTACTCAAAGTTGTGATCCAATCCCAGTCCCAGTCCCAGTCCCTGAACCATCAGCTGCTTGCTCCTTTGGGAGTTTCCGGGGGAAAAAAAAAACAATGGTAGCTTATGGGCACAATGATGGAACCAATTCCTAGTACACTGGGGAAAAAAATTGGTGGTCCTCTCCATCAGATAGCTTGGGAAGCGATCTTTCTTAAACTGTCTAGCTGCCCTTAAGTGCAGTGTGGGCATTGTCCTGTCACTAGTGTTGAATTGCCAGCTGCGGTCATCATTTAATCATCTTGTCCTTGGTCGAAAGCAGCAAAATATCTCAAGCTGGGCCCATAGTTGAGCTGATGTCTGGCCATCTTGAAAACCAGTGATTCTGTCAGTGGTTGTTTTAATTCCTCTCAGTGCTTTAAAGCAATGTTATATCAAGATCATGGTTTTATTTGAAAGGCTCTTCAGGAGCTCTGAAGTTCTCTGTTGATTTAATTTCATTTATATGCTGCATTTCTTTGGGTGCAGGAACCCAGGTGCCTTGCAACATAAATTAAACCAATAAGCTAAAAACCAATAGCTTATAACATTAAAGCGAAATTAAAAATATATTAAACCAAGCAGTGGAATTTAAACAATTTAAAACATTTACAAAACATAACAAGAAAACAACACACACACACTCACCCATTAAAAGACCCTTCTACAGCAACCAATTAGTGGCTGAAAGTTTGCCTGGTTAAGAAGCCAGCCAGCAGAAAGATAATAGAGGGAAGGCAGCTTAGCCTCTCATGGGAGGACGTTCCACAGGCTGGAAGTAGCCACTGGACAGACCCTGTCTTGCCAAACATGCTGGGGGTGAGGCAGTGATTGAGAACTGAGAGAAAGCTTTCCTTGCAAGGTTTCAGAAAGATCAGCAGGCTTATATGCAGATGTAAAGCCCTTCAGATAGTTTGGACACAAACTATTTATACAGAGTGTTTTATAAGTCATAGCTGGAACTTTGAATTTGAGCTGGAAGTGGACCAGCAGCCAGTGAAGCATGGTCCCTGTAACCAGCCCTGGTCAGCAGTGCAGCTGCAGCATCTTGGACCGACTGAAACTTCTGAACACTTTCCAAAGGCAACTTCATGTAGAGCGTGTTACAATAATTCAAAGGGGATGTAACCCAAGCAGCTGTCGCCTTGGCGTGTTAGCACCTGGGTGGCCAGGAGAGTGGCAGGCACACAGGTCGTGTGGTCACGGTTTCCTCCATTATGGCAAGATGTCTTGTACTTTGATTTAAATGTTAGCAGCTATGTCCAAACTGGCATCTGAACACATAAATTAGCATGTTCACATTTTATCCAAAAGGTTCTCTTTCTGTCCTCATTCTGGTGATTAATTTCTTCTTCTTTAGAGATGTGTAAGTGGCCACCCAGAGAGCTGGCATGGAGTACGGCATGCTCAACTACGACTCTAGAGATCAAGGTACAAATCCCCACTTGGCCATGGAAAACTACTGGGTGATCTTGGGCAAGTCACACTCTTTCAGCTTCAGGGGAAGGCAAAAACAAAAACCCCTCTGAACAAATCCTGCCAAGAAAATCCTGTCACAGGGTTGCCCTGGGGTTGTCACAACACAACAAATGAGGACCCACCATCTACTGTTGTGGCTGCTGCAGCAGCGGCAAAAGGCCTGTTTTCCTCCACAATTATTTTCTTTGGCTAATATTTCTTTGGACCTTGGTCTCTTTTTGTCAGAGTTTCAGTGTGCCAAGGCCCAGAAACAGGATTCTCCTCAGAGGGTGAATAGGAGAAGCCTGGCCCTCCCCCATAATGCCTGACCTCCGGCAACCGGCAGAAGGGACCCATTCTGCATAGGCATAGGGCTGGTGGTCTCCGTGCCAGTCATCTGCATTCCAGGGTGACTCTCTTGACTCAACTCATCAGCTGCAGAACTGCAGGAACAGAAGAAGAGCTGCTTCCGAGGAACCCTGCTAACTACACACCAGTGTACTTGATAGGAGGAGGAAGTTAGGATGAGGGCCATGCTGAAAACTAAGAAGAAGCAAAGCCTGGAAAAGTTTTTGGAGGGGGAGCAGGGAAACTACAACTTTCCCCACTTATCTGACAGGTTAAGGACCAGAGCACTGACGGAAAATGGAACTGATTGAAAAGCAGAATCCATGTACTGTACTATAGGTAATATGAAGGACTTAATGGAGTTTCCCTTGGGACCAGCTGCACATGCACTCCTTGCAAAGTCAGCTGGCTTAGCATTTCCCCCCACCCAAACACACACACACACAACTTGCTTTGCAAGCAGCGTGTGCATGCCAGCAGTTGCAAGCAAGCCTGCATGGTCAAGAAGAACTGATGAAAGAGTGGGACCCCCATCGAATTAATGGAACTTGTCCCAAATTTGGAAGTACCAAAGAGAGAGTTATCAGATAATGGGGTGTGAAAAGGTGGGGACTTCTTGTACAACTGTCAAAATCCCTCAGTATGGCCACTGGAGCCTTTAGCTTCCATAGAAACCTGTGATGGGATGGGAACTGTGCCCACTTCCAAAGGCTGCTGGAGAGTCTCCTATATGGTGGCAGAGTCAATGGTAGAGGATGCTGTGGGCTGCAAACGAACAACCTAGAGGCTGTATGATTTCCACCCCATCTAGTTTATCCACTGTTTCATTCATAGGAAGCTGCCTTCAGCCAAGTGAGACTACTTGGCTGCCTAGCCCACACTCTCTACTCTGGCTGGCAGTAGCTGTATAATAGGAAGAGCCCCACCTCCTGTTCCCCTTTAACTGGAGAAGCTGGGGACTGAACCTGTGCCCCCCTTGCATCCTAAGCAGGTGGTCTGCCGAAGGCTGTTATAGCCTCTCTTCAGGGCCGCACTTGTTCCTTCATTGTTTAGTCTTATTTGCTTTGTAAGTGCTATGAAAGTTGAAATACAGAAGCAGTTTTATGGCCCAAGCAGAACTTGCAAATGTTATTTTTTTTTCTCCTTTGGATTATATCTCCCAGAATCTTCCAGCTGGTATTGTTAGACAAAAAAAAAAGGAATTTTTCTCAGCTCTAATTATATTACACAGCTAAATAACATGCATAGATGAATGACAGAAGCAGAATAAGGCTTCGGGAAAAATAGCATAGTTGATGGAGGCAAAAATCTCACCCCAAGAAACTAAAGAAGGTCACTGAAGGGAAAGCATATGCTGGGAGAACATCTAGCCTAAGAGGAAGGGAGAGAGACAGAAGCATAAGTAAGTTGAGTGAAGCGCGACAGCTGTCCAAAGAGCAAAGCCTGCATCAAGGAGCAGAGCCCAAGAGAAGCAGGAGGGAGAGGAAACGACAGCTATCATCCTAAAGCAAACAATCAAAGGAGTAAAAATAGGGAGTGAGATTTCGGGATAGAAGGGAATCAGATAACATCATCAGACTGTCTATAAAAAGACGTCATACAATTTAAGCCCCCACCCCACCCCACGCCCACGTACACACGTGCACACACTTTTTGTTAAATGTTTGCCATGTTAGCAGGGATATTCCATGTAAATAGTTATGTAGCCCTTCCAGTGCCCAGTTTCTGAAATGAGACCAATAAAGGCTGAAGCTCATGTGCCTGAACTGGGAAGCATTTTCCTTCAATGCCAGATGAAAAGGCAGTTCAGAGTGGTTGTTATTGCGGTTGGCCACCTTAAAGCATATGCTCTGGCCCAAAGGGATCAGCTAAAAGGGACTTAATTCTGCTTTTAATATTACTGTTCCCTAAGTTCCATTTTTGAGAGATAGGCTGGGTTTAAATTCAGTGTAAAAAAACAACAACATGCTATCTGAGAGGAGATGCCAGAACAGTGACAGGGAACCCGTATCATTCAGATATGGCTAGACTCAACTTCCCATAATTCTTTTATCACAACCATTCCTCGTGAATAGAGGGCTGTCTGAGAATGTGTCAGGGGAAACTACAGATCTAAGACCTTTGCAGTCTCACAGGAGTTTTTAGTTGACAGTCATTGCAAAATTGGTGTAAGAGAGGTTTCCTCAATGTGCAATCCCCATTCCCATTCAAGTTCCCATTAAGTTGAGCCACCATAGGGCCATGATCAGGAATGAGGGAGTTGTAGTCCAACGGGGGAAGGAAGGATGTGTTCATATATTGTTAGGCTTGCCAACATGTATGTGTAACTATCAATATGGGAAACATTGCTACAGTGTATTCTTTAGACAGTGGGCCCTCCATATTCTTGAGGGTTTTGGGTGCGGAACCCTTGCAAAAGTGGGAAAACTGTGAATAACTCCTACCTCACAATCACCCTCACATTCCTTTGCTTCTGGCCCTGGTGTTCCCGGTGGGAATTAAAAAGACACAGTGAAGGGCTTATCGGTACTTTCCCCTGAGAGGGAGAAGAGCAGAGTTGGGGCATTCTAACTACTTCTGAGGGCCATCCTGAAAAGGGAGGGGTAGGAGCAAAGAGAGCACCTGACCAATCAGCAGCCATTACACAGCAGAATGTTCAGCCACATGGCAAAGAGGACACACCTCCAGCAGTGTGTCAGCGGTGGGCTGAGGTCAAGCAGACGCAGGACAAGCGGCTGGGCAATGACAGCGTCTATTGCTGCCAGCAAACAAAGGGTCACAGAGGACCCAAGCAAACAGTCCTGAACTCAAGTTCCGCCTTAAATAACCATCAGGCTCCAACAGAAAACAAAGAAGGGTTACTTCACCCGAAACGCCGACAGGGTTCTTGGCAGGCAGGGTCTCTGGACGCGGTCGCTGGCAGGTGGGGCTGGAACCAGATGCGGGCGGGAGGCACACGGAGGGCCGACGGTTGTTGCTCCGTGCCTCTCCCCGCCCAACGCGCGCCCTAAGTAGGCCCCTGAGCTGGCGGTGGCCAATCCAGTCGCAGGCTCGCAGCTGAGAGCTCCCAGCTGGGCTCCCAGCTGGGAGCTTTCAGCCAGCAGGGAGCTTTCAGCCCACAGCCGCCGTTCTAGCAATCGCCGGGACCAGCGAGTAGCCTCCTTGCTTCGCCACCGCCGCCGGAACATGGGAGGAGGGGTGGCAGCTTCCTTTGGGTCGGAGCCGCGGGTGGGCGGAGCCCCGGGGCCGGGACCCGCCTCCCCTGGCAAGCCCGTGCCCGCCTCGCCTGCCGGAGAGGGGGCTGGAACACCCTCCGCGCCGCCAGCGGGTCCGCCAGTGTTGGTGGCAGCCTCCGCGGCATTCAGGCGCTCTCCTTTGGCAGCGGCAGTCTCCACGGCATCCAGGCGCTCCTCCTCGGCAGCGGCCTCTGCGGCATCCGGGCGCTCCTCCTCGGCGGCAGCAGCCTCTGCGGTGTCCGGGCACTCTCCCTCGGTGGCGGCGGCCTCCGCAGCGTCCAGGCGCTCCCCCTTGGTGGCAGTGGCCTCCACGGCGTCCGGGGAGGTGTCCGGGCCCTCCCCAGCCTCAGAGACCGCGTCCGTGGTGGCCTCGGAGACACCGTCGGGCTCGGCCATGCCGGGGCCCCTGACACAGTGGGAGAGGGGCTTTGCTTGCCCAAAAGGAAAAAAAAATCCATTTTGAAAACGAGCCTTGCAAGCCTGGTGTGAGGAATGCAAGGGAATGGGGGAGGAAAAGGGGGAAGGCAAGCATGTGCCTTGTGAGTAATCAAATTTTCCCACAGCAACCCCGCAAATGTGGAGGGAGGACTGTAATTGCTATGAATGCTAACTATTGCTACAATGTATCTACTGAGAGGGAGACAGCTGGGGAAGTTTAAAAGGAAAAATAAGTTCAAAATATGTTATGAGAATAAAGTGGTGTTGATGTAATGAAAAGGTTCTAAGAAACATGTCAACAATTGTTCAAGATTAAGGAAGCCTGGGAAAGGCACCAGCCTGGGCCAAAATGGGCAACACTGTATTACCCAGTGGAAGCTTAGTGTGAGAGAATTTGTACTGATTACTTTTAAAAGGTGTATGATGGCTGTACAAATTAGTTTCAGCAACTTCTATAGAAGTGTGCTGTTGGTATCCATGTATTTCAGTGAAGAAACTGCTGTTAACTTCAGAGTGTGTTCTTTGGACTGTGGGTTAGCCAGTACATGTCAGTATCCTTGGTAGGATAAAACAATAACAACGCTGTTTCTCATCACGATAAGTGACAAAACAAATAGAGTGACCCAATATACACAGTTAGAACTTACCTTGTTATATTGCAAAAAGCCCCTGAACATACCTACAGAGCTGGCTGGCCCAAGATGTTTTTTGAGACAAAGGACAATTCCCATTCCATGAAGGAAAGATGGGTAGTGTGGTGGCTCAATCCTATGTCAACACTGGGAAAGTGATGGCATCTTCCACTACATCTGAAAGGAAGCTGACTCACTGCACAAGGGTAAATGCAACCCTGGACATTAAGGAAACAGCAATAGTACCTCCAAATAGCTTCCATGAGCAGGCTTGATGCTCAGACATAAGCATCGTAAAGCTTGGCTCACTTTTATGAGTTATCTAGATATCTTTTTACCCCCACCAAGAATTTTCAGGGTTTATGGGGGTTTTTTTACTTGTACAGGATGAAATATAGGAACTTGGATTAATGTTCTTTGCAGCTTCTCTCTCGGGCCTTGTTGGGCTATGTGCAGCCCATCAGATGTTGTTGGATACCAGTACCTGTTATCTGTAGCCAGAATGCCCTATCATGAGCAATGACCGGATGTAGGAAGGCCACAAATTGCCCATCTCTACTATGGCAGTTACACTGTGTTCAAACCCTTATTGTGCTGTGGCTTTGATTTAATGGCCGTGATTGGCATTTTTATTTAATTATATGCAGATTGAGCAAAAACATTGTTGACATTGGTCATGAGCTGTAGATTTTCTCTTTGTCAAGCCAGTTGACTTTCTCCTGGTCAGATCAATCCCCTAAGGAAACAACACTGGTTACAGCTCCCTCGGTATGTCCCTGTATCTCTCCAAGCCGAATGTCCATTGCCAAGGCCACATCACAACATGCTGAGCCCTTAAACTATGTTGAAGTTGGGGCCATTTCCACACTAGACTGTTATAACGCTATTATTCCACTTTCAACATCCTATGTAATGTTGAACATCCGGCTGGCCCCTCCCTAAACTGCAAGCCCCAGGATTCCATAGGATGTTGAAAGTGGAATAATAGCGCTATTGTCTAGTGCAGAAATGGGGTTGGAGGTCCCATAGTACTACCACAAAATAGTGAACATTTGACAATTTAAAGTGCAATAATTTTTATGTTTATTTTTATATAAGCCCTCTCATAATCTGCAGCCCTAAAATGTAGTGTAAAATCCAAGTTTATGCATAAATCTGGCACTCTCGGTGCCTCATGGAAGGCTTTGCTGTGGTTGGTTGGTTGTGAGGACAGTAAAAACTGTGGAACTGAGCCTTCTAATGGCAATATAAATCCTTTTTCTCTGAACAGGGATCATAGGGTATGTTCCTGAGTGGATGCCTGTCTGCTTGCCAGCCTTTTAAAAATGTGAAAGCATGAGATTCCCAATCATTGGGGCATGGAATCCCTCTGTTACACACCCCTTGGTGTATAATAAAATGCCACCATATCTCTCAAATGTTGCGAAGGGCGACTGATGTCAACACTATTTCAAAGGCACGAGAAATATTATTGGTGACAGATTCTCCAGAACAATTCAGCATGCTGGGAGATGGGAACGGGAGCACTATCACCATGTTGCTCTGGGAATACTGCAAGGAATAATAAAGCATTATTGTTTTAGTGCAGAAAGTAAATTAATGTTAGTAATTGCAACCAGAGAGCCAGAGTGGGGTATAGTGGCTTGAGCCTCTGACTGTGACCTTGAAAACCAACTTCCCAGTTGGCCATAGAAACCCACTGGGTGATCTTGAGTGTGTCACACACTCTCAGCCCCAGAAAACTCCATGATGGGTTCACCTTCAGGTCACCTTAAGTTGGAAACGACATGAAAGCATACAACAACTATTGCAACCAACCACCAATAACATTTAACTCTACTGGCATTTAATTACATTGTCAGCTGGGCTAGCCTTAAGCAGGCAGTTGGGCTGCAGCAGCTTTCCCCAACTATAACTCTCATCTTTCCCAGCTACCATGGGGACCTGCAGTTATAGGTATTCTATTCATGTCTGTGGCAGAATACTGACAATCCATGTAGCATAATAATGATTGGAGCTTTGAACTGGGGCTCAGAGGTTGGTATTCTCGTTCCCACTGAGTCATGAAAAACACTGGAGGACCTTTCAGCACCTTACCTTTTTCCGGCGCTGGGGTGCGGGGATCGTGCGAGCAGCATCCGGCGAGAGGCTCTCGCGTCCGGGGTCCTTCAGCTCCGCACGAGCTGCATGCTCACGCAAGAGCCCCGCCTCTTCCTTCCGCAGTGCAGCCTGGAACTTTCCCAGGCTGCGCTGGGGCAAGAAGCGTGACCAGTGCAACTCCAGAGGTAAGTGCACCAGGTAAGTGCACATGGGGCCCGGGAGCAATGCGTGATCACACACTATTTCCGGCTTCTAGCCAAAAATGAAAAGGTGCGCAATTGGAACCTGCTGGCCCCTGGAGCGTCATGTGATTGTGAGTGCATCATGCAGATCGTTCATCACTATCGCGTGACCCTCCAGGCCCTCTTTCGCATGGAAAATGCAGTGTGAAAAGGGCCATAGTCTTGCATTCTTGCATTGTTTTATTATTAGTACTAGTAGTAATAGCAGCAGTAGTAGAAAGATCTTACATTGCCATGGCTCCCAGGTATTACAATGTTTACATATAATATTTATTAAAAAAGAGAAAAATTAAGAAAAAAAACATGAACAAGAACAACAACCAAAAGACAGAAAACATGTAAAAAAGAATGATATCAAAATCAGGAAAGATAACACAGAGCTTAGTTAACAAGAAAGAAAGAAAGAAAGAAAGAAAGAAAGAAAGAAAGAAAGAAAGAAAGGAAGGAAGGAAGGAAGGAAGGAAGGAAGGAAGGAAGGAAGGAAGACAAGACAAGACAAGACAAGAAAAGAAAAGAAAAGCGAGGCTCTCTTTCTCTACAGCAAAATAATTATTTAGTCATAGATTTGCTAAATTAGATTCTGGACTTATTCCTTAAAACTTGCTATTGATAGTTTCCGCTATCTGTATTCCCAGAGAGGAGTTAAAACTTTGCACTCTTGCCTAACTTGTTGAAAGATTTATCAGGTAACAACATCATTAGTTCTTCCAATTCTGCCATTTCATAACATTTCAAGACCACGTCATCAACTGAGGGAATATAGGCATCTTTCTATCTCTGAGCAAGGTTATTCTGACAGCATAGATCAAATATTATAAGATTCTCCATACTTGTTCCTTATTTGAATATCAATTCCATTGAGGACATTGAATAATTTAATTTTGAGAATTTAGTTTTGGGAGTTTTTGTTATGTGCTCATGAGTTTTATTTCCAGAACTTCTTTGCCGTATTACACTGCCACCATAAAAGGTAAAAACATTATTTTTGTTTATGTTTCCAACATTTGCTGTTATTATTATTCCCATTTTTAGATATTTGGGCTGGTGCTAGGTACCATCTATAAAACATCTTGTAATAACTTTCCCTTAAATTGGAACTCACTGTGAATCTCTGATTAACATTCCAGGATTTCCCCCATTGATCTAAATGTATTAGATAGCCTATATTCTGTTCCCACTTGATCATATTTTCTTTGGCTACATCTTGTTCCAATTCATAATTCAGTAGTATTTTTTTAAACTTCTGAACTAGTTAACTTGTTCCTAGTTTCAACCGTTTATCAAATTCTGTTTCTGGCATTGTTGTGAGGATAAAAGAGGAAAGATGTATAGTTCTCTGAGCTTGCTGGAGGAAAAGCAGGCTATAAATACAAGAAAAAAAACAGACAGAATAAAGGACTGAAAGATGAGGTAAAAGCCTCATGCTCATCTATTTGCCTTATTTTAAGATGAGTTCCTAATGGTGTTAGAGGATTCTCAGTCTGGTAACCTCAGATGTAGATATAATTCATGAGAAGCACACCCATGTCTTTAAAAAGCAACAGCAGGAGCCCATCTGACTACATTTGGATAAGCTTGATATATCCTGGTGATAAAGAGGTTGATGGCTTGCTGAAAAAGAGAAGATTTTATTTTCCCCCTGCAGCTCCTCAGCATAAAATCTTTGAGAAATCCAGAATGGCAGCCCTTTTAAAATTCAAGGGCCTCAGTCCCTAGCAATCTGCTCAGAAGGAGGGCTGGGCACATCTCTAAAAATTTCCTTCTTTCCGCCCTATATCCATGTCATCACCATGCCCAGTTTTGTTGGTTTTCTCTCTTCTTTTTTTTTATCAGATTGCAATCTGTCCCCCCTTTATATATTTCCACGTGTATATTTTACCAATTTATACACTGCTTGTATAGATTCCTCTAAATGCATGTTTTAGGTTCATTTTGCATGCCCATGAAATGTGAGGATTTTTCCATGTGAGCTTTTCAAATATGGACCCCCCCCCCACAAAACACATTCATAGCTTGCAGTTCCAGGAACGTAGATTGCACCTCGTCCAGGAATAGCCAGGAAAGGTGAGCCAAGGCAAGCTTATTGGCTGAAACAGCATTCCTCACATATGCTTTCCTATCTCTGTTCTTACTGCAAGGCAGGATCCAGTAGAACATCCTCTGACAAACAGCCTGCTCACTTTGGTGAGTGCTAGCCACTTTTTCTTGCCCTAAAGCCAGGCAGGTGATCTCAGCACATTCAAAGTGCACAGTGCCAGCCTCAAGTCTAGCAGGTGTGTGGTCATGCCTTTGACAGAATGACAACATGTGAATGCTGTGCATACAGATCTGCAAATGAAAGGCACAGCAGGGCTGCCTGGACCTTTAGGCAGACTGATAAATTGGCCTCAGGTAAGAAAGGCTGGGAGGCAGCAGCAGGGTGGCGAATACTTTCAGCACCAGCTGCAGACTGTGAGCCAAGGACTATAGGTTCTAAAGATGCTTCTGGTCACCTGTAAACACAATCAGCCTTCTATATCCATGGGTTCTGCATCCATGGATTCAACCAAACATGGCTCGAAAATAGTTGGGGGGGAAAAATACAGAAAGCAAACCTTGGTTTTACAGTGCATTGAGCACTACGCTGATGTATAGAAATACCCTGATGTTGCCTCCCACCATTTCACAGGTCATCAGGCTCTCTCAGGCGCTCATTTGAATTGTTTACCATTTTATATCAGGAACAATATTTTACTATGCCATTGTATATAACAGGACTTGCGCATCCACAGATTTTGGTATCTACAGAGGGTTCTGGAACCAAACTCCAGCAGATACTCTTACACTGTATTTCTGTTTTCTTTTGGTTTGCATAAGGTTTGTGCTCTCTAGTTGATATGTGTCAATCTACACTAAGAACTGATTTCTATAATATAATTTGAGGTAAGGAAGATGCAGCCCTCCACTGCAAATCCTGTTAGCTTTGATTAACATAACAGAATTAATAATTAATTTGATTTGATATCCCACTTTCTCCTCACCTGGGACATTAAATAGTAAGAAATACTGAGAGTTGTAGTCCAACAATATCTTGGGAGAAGTGGTGGCGGGGGGAATATGACCAGGCAGCCTCTGTATCTGCTGCTTTGTCTGCTCTGCAGGTGCCGATAATTGTTAATGGGCAGCTTCAAGGCTCTCTCTTCTTAGGCCTTTTTACCAAAATCGGACTCAGCTTTTCAAGTAGTCAACTGTCTTCTATAACAGAGGCCACATGGCCACCTGAATCAAATGGGTGTAAAAGTAATAGACTATGATCATTGCTGCACTAGACTGCTATAGTGCTATTATTCCACTTTCAACATCCTATGGAATCCTGAGGTTTGCAGTTTAGGCTGAATGGCCCCTCCCTAAACTACAAACCCCAGGATTCCATAGGCTATTGAAAGTGGAATAAAGCACTATGACAGTCTTATGCGGAAATGGCCTACAACACCTGTTCATTTTGGTCTAATCATTACATGAAACAGATCTGCACTTCTCAAGGAATACACGTGTCTTCTTGATCTTCTTTACCCATTGAGATGAATGGGATGCATTTAAAGACCAGAGAGAGATTTCCAAATGCACAAGAAAGTTCCCGTAAAAAATCCCAACCCCAAAGTGCATGACTATTAAACTACAGATATGAATTGCAGCATACACTTACAAAGCAAACACCAGGATCTCCACGTGCATCTTCATTCCTTTGAAAGAATGTAACTTCCTAATCACTCATCATTAAGCTTTAGAGCCAGTGTGGTGTAGTGGTCTGAGAACTGAACTATGAAACTGAAAACAAGGGTTTGATTCTCTGTTCAACCATGGAAGTCCACTGGGTGACCTTGGGTCCATCACACTCAGACCCAGAAAATCCTGTGATAGCTTCACCTGAGGATCATCGTAAGTTGGAAAGGACATGAAGGCACACACCGATAACAAGGTTGGGTTTCCCCCAGCCGCCCTCATCCCTATTCATCAGAGCAGAAGAAAGGACAAGCCAGGTGGGGACTTCAGTGCTATCAGCAACATGCCCAGCTGCCTGTCCATCAATTTGGGAAAACAGAAGCACATGTAAGTGGGGGTGTAGCCATAGTGGAGACAAAATGGGGGCATCGTCCACCAAATAAGAATTCTGTCCCCTCAAATGAAACTTTCCTTCAATTACCCCAATTTCTAGCATTGCTGTAACTTAAAACTTTGGTTGAGCATTTAGAAACAAAGTTTAGGCAACCAAAGAAAAGGCAGGCAATATGAACACAGCAAATGGAAGAATTCCAAACATGAATGATTTTTAGTGTCTCACTTTCTGCCAGGCTTGAAAGTTGGGGATGGAGAAAAAAATCATTTAGGGGTAAGAATCCTTATTTTGTGGGAGCAATTGTCTTATTTTAAGCTGCACCCACCCACCCAGACGCTATATCCCTGAAGTGGCTGTTTGGATGAGGGCCTGCCTGAGATGCAAGAAGGTGTGGCGCTTGCTGCCTATTGCCCTCCGTCTGAGCTGAATCACTCCTGGAGCTACTGTTCCTTTTGAATCCAGAGCTCCAGTGCAAAATCTTCCTAATTCATAGCAATGGTTCACCACTGAGCTGATATCTGCCCTTGGGTTTTCTTCTGGCGATTCTTTTTCCTCGCACTTTGGCCCGTGACAGGAACTGAGAGCCACCACATAAATTTCCCACAAAGCCTTCATGGCAGACAGCTGAGTGACAGCCAGTGAGGAAACACACAGTTTCTCATAACGACGTTGGGTTAAATTTATGACCCGGAGGAGCATTTGCTTAGAGGGAGGGTAGGCGTGGCAAACAATTTGCTTATTGGCCATGGGACAGCATTACAGCACATGATTTGTGTGGGCTTCACTTTCTTCTTGTGGTAGAAGCCTGCCATAGTAAAGATAATGAGGCCTTAGGATGAAAGAAGTTTGATGCAAATTTGTATCCTCTTTTGTGGAGTTGAGGGAGACGGGGAGGATGCCCAGGGTTGCCCCCCTTCTCCTTGGGTTAGAACTCCATCCCTGGCTGCAATGAAGGCAAGCATGTATTTTTCTCTTGCTTCTTTTGGCCTCTCCCTGCATCTTTTCCCACCTCTCCTGCCATTCCTCTTCCTGCTGCCTCCCTTTATTTCATGCTTGCCTCTCACTCGCCCGGGCTTCCCTTTTTCTCTTTCAAGCTCCCCTCTCCCAAACTTTGTCTCCCCATTCTGTCCCTCCGTCCCTTCACTTCCTCCAGCCTTGTCCCCTGCCCTCTCTCCCTCTGCCTTCCCAGGCCTGGGAGTTACAAATGATTAGATTTTCAGCCCAATTAAGGCAGCCTGTCTCCTGGCTGGAAGAGAGAAAAGGTTGGCTCTGGAAGGTGGGAAACGCACTTTGACAGGCCCTGGCGTCTCCAGCGCCCTCCGATGGCACTGCCTGCTGGGCTCCTTTGTTGCCTGCTGCAGGGGAAGGGCCAAGCACAGTTGGGGGAGTGGGGAGGGGGTCTCTCCTACCCCTCCTTTCTCCAAGCTGAGCAAAAAGAATAGCTAATTAAGAGGTCTAAATGCGGGCAAAACTAATTCCCTATTCAGGCCACTGATGGGCAGTCAGGGGCCAGTGCGGGGGGGGGGCCTGACAAGCTGGAGAGCATGACATCATGTCTTTGGGGAGGGGATGCTGCATCCAAGAACCTGGGGACTGGGTTAACCCTCTCCTCTCTGCCCTCTGGGTGTGTGTGCTTTCAGGTCTCCTTAGGACAACTCCAGGAATTTCATAGGGTTTATTTAGGCAAGGAATTACTCAGAGGTGGGTTTGCCAGTTCCTGCTTAGGCACAGGCAAAGGATCCCCAGTCCAGAGACATAATGAAGTAGCTTGTCTTCCACCCACCCCACCCCGCAACCCTCCGTGCCCCCATTCTGCTTGCAGATGCTTTATACTTTGAAAGAAGGCAGAAGGCAGAGATGGGAATCTTTCTATCTGATGAAGTCTCTGTTAGTTAGCAGATAAAAGCAAAAAGCATCAGGGCTTTTTTTCTTTTAGGGAATTATATGTGAGTCTATGTGAAAGCCAGTGTGGTGTAGTAGCTTGAGCATTGATCTATGACTCTAGAGACCACGGTTGGAATCCCTGCTCAGCCATGGAAATCCACTGGGTGACCTTGGGGAAGTCACTCTCTCTCGGCCTCAGAAAAAGGCAAGAACAGTTCCCCTTTGAATAGATCTTGCCATGAAAACCCTTGCTAAGTTTGTCTTAGGGTGCCATAAATCAGAAACAACTTGAACTCACAACAAGAACAATGTGAAACTGCAGTTCAGATATCTGAGAGACTTGCGTGTTGAGCCAGTTAGAAGGTTACATTTCTCTGATACCTTTTTGCTTTTTGCTCTTCACTGTTCACAAAACAGAGGCCCCCCTCTCCCCCCACTCTAAATGCAACAACAGGGTTCCCTTGTCTTTAAATTATCACTACTGCTACAGCCCTCCAGAGAGGAGGAAGGATGCAAAAAAAAACAAACGTTACTGGATGCATGCTTCAGAAAACACGAGCTTTAAAAAAAATCCTGACTGGGATCTCTTAGCTATAAAGCTTCTTCTTGCCATTTCCACACTAGACTGTTACAGTGCTATTATTCCACTTCCAACATCCTATGGAATCCTGGAGTTTGAAGTTTAAGGAGGGGCGTTTGAGGTTCCACAACCCAATCACCAATGCCACAACCCAATCACTGTTCAAAAGTTATCATTTTCAGCCACCCCAAAGGTCAGAATTCAAAAAGCTATGCTTTAGACTGCACAGCTTGAATCCCTCAGCCTGCACTGCCATTGGTTTATGGTGGCAAGGGAAATCTGGAACTTACAATCCAAAAAGTAACTTTTTCGATCTCTGCAATAACCTCTTGCTCTCTTGAATACAGTACATTCTGATGCTCCATGAAAAAGGACCAGAACTAATGAGTGTAAATTGCAAGGAAGTTTATTTCAGCTTAACAGATGGGAGAAACTTCTGTCTCAGGCTCTGGTGGGCTCTTTCACTGAAGGTCATCCAACAGAGGCTCAAGAGACACCAGTCTGGGATACTGTTCAGGGGTGTCAAACTCAATTTCATCTTGGGCCACATCAGCATTTGGTTGCCTTCAAAGGGCCAGTTGTATCTGTAAGACTATATAAATGTATCTACTTGCAAGCCGTGCAGAGCATTGCCATGGTAACCTGCAGCAACACTCTGACAGTGAAACTTGGACAGAGGAGCAGTCAGAAATAGAAGTAGATCACGCGTGCTGGCTGTGGGGGCCCTCTTCAGAATACTGGCAGTCAGGGGCCCACAATGTGGGGACTGGGCTTGCCAGGCAGGGAGAGTGCCACAGCTGCAGGAGAGGTGCAAGGGCCACATGCAATGGCCTGGTGGGCTGGGTTTGGCCCACAGGCCTTGTGTTTGACACGTGTGCTGTAGTTGTTTCATCTGGTAGAGCCTGCATTAGATGGGGGCAGAGAGCCTAGGGCTAGACCAGCTCCTGACTTAGGGAAAGTCCCTAGGTGCACTTCATCAGATGTGGTAAGTCTCAAAGGCAGCTATCAGTTAGGGCCTTTCCCCACCATCCTGTTATGATGCTATTATTCCACTGTCAACATCCTGTGGAATTCTGGGGTTTCTAGCTTATTAAGGCCAAAGACTCTCTGGCTAAGAATTCTAAATGCCCCTCCCTAAACTGAAAACCCCAGGATTCCACAGGATTTCGAAAGTGGAATAATAGCACTGTAACAGTCTAGCGCTGTGTTAACACAGAAAGGCCCTTAGTCTCAAGAGTGCTACAAGATCCCTTTGCATATTAACCCAGACTAACATAGTTATGTCTTTGACTTCTGCATTCGGTGGTAATTGTTTTTAATTGCATAAATTCAACTTGCAAAACATTTGAGCTTTAACAAAAAAAAATGTCCAGTCAGTTGAGGCTCAAACCTTAGCTTTCAGTTTTAAAAGCCACGATCAGACAGAGAAGTGTCACCATTTAAACTGGGGGGGGGATTGTTGGACTGCAAATCCCAGCAGCCCTAGTAAGCATAGCCAGCAGTGAGGAATGCTGCAACAATATCTGAAGGGCCACATGATTTCCATCCAGGTGCTGTTGTTCTTAATTGCCATTACCTTGATTTCAATTTAGGGCAATCCTATGATGACACACATCAAAGTTACCCTGCTATCAACAGCCTCACTCAGGTTTTACAGACTCCAGGCTGTGGCTTCTATGATTGAGTTTATCCACCTGTAGCATGCTCCCACCCTTTTCTTTTTCTGTCTTCTGTCTTGCCAAGCATTCTTGTCTTCCTTGGTGAGTCATGTCTTCTCATGATATGTCCAAAGTATGACAGTCTCAGCTTAGTTGTCTTGGCTTCTAGAGAGAGTTCAGGCTTGATTTACTCTAATACCAATTCATCCGCTAGAACTCCACTTTAGTACCACATTTCAAATGGGTCTATTTTGTTCCCAACAGTTTTATTCACTGTTCAGCTTTCTTTCAATACATAGAAACTAGAAATACAATGACGTGAACAATCCTGACTTTGGTATTCAAAGATGTATTTATCTTTACAAGACCTTGTCTAGTTCCTTCCAAGTTAAATTGATATGGTGATAAAATGCAGCCATGTCTGGCCCCCTTGCCAATTGAAAACCATTCTATTCCTCCATATTCTATCCTGATGGTGGCCTCTGTACTGAACAGAGGTTAACCAGCAGGACTATCAAATATTGTGGCACGTCCATTTCTTTAAGAATGATGCATAGTTTTTCATAACTTATACCAGCAGTTTTTCACCTTTTCTTTACTGTCCCCCCCCCTTTAAATATTATTTGTTGCTGTGGACCACCAAAACTTAACTCAAAATTTAAAATGCAGAAGCAAGAAATGTCATGGGTTTTCTCTCAGCACTCAGTGCCGTTCACTAGCACGCTCTCACCACATGCAGAGCTATCAAGTACTAAGTACCTTTTTTGCTATCAAACTGTTATTTTCATAACTTTTGAACAGTTTGAGATATTATAATGAAGTTTTGTACAAAAGATATCTATCAGCAGCAAAAGACTCCTGCTCTTTAAGATCAAGGTATGACTATCCATCCATCTTTCTTTCTTTCTTTCTTTCTTTCTTTCTTTCTTTCTTTCTTTCTTTCTTTCTTTCTTTCCTTCCTTCCTTCTTTCTTTCTTTCTTTTTTAACTGTAAAAGTTCACAACATTTCTTCAAGCCTTCACAGACTCCCAGTGAGGATATTTTCGCCCCTCAGGAGTCCATGGACCCCAGCTTAAGAGACAGTGATCTACAGCATCAAAGACTTTGCCATAATCTATAAAGCAAATGCTTACTTTCTCTTGAGGTTCTTTGATGTACTCCACTATCCAATGTATGTTTGCAATACAATCCCTAGTGCTTCTTCCTTTTGGAAGCCCACTTGATCATCAGACATTTTTCAGTCCATATATGATTAAAGTCTTTGTTGTATAATTTTGAGCATCATTTTGCTGGCATGGTGCTAGAAACAAGTAAAAGCAATCAAGACAGCACTGCTGTGGCCAGTTATTCACCAGGAAGGGAAAGCAGGAGGTATCCCAGCTGCAGTTGTGCAGCCAGAAAAGGGAGCTATCATCACACACACCCCATCCCCAGGAACACTAAGGAGATCTGGGAGGTCAATGCTAGCTGTCTTCTCTTGGCTAACCCCTGCCCTATCTACAGCTTGTTAATACACCTGAGGGGATGTCTCCTACCCTCCATTCTCCTCACCTCACTGCAGTAGCCAGTAAATGACTGAAGCAAGATTTCCTGCAGGTGGAAAGCACGCAGAACCGTGTGGGTGGAGCATTATTTTCCACTCATATAATAGAGGGTCTTGGCCATTAAAAACACATTAAAAATCTGAAAACAAGCTAAACAGAGTAGCTTAGTTTAAGTTGTAATTGAACTTGCAATATAAAACAATTTTATTAGAAATCCATATTTTAACCTAGTGAGGAAATAAAGGCAATATCTCTGCCATTCAGGCCTCATGAGTGGGGAGTTTCTATAATGCAGGTGCCACAACAGACTAGGCCCTCACATTCTGCCACAGTGTATTGCCCCCACTTGTGGGACAGAGAGGAGGGCCACGCCACCAGATCTCTCTTCCCTATTCCAATCTGTCTCAAGCCACAGTAAAAAAAAATTAAAGCTTCATTTCCACTTCCTGGTCACAGAGTCATTGAAACATAGAGTTGGAAGACACCCCAGGGGCCATCCAATCCCCTGCTCTGCAGGAACCCACATCAAAGTACTCCCGACAGATGGCCATCCAGCCTCTGCTTAAAAACCTCCAAAGAAAGAGACTCCACCACACTCCAAGGCACCATATTCCACTGCCAGGCAGCTTTGACCATCAGGAAGTTTTCTCTGAAGTTCCTGAGGTTCGGGCGGAATCTCCTTTTCTGCAGCTTGAATCCCTTGCTCCTTGTCCTAGTTTTTGGAGCAGTGGAAAATAAGCCTGCTCCCTTCTCAACATGACATCCCTTCAAATCTTTAAACATGGCTATCATGTCCCCTCCTAACCTTCTCTTCTGCAGACTAAACATACCCAGCTCCCTAAGCCAGTCCTCATAGGGCATGGCTTCCAGACCCTTCACCATTTTGGTTGCCCTCCTCTGGACACACTCCAGCTTGTCAATATCCTTCTTGAAATGAGGTGCCCAGAACTGAACACAGTAATGGTGTCTGATGTCTCCTGGATCAGTGAAGTGGCGAATCTGTCCAAACTTTAAAGTAGTTATCCAAGGTGAACTTACTTTTTTGGAGGGGTATGATTCAGGACCTCTGATAGCTCCTTCAAAGTTCAGGCTAAAACCTGGAACAGAGTCACTGCCTCACTGTCATGGGAGGCCATCCAACCTACCTGTCAGCTCTGCTGGGCAGAAAGAGAAGAGTGTGTCAGTTGCTGGGATGCTCTGGCAGTTACTACCACACACTGTCCCTGCTCAGAAGAACAGTCTTGGAGTGGCATTTTCTTGTGTTCTCCATCCATTATGCCTCTGGTTCTGGTTCTGAGAGTGAAATATTGCAATGCCCAGAATGCTGTACAAGAACCAAAAGTAATTATTTTTTGACACACACACAAACATATCCCAGTGCTGAACACTCAGAGCAAAGCAAACACTGGTGGCAGCTTCCACACTACAGGATAGTTTGGAGTGAAGAGATAAAATCATCACCATCATCATCGTCATCATCATCATCGTCATCATCTCTCTGTTGATCGAGGCAGGGAACAATAACAAATAACCGAACACGTAACATCAGTTAAACGAGCATATAAAACCAATACATATTAAAAACAACCAATAAATACTTATCTGGATACGCCAGCAGCCTGGTCTTTGCTGCTGATTTAAACTCAGGCAGTGTCTTGAGCTGACAACTGTCTTCGACCAGTTGTGTGTGTGTGTGGGGGGGAGTAGCAGCTCACAGACTGAATGGAGAAGGAGATGCATCTTCTGAAAGGGTCACCCTCCCACTCAATCTATGAACCAACCTTGAGCGGGGAAACAATTTTCAGAGGGAATGACACCAGTGGAAAAATCCTCTTTGTGTCAGGGCCCAATTGGGAAGTAGGATCAGTGGGTAGCTGGGTTTTATAACACATTGGCCACAATCCACCATTACATAGGTGGAGCGTAAGGCTCCATCCATGTCATTCCTCCAGATTTCACACAAACAGGGTGCCCTGCCTTGGCTGTGTACTGTCTAGAGGGGGAGTTGACCAGCACTACCAAAGTGCTGTTTGCAACCTGGCTGCCCTCTCAGATCTTTGGGGATCTATTGGAGATCTGGAAGGGCAAGGTCTTCTTTCTTTTCCAAGCTGCAGAACTGCAGTTGGGTCTTTGAACTGCTAGGACATCTCCCTTCCTCCCACCAGTAAACACCAGCTCTGGCTTTTGAAAGCTACAGGGTGATCACTGTGTGTAAGGATGGAAAAAAAGACTTGTTTTTGTGTGCTTTCAAGTCATTTCCAACTCATGTCAGTCCTAAGACAACCCTACCATGGGATTTTCTGGGGTTGAAAGTGTATGATGCTGTTCAGTATGTCACAACAAACCACTACACCATGATGGCTGTAATGAAAAAAAGATGAGAGCCACATGGTGTAGTGGTTTGATCACTGGACTGGAGACCAGGGTTTGATTCCCCAGTTGGCCATGGAAACCCACTGGGCAACCTTGGGCATGTCACATTCTCTCAGCCTCAAAAAAACTCATGATAGGGTCACCTTAGGCTTGCCATAAGTCAGAAATGACTTGAAAGCACACAACAACACTGAGAGAAATCAAATGTGTACTGATCACCATAGATAGAAAAAACCGTGTTGGAAAAAAAGATACACACATGAATAATCTTATCAACAAAGATTCTTGCCATTTTCTGCAATGACATATTTGATTTATTGTAATTTGTAGTTTGACCCTTAGAAGCAGTGGTAAGTAGTTGTGTCTCAACAGCAGTTCATATTTCTTTCATGTAGAAGGTCCCAAGTTCAACTCCTTGGATGCCCTGTTAAAGGAAAGCAGATAATAGATGATGGGAAAGAAAGTCCTCAGTCTGAGATCCTGGAGAATGGCTGCCAGCCAAAGTAAACAATACTGAACTGGAAGGCAAATAGTCTGATGCAACATTACAGAGCTTCTTATGTTTGCCTTTCAAAAATACATTGACAATGCCACCCTACATGTTAACCACTCCCATAACAAACATTTCAATGTCTGCAATTTTGCCCAAGAGCCTCTGGATTTCTTCTAGAAATCAAATCCTGAGGATTTATTTTGCTATCATTTAAAAATATTGGAATTTTTTAAAATTGGCTCCAAAATTCAAGTAATTGCTCTTCTTCACCAGTGGTTTTGCTTCTCATCATCAAGTCCCATTGAATCCCAAAATATATCTGTCATTAAATGAAGGAATGTGTGTATCAAAGAATAATTAACAAAATGAAGCAATGCAAATCTTAGGCTCACTGAGAGGGAAAGATTGGTTCCAAATAGCAATCAGGAAATACTGGCTTGCCAGACAGTGAGAAGAGTACTGTGGGCAATGAAGGCTAAGGAGATCTCCAAGTCTTCATAAAGTCTATGAGAAAACCAGCAGGCGAACATACAGTCTCCCTCCCTCTCTCTCTTCCTCCCACACTTTCCCTCTCCTTCCATCTCTAGGATTGGGCTGTTAAGCCTTTTTGTTTTGCTTGTTTTCTTGCAAAGCTTAGCCAATTTATCCCTCCCTGATGTAGATATAAAGGATGTCCCTTGCTGTCAAGATTCTAGCTGTCAAGATTCCAAAAGAGGAAGGTAATAATTAAAACTCACAATGGGACTACCTTTCCACAGTGGTGGGGTTACATGTTCCTGTGAGGCAAGAGGGTATGATGATAGTAGCAGTGCTGCTAGTAGGGTTTCCCATGTCAGACAGGCTTTTGTGGAGGAGCCAGTCTAAATCTGACAAACAGTTACTGGGCAGCAGCAGTAGTGGGGGTGACACTGATGGAGAATCCCTCAGAGACAACAGCAGTGGCATCTCTTGTAGCACCTTTCAGTTATTCCCAAAGGTGCTGCAAGAGCTATTTACATACTGATCCAGACTAATATTGCTATCTCTTTGAACTTGTTAGTACTGCACAGAAGGAGGCATGGTAAATCCCTTTTGAGTGTCTTTTATCATGAAAACCTTGATTAGAATGTCTTTTACCACGAAAACCCTGTGATGAGATAATCCAAAATGAAACAACAGATAGTGCCAGAAGATAAGACTACCAGGTCAGAGGGCACTCAGTGAACTACTGGGGAAAAGCAGAGGACAAGTATGAGTAGCAGTGTGGTTGATGATGCAGCTGGACTCAAGCTGAAAGGACGTTCAGCTGTTGACCTGCTCAGAGGAAAGGAAAGTCCAAAGCTGCACAAGTCATATTAGAGGAATATGGAATGTGAGAAGCATGAATCAGGGAAAGCTAGACATAGTGAAGGAAGAAATGGAACGTACAAATATTGCAACACTTGTAGCGAGCAAGCTAAAGTTGACAGGAATAGTAAATTCTGAGTCAGTGTTTATTCAGGAAATGAAAATCAAGAAAAAATGGAGTGATATTAATAGTGAGGAGAAATGTAGCAAAAGCAGTCAAAGGGTATCATGCAAACTCTGACCTAATGACATCAATAAGACTTCATGGAAAACCCATCAATATAGCCATAATCCAAGTTTACGATCCAACCACAGAGGCAGAAAAAGAAATTGACAGTTTCTGAGCTGGAGTCCAGGAGAAAACTGTTCACACACCAAAACAGGACTTCTTATTAATCATAGGCAGTTGGAATGAAAAAATAAGAAAGAGAGCAGAATCAAAGACTGGAGGAAAAATTGACCTAGATCAAGAAAGGAAGCAGGAGGGCAACTGATTGAATTTTGCAAGGACAACAATTTGTTTATCTCCAACTCATTCTTTAAGCAACCAAAGATGCAACTGTATACATGGACATTACCTGATGGCCAATAGAGAAATCAAATGAACTACATAACTGGAAGAAGAAGATGGGCGAACTCCATTCTCTGCAAAAACAAGACCGGGAGTATATTTATATATATATATCAGCATGAAATGATAATATAGATTTAAAAAATAGAGTAAAACTAAAGAACTCTAAGGCAATTATTGTGCCAAAATACAAAATGAAGAACATTCCAGTACAATTTAAAGATAATGTAAAAAATAAAATAGATCTGCACTGTTAAGCCCAATTGACTTGGAACCAGAAGAACTCTTGACTGAATCTTATGACATTATTAGAAAGGAATGAAAAGAAAATCTGCAGCAAAAAAAAAGCGAAACCTCAATGGATGACAGATGAAACTCTTCAAACAGTTAAGGAAAGTAGAGAAGCAAAAGTAAAAGGTGACAGAAATAGAGTCAGAATGCTGAATGTAACTGTTCAGTGATTTGTGCACAGAGACAAGGGCCATTTCCATCCTACACTGTTATAGTGCTATTATTCCACTTTCAACACCTCACGAAATTCTGAGGTTTGTAGTTTACTAAGGCCAAAGAGCTCTCTGGTTGAGATTCCAAATGCCCCACCCAAGATTCCACAGGATGTTGAAAGTGGAATAATAGCACTATAACAGTGTAGGGTGGAAATGGTCAAGGAGAACTGCTATATGATCAATGAAAAAAAAAAAAAAAAAGGAAGAACAAGAGACCTCTGTCACAAGATCCAAGAAATCAACGTGAAATTTAAACCAAGAGTGGGGATGCTATAGAAAAGACATTAAAGAATGAACAATTCATTCCAAGGAACAACTATCTGAAGATCAACCTACATTTTTAGAAAGTGAAGTGGAAGCTGCATTGAGGGTACTTAGGACCAATAAATCCTCAGGAACAGATGGTATACCATTAGATCTGCTTCAAGCTACAGAGACAGAATCTACTCTAGTTCTAACTAAAATCTTCCAACAAATATGGAAAACAAAAGAATAGCCCACAAATTGGGCTCAATATACATCCCAGTCCCAAAGAAAGGGGACACCAGGAATTTCAGTAACCACAGGACAATTTTGTTAATCTCTGTGTGAGCGAAGTGATGCTCAAAATTCTACAACAAATACTTTTACCATATATGGAATGTGAAATGCCAGATGCGCAAGTTAGGTTCTGGAAAGGAAGAGACACTAGGAATCATATTACAAACTGTGTTGGATAATTGAGTGCACCAGAGAATTTCAGAAAGAAAAATCAGTCTGTGCTTTATAGATTATAGCAAAGTCTTTGGATTGCACAGACTGTGGAAAACTATGGATTGCTCTTAAAGAAATGGGTATGCAATAACATTTGATTGTCCTGGTATATAACCTGTACTGAGTACAAGAGCCCACCATCAGGCAAGAATATGGAGAAACAGAATGGTTTCCAGTTGACAAGGGGCATGGCTGCATTTTATCACCCTATCTGTTTAACTTGTACACTGAACATATCATTCACAAAGCTGAATTAGACACCGAGGAAGCAGTTGTGAAAACTGGAGGAAGGGACATTACCAATTGAAGATCTGCAGATGATACCATACTCCTAGCAGAAAATAGCAAAGACTTGGAATGATTGCTGAATAAAGTCAAGAAAGAAAGTACAAAAGTAAGTTTACACTTGAACGTGAAGAAAACAAAAATAATGACCAAAGCTGATTTGCATCATTTTAAAGTAGACGATGAAGACATAGTTAATGATTTTTCATACTTTGGCTCAGTCATTAATTAGAATGGAAACTTAAGTCAAGAAATCGGAAGAAGACTAGAACTTGTAAGGGCAGCTATGAAGGAACTACACAAGATCTCAAAGTGTAAAGATATATCACTGAATACTAATATCAGAATTGTCCGTGCCATTGGATGCCTATTTCTAAGTATGGTTATGAAACTTGATAGAAACAAAGCTGATACAAAGGAAATCAACTCCATTTGAAATGTGGAGCTGCAGGAGAGTTCTGCTGATTCTGTGGACTGCTAAAAAGAGAAATAAATGGGTCTTAGAGCAAATCTTGCCTGAACTCTCTGTAGAAACCAAGACGACTAAACTGAGACAGTGGCATAGATACGGCTTTTGCCACCCATGCTGGACGGCCCCCTGTGCCCCCTTAGCTACACCACTGAAAATAGAATTTCTTTGTCAGAGGCTTTAACTGAGGCATGCCCAAATTTACCAAGGTCTCATATGGGTCTGCTGTAAATTTCCAATTGGATCCAGGGGGCAATGGAAGAATCAAACCAGCATGTCTCCTCTTTGGTTACACTAGCAAGGCTGATAGGATTTGCAGTTTAGCCCCTTGTGGAGAGCCACGTGATTCCCACACCGATTAAGTCCCTTCAACACTTTTGACACACAGAACCTCTGTGTATGTGTGTGTTTTAAACAAAATGTGATGACAGTTCTTCTATTCAGTAAGCTAAAAAGCACACCGTACATGCTCAGGGGTGACATGCATGCATCCCAGAGTGGGATGCATTTTAGTGGGGGGGGGTTTCAGAACTGGTGGTATGAGAGTTCCACATGTGGAACAGACTCTTCCCTCCTCTCCGTTAAAAGTCCCTCTTTCCATGCCTCATTCTTCAACGCTGGCCAGTGGAGAGAAATAAACCAGTGGATGGGCGAGTTTGGAGAGGGGTAAGAGGGCACTCAGGAGTCTGCTTTTTGGTCAAGGAAGGAGCTGGACTTGACAACTGGCCGAGGAGGAGAGCAGCTTATCTTTTGCCCACCTGCCACCGGGTGAGGGTCAGAATCCGTGGACAGGGCTCGCGATGCCTCACTTGGCAGCCGCTCCCTCACCATCCCAGTGGCTGGGGCTCCTCCCTGGCAGTGTCCCCCAAAAAGTGCCACCTGGGGCAGACCACCCCCCACCTCCTCCCAGCTATGCCACTGAACCGAGACTGTCATACATATCATGAGAAGACAAGACTCATTAGAAAAGACAACAGTGCTTGGTAAGGTAGAGGGCAGTAGGAAGAGAGGAAGATCACACTACAGATGGATAGACTCAGTCAAGGAAGCCAGAGCCCTGAGTCTGCAAGACCTGAGCAGGGCTTTTGAGGATAGAGTGACTGTCATTCAGAGGATCACCATAAGTTGAAGTTGACTTGACAGCAATTAATAACAACAAATTAGTTAAAAGAGTATATTTGAAATATATCAATGACCATCTTTCATTAGTAACATTGTTTCAATTTCCAACGAATGTTACAGAACATTAGACGGGGGTCTTTGGTTGTGCTTGATAAGCATCCCCTTCAATTGTGTGCTTAATATACAGCATTAAATACATAAAAGTCTGGTAGAGAGCAGATGAAACAACAAAGGCAGCGTATTGGTCAACACATAATAGCCATTTTTGCACTAGACCTCAAAGGCCCCTCCCTAAACTGAAGACCCCGGGATTCCATAGGATGTTGAAAGTGGAATAATAGCACTTTAATAGTTTAGTGCGGAAATGGCCAATAACTTTGCCTGAAGCTTATGAGTTGTCCCCTGATTCATTCATTTTTTCTTTTCTTTTTCTTTTCTTTTCTTTTCTTTTCTTTTCTTTTCTTTTCTTTTCTTTTCTTTCTTTCTTTCTTTCTTTCTTTCTTTCTTTCTTTCTTTCTTTCTTTCTTTCTTTCCCTGCAATTACGCAAACCAAAGTTTACTGTAGCATTCAAACTGGGCAAGCCACACTTTGCTTACAAACCTGAAATAGAAACTCAGTTCAGACTGCGGGTCTCAGTTCCACTTTGTTTGGAGGTAAGAAATGGCTTGTTCAGTTTGGGTACTGAGTAACTGTGGTTTGGGTAAACCATAGTTTGCCTCCAGAATAATCAGCAGCGATATGAGAAGAAAAAATATATTGTTAACTCGTTATAAGCCTAAACATGAGTTCAGTATGGACAATGTGGTATGAAAGAATACTAAAATAAACAACTATGTTTTGATTTGTTGTTAACCATATCAGCATTTTATCACTTTTCTATTGAAATATATAATAAACATTAAAAAAAAAAGAAGTGCAGAAGTGCAAATTTTATTGAATGGAAGTGGAGGAGAGAATGCATGAGCCCTGGTGGCTTAATCAGAGCTTAAGAAGTTACTTGTAAACATTAGTTACATGTGTGGTTTACTACTTCCTGTTTAGTAATAACTTTTAAATGTTACAGTTTACATTCCTGTTTCCTAGGAACAGTTTATTTTCCTGTTTCTCTCAAGTTATTTTTATTAAAAATCTGGAAGTTTTCTTTATTTAGCAGCCTGAACCACAAGATGAGCAAGAATTTGAATCATGTGATATTCTTCCTCCTCTATTTAGTGAGCCCAACCATAAATGTAAATAAAATGTTCCTGTGACAACACAAAAGCTATGATGGTATAGATCCAGGGTTGCAATCCAACATCTCCTCAGTGTAGCATAAATATTTACATGCAAAAATGTGCAATGCCAGTGCTATGCAACTCCATGCAGAATAGCAGCATTGCGCTACACGTGCCAACGACTGGGTGGTGTTGTGCAATGCGCAGCGGTGCTGTCTGCACAACTCCACTTCCACCACTGTCAAGAGAATACATCTGTTGTACTGGGAAGAATAATTCACCCTTCATGCAGTGCGTAGCTCACACATGCCTATGCCACTAACTGGATGCCAGCCATATGTTTGAATTATAATGCGATTGCAGCTTAGTTATTGCAATATTAATTAGATGTTTGTAACTAGTTCCTTCTAAGCTCTGGGGCAAACGCTCATTCAGCCATTACACTGAATCAGCTGAGAGCCCTGAAGGCCACAGGGACTTCCTTCCTCTTTTTACAGCTAGATTCTCAGATTCTATCAGAAAGAACTTTTTAAATGCAATAATCAAACCAAATCTCTCAGCCTCCCCAGCAAAGATGATAAAAACCGTACACTATGAAGGATAGCTCTGTTGCTTATCTGCAACTGAGGTGGGTGAGGGGAAGACCAAAGGAAAGCAAAGGAAGTGGGACTCCAGGAGGTCATGAAAAACAGATGCTCACCTCATGGATATGACAGTCTTGATAATTTACTGCTTTTGCTCTCACTTATTGTTTCTCTCACACTTCCTCTCTCTTTCTTGGACTGGCAAAGCCATTCATTAGAAGATCAGATTGAATGATTCCACTTCCATATTCACTTGACAAATGATTAGCTATGGATTCTGCTGGGCAATTCAAACATTAATTGGAATGAGGACCATTTAGGGAGTGGCAAAAAACCAGGAAACCTACTTTCTATCAAGTCAGATGGCTGGTCCATCCAGCTCACTGTTATCCATGCCAAGTTTCCCAAACTTACGCCCTCTAGGAGTGTTAGAATGCAATTCCTATGAACCCCAGCCATTATGGCCAATTGTGTGGCTTGGGTGGGTGTAAGATTTAGTCTGGAGGGCAACAAGTTGGAGAAAGCTCATGTATGTTGATTGGCAGAGGATCTCCAGTAATGCGTCTCCCTGCTGAACCCAGTGAGGGCATGGACTAAGCTTGAGAACCTGTGAATATAAAGCATGTGCTGTACCATCTTTCCTTGCAGCTGTCCTCTGTTTGTAGGGTTGGCGGGTCCAGGTCCTTTTTGAAGGATCACAAGAAGGGAGATCTCAGGGCCCTTGAAGTTCCTCATGAATCCTGATCACTTGGAGGACAGATTGGGCAGGCAGAAGTCACAGCCTTCTCCACTATAGAAGAACAATTATTATTTATAAATTTGCACCTATGCATAGAAAATAGCTTAGGTGAACCAGTGTACTCATTTGTCCCTATTCTTGGTGATACATTTCCTCAGTTTAAGATGCATCACCCTCTTATCTCTGTATTTGCCTATGAAACTTTGGAAGGTATGAAATGAAAAAGCACATCTATAATAAACTGCAGCAGTGTTGACCTCCACACTGCAGTAGCAACTTCCACAATATATGCCATCATGTCCACTTGCTTTGGGGAATAGGAAGGGCTGCCATCTTTAAACACCCGTAGCATCCTTGGAATCCCAGGCTCCGATGGGGCTATCCTTTTTCCAAGCCTCAATTAAAGAACTAAAGAAAAGAAGCAGAGTGAACAAAATGGTGTTTCCTGCCTGAGAAGATTAGCTTTCCAAATTACTTATGAACATGAGGGTGGGTGGAAGGGGTAAAGCAAGACAGGGAAAGGAAACCAACCTCCCTGGCAATAAATAGCTAGTTCATTTAATAAAGAGGAAAGGGGGAGGGGAAAGGCTGAAAGAAAATGAGGTGGGTGAGTGTGGAATTAGCCTTGTCGAACAAGTGGCTTTGCTGTCCCAGAACTACATCTTTATTGCTGCAATTTTTCATGCTTACTTAGCTTTGAATGCTACAGAAGACAACAGCTCATTATGGGGGGCGGGGAGGGGGAATGGAAGGAACTGGGTAGTCAGGGGAGGGAGTCATAGGCCCAGACTACCCTGGGACATCAATGGGTGTGTGGGGGAACATCCCCCTGGGTCTCTTCCAGCCCTTCCGCAGCAGGAGATCGGAAGGGAAGAGGTGGCGATCAACCAGCAAGGCAAAAGGATTTTTTATTTTATTTTATTTTTGCACCCTGGTGCTGTGAACAAGATTTAAAGTGTGAGAAAAAAAGGCTCATAAGGAGGGACATCTTCTATGGCCTTGTGAACCCAAGAACAGTCCATATATGTGACTTAAGCCTTACTGTATCTTATAATAATCAGCCAATTGTAACCCTTTAAGTGCAGCAAGAAAAATCACACACAGTCTCCTACACAAAGTGAAAAGGATTCTGGGAGCAGTAGTCCAGAAGGTAATTTTTCCAAGCTCTAACGAGCTTTCTCATTCATGACTGGACATGCAAATTATTAATTACAGAAGTCATATATCTCAGCTTAGTTGACAGATGATAAGACCACATCAACATGAACACGACTACATAGTTGTCAGATAATTTCTTTCCGCATCCCACTAACTTGACCCATTTCTGCACTAGCCTTTTATAGTGCTATTATTCCACTTTCAACCTCCTATGGAATCCTGGGGTTTGCAGTTTAGGGAGGGGCCTCAAAGGTATAAACCTCAAAGGTCCCCTCCCTAAATTGCAAACCCCAGGACTCCATAGGAGGTTGAAAGTAGAATAATAGCACTATAACAGTCTAGTGCAAAAATGGTCTTGAACTCCATAAACCTAAAAGGGAAAAACAATCACAGATCCTGTCAGTTGTGGTCTCCCTTTGCTAGGACTGAGGGTTATTATAGCTGCCAGCAGTGCTGACAGTAGCAAACCAGACGGACCCGTTCTCAGATGCTTGTCTTTCTCAAAGGAACCCAAGGCAAGTTACACAACACTACTTCTCCCTTCATTTCTACAGCCTGAACAATCCTGTATGGAAGGTTGAGAGAAAGCAACTGGCTCCAAGTCCCCTAATGAGCTTCATGGCTGAGCAGGGGTTAGAACTATCCGTGGCCCAGCACTCTAACCACTACACCACCTGGCTCCAGGGAAGGGACCTCAAATGAACATTCTGCCTGAGGTCTCTCATTATCTTAAAAAGGCGTTTTAAATGTTCAAAAGCCAAACTAGATTAATTCAAATTATTTGCACCTGGCCTCTGCATAGTGGCTGGCTGGCCAGATCGTAATAAACTTACTGTAATGTGAGATGTGGAGGCAGCGTGTTGTAGTGGTTTGGGCAAAGGACTATGAGCCTGGAGATCAATTCCCCGCTTGGCCACAGAAACCCATGGGGTGACCTGGTGTGCGTCACTCACTCTCAGTCCCAGAAAACCCCGTGAAAGATTTGCCTTATGTTCGCCAGAAGCTGGAATTGACTTGAAGGCACACAACTACAATAATGTGAGGGGATCTGACAGCCGAATAACGAATCTCTTCTTTATTTTAAAACATGTTTTTAAAGATAGAGACTTATTCAATACAGTGGAAAATACAGTTCCTGCCACACCGGTAGAAATTAGTGCCCATTCAAAACATTTTGCTGCCTGAGACAGAGCAAACAATGGTGGCACCCACTACCAGGGACACATGGGGCCTTTCCGCACTACACTGTTATAGTGCTATTGTTCCACTTTCAACATCCTATGGAATTCTGAGGTTTGTAGTTTACTGAGGCCAAAGAGCTCTCTGGCTGAGAATTTGAAAGGTCCCTCCCTAAACTGCAAACCCCAGGATTCCATAGGAGGTTGAAAAGGGAATAATTGCGCTGTAACAGCGTGGTGCGGAAAGGCCTGTGATTCTATGATTCCAGAAGCAGCTGTTCCCCTTCCTACCAGTAATCAAGGGCTCACGGCACCCCAGATCTGCTCCCCCGCTGGAAATGTGAGTGTGACATGTGATGTGTGATCATGTGACATTTTTCCAGTTTTTTGTTTTGTTTTGTTTTTTGCAGCGGGAGGGGAGAGATTGACTCCCCTATTCGCTCTGGCAACAACATTATATGGTCATGCTTTTGTCTTTAAAGAAGTTGAACAAAATAAAGAAAGTGGTCGTTAGAAGCCATTGGACGAATTACTTTAGGTTAAAATGCATTTTTATTCCAAAGTCTCCTAATGAGGGCGTGTTATCCAAATTGAAAATGCTGGATTATAAAATTTGGTGATCAAATTTGAATGTGCATCTCATCTTAGTTAACTTAATTAAATTAATGTACACAATAGTATATAATATAACCTCTTGTTGGTTTGTTCTGCTATTCCAAGTAGGAGATTGGACCTAGCCCTTTTCAGATTCTTACCAAATTAGAACTTTTAAAACAATGGGAAGCTATTGCCAACCAAATCTCCCTGCCAAACACTCAGTTCCCAAATCAGGGACACATCCAACAGTAATTTTTTCTTCCTGGTTTATCCTCTTCTGATGGGGATTTATATAGCTGTTCTCAGTGGCCATCACTCCTCTATGGACCACGGAAACATGCATCCAAGGCAGGACTGGTTGTGGGTTTTCTTTCCCCTACAGATTGAAGTTGCCCCCACCCATCCAAATTTAGCAGATAACACAGTCTGGCTTACCAGAAGATGCTTCTGATGGACAGTCCATCTCTTCAGAAATCCTACACTGTATTATTTGTTACGTTTATTACATGCCTTTCTTTAGCCCTTGTACAGGTTAAAACACAATGTAATCCACTTTTATCACCATGAATAAACCTAATCTAGATTGATTTTGGAGGCTAAGCAGGTTCAGGCCTGGTTAGTACTTGGAATTTAAACCACCAGGGAATAGCAGGGATCTCCCCATGGGACTATGAAAGAGTTCTGCTTGAAACCGCAGAGAGCCATGACTACTGGACAGACCTGACAAGAATGAGCTATACGGCCCAAATGGTCTGACCCAGTATAAGGCAGCTTCCTATGTGCCTCAAATTTGCCAGTAGAATACAATTACATCCAGTAGGTGGATCCAGGTTTTTGGTAACCATTAAGACTACATGCTCAGTGGCTATGTTCCTCTGCATTCCTCAAGCAGCCTCCTCTAACATGCAAGTAAAATGCACAGTCAAAGGGCAGGACAGATTTAAAAATGAAGCAGGCACATATCAGCATAATGTCTAACGCACAACACAGATCACAACAAATGAAACATCCAAGAGTTAAAACCAAACCACAAGATTGTGAGTTTCATGAACTAAGACTTGCATGGTGCATGCTGCAGGGGTATTTTCTGACCTCAATGAGAACATATTGCAGGGTATTAAAATGAATATCAGCTACGGTAGGTGACATTTCAGAAGGAGGAACGGGAAAAACCGCCTCTGAGTATTCCTTGCCTCAGAAAACCCAATGGGTTTTTTATGGGGTTGCCATGAGTTGATAGGCAAATTGAAGGCACGTGTGCACGCGCGCACACACACGCGCACACACACACACGCCCCACGTCAAAAGTTTAGTCTCAAAGGTGCTACAGGATCACTTCGCATACAGATCCAGACTAATCCAGCTATACCTGTGAGTCCAAAGGAATGTTTATGGCTATTTCCGCACTAGAGTGTTATAGCGCTATGATTCCACTTTCGACATCCTATGGAATCCTGGGGTTTGCAGTTTCGGGAGGGACCGGCTGGCTCCTCCCAAAACTGCAAACCCCAGGATTCCATAGGATGCTGAAAGTGGAATCATAGCGCTATAACACTCTAGTGCGGAAATGGCCTATGTGTGCAGAATGAAGTGTGTTCTGCTGCAACACCCACAGTCAAAAAAGCTCAGATGGAATAAAAGTACAATTGAGTTAAATAAACAACAATAAAACAAACCATGCACTTCTTAGTATTTGTGGGCACTGATAAATTCCAGTGTCCCTCCAATGAAAAAGTTCCCTTTTCCCCATGAGCGGTGCCACTGTCCGGCAGCTAATTGGGATTTAGAGTAGTAATAGAGGAGACAAATGTGGATGATTCTAGGTTGGCACTAAGGTCTTGGAAACATCTGCAGAGAGATCAGGGAGAGTCAGCCTGGAAAGAATGCATGGGAGGTCTGGGGCTAAACTGCCTTGTTCTATCCTGTTCTTTTAAATCGAGCACTGCAGTTAGTGCTGTGTACTACAGTTACAATAAACTATGCTTTTCTGCAAAGGATTGTGACTGTGTTTCGTTCCTGACAGCCACAGTGCTGACAAACAGAGCCTGCCCCTTCCTCTTTGCTGCATGATGATTCACTGAGAAACAGCATGGGACATCTTTTTGACTGGATACCTGTTACATTGCCTGGAAGGGCCATTTTCCCCAGTGGCAAAACATCTGTAAATGTGTTGGGATATTATTTGGCCTCCGTTTTTGTTATTCCTTTTCTGTTTAGAGTGGAGGGAAAAAACCTCCAAAACTTAGAGATACTGTTTATAACTGATCAGGTAAGAAAAGTGTAGCATGCTGCATTGTAACCCAGTTCTCCCTAGATATTCAAACAGTACAACACAATTAACATACACTAGCCCTCAGGCTGTCTTTCTTTTCTGTTGCCTTGTTGCTAACTTACTTGTGGCAACCCTATGAATGAAGTGCCTCTAAGTCACCCTATCATCAACAGCCCTCCCCTGGTCTTGTAGACTCAGGGCCATGGCTTCCTTCATTGAGTCTATCCATCTGTAAGGTGGTCTTTGTCTTTTCCTGCTGCCTTTTACCTTACCAAGCATTGGTGTCTTTTCCAGTGAGTCATGCAATCTCTTGGCGTGTCCCAAGTACAGCATCTTGGCTTAGGGAGAGTTCAGGCTTGATTTGCCTAGCACCCGTTCATTTGTCTTTTTAGCGGTCCTGAGTATCCATAGAACTCTTCTCCAGCACTTCATTTCAAATGAGTTTATTTTCTTTACATCAGCTTTCTTCACTGTCCAGCTTTCACAACCATACATAGAAATTGGAAATAAGATGGCATGGGCAATCCTTACTTTACTATTCAGTGATACATCTTCATACATCAGGAACTTATTTAGTTCCTCCATAGCTTCCGTTCTAAGTCCTATTCTTCTGATTTCTTGACTGCAGTCTCCATTCTGATTAATGCCTGAGCCAAGGTTTGGAAAATCTTGAACTATTTCAATGGCCATTTCTGCACTACACTGTTATAGTGCTACTATTCCATTTTCAACATCCTGCGGAATTCTGGGGTTTGTAGTTTCCTGAGGCAAAAGAGCTCTCTGGCTGAGAATTCTAAAGGCCCCTCCCTAAACTGCAAGTCCCAGGATTCTGTAGGATATTGAAACTGGAATGATAGCACTATAACAGTGTAGAGCAGAGATGCCCAGTGTCTTCATTGTCTCCTTTAAAGTTGTGTAATCATCTGTGGTCACTATTTTTGTTTTCTTCATGTTCAGCTGGAAACCTGCCTTTGTATTTTCTTCCTTGACTTTCTTCAGCAATTCTTCCAAGTCTTTGCTATTTTCTGTAGGAGTATGGTGTCACCTGCATATCTTAAACTGTTGATGTTCCTTCCTCCAGTTTTCACAGCTGCTTCCTCAGTGTCTAATTCAGCTTTGTGAATGATATGTTCAGTGTGCAGGTTAAATACATAAGGTGATTAAAGGCAGCCTTGCCTGGCCTTGGCCCTTTCCACACCATATCTCAAAAGCAGGTTGTTCCGTTATAATCCCAGCATGGCCATTTCTGTGATGGTGTTGGGTTAGGAATGCTCTCTATTGCACCCTTCCACTTTAAGCAGATGAATAGTGTTATTGCCACTGGTATTCCCTCCACATTATAGTGCCATGGGCCAATTCCTTGCCTTGCCTTTTCCCTACTCCACAGCTCCTGATTGGTTGGGGGTTTTGGGGAGGTTTTTTGGGAGAAGCCATACTAGTGCAGCCACGTTGTAATGTCATGACACACCAGTACACTATTGCATTTTTGAGCTATAGCAATAAAAAAAGTATTAAAAATGTAAAAAATTAACTCAAAGGAGAAATTTAAAATAAACATGGAGAGGTGATAGATTCCAAACTTGCCAGGCCAGGGGAGTCACTGAGGGAGGGACAAGTTGGGCATACCCACACCCCGCCCACTCCTGGATCCACAATGACAGGAAGAACAATCAAGCATGACTACAGAACCACACTGACCCAGTTGACAGGATTGTAGCACTAAATGAGGCTCTTAATGGATTTTTGCTGTCCTGGATTAACAGGATTTTTATCCTGTCCTGACAGTAGCCTCTTGTCCTGAATACAGGTTATGTATAAAGACAATCAAATGTTGTGGCATACCTATTTCTTTACAAGTGACCCATAGTTTATCATGATCCACACAATCAAAGGCTTTGCTATAATCTATGAAGCACTGGCTGGTTTTCTTCTGAAATTCTTTGATGCACTTAATTATCCAAACAATTTTTGTTATGTGATCCCTAGTTCCTCTTCCTTTACAGAACCCAGCTTGAACATCTGGCATTTCTTGCTCCACATAAGGTAAAAGTCTTTGTTGCAGAATTTTGAGGATCACTTTGCTTTCATGAGAGATTAATGCAATCGTCCTGTGGTTACCAAAATTCCTGATGTCCCCTTTCTTGGGGATTGGAATGTATATTCAGCGTTTCAAGTCTGTGGGGCATTCTTTTGTCTTATATATTTGTTGACAAATTTTAGTTAGAACTAGAGTAGCTTCTGTCTCTGAAGCCTGAAGCAGCTCTATTGGTATTCCATCTGTTCCTGGTGATTTATTTAGCCCAAGTGCTCTGAACAGAGCTTCTAGTTCACTTTCCACAATAGTGGGTTCATCTTCAAATGATTCTTCCTTGAATGAAGGCTTCTCCCTAAATTGCGAAAGGCCCCTCCCTAAACTGCAAACCCCAGGATCCTTTTTGCATGGCATTTGCCATGCGAAAAGGCGCCTGGAGCGTCACGTGATCGTAAGGAGTGATCTGCACAATGCACTCACAATCATGCGACGCTCCAGGGTAGCACAGGCACTGCTCGTGCACTTTTTCATTTTCGGCTTTCAGCTGAAAATGTTGCTCTATCATGGATTGCTCCAGGGCCCCACATACACTTGCCATGCGTGCGGAGCCTCCAGAGCTGCGGCGGTCGCGCTTCCTGCCCCAGTGCAGCTTGGGAAACTCCCAGGCTGTGCTGCAGAAGGAAGAGGTGGGGCTCTTGTGCTGCCTTCTTGGGAGCAGGCAGCTTGTGCGGAGCTGAAGCAGCAGGGAGGCGAGAACCTCTCGCTGGAGGCTGCTCGCGCGATCCTCGCATCCCAGCTTCGCAAAAAGGTAAGTTGCGGAAAGGGCCCAGGATTCCATAGGATGTTGAAAGTGGAATAATAGCACTATAACAGGCTAGTGTGGAAACTGCAGTTGTCATCTGCTAGTTCTCTGCACTGACCATTATAGTAATTCTTCTTGTACCCATCATAAGTTGTTGAACAGTTACATTCAGGGCTCAGACTCTATTTCTGTCACCTTTTCCTTTTGCTTGTCATCTTTCCTTAATTGTTTGATGAGTTTCGTCTGTCATTCATTGGGGCTTCTCTTTCTTTTTGGCTGCAGATAGTGTCTTTTTGCATTCCTGGCTTCCAGCTAGAGTTCTTCCAGCTCTTGGTCAATTAGGCTTAATAGTACACTTTTTTTTTTCATTATCTTTAAATTGTATGGGGATGTTCTTCAGTCAGCATGCTGGCACAACGGTTGATTTAGGCCATTTCCACACTACACTGCTATAGTGCTTTATTCTCCTTTCAACCTCCTATGGAATCTGGGAGTTTGCAGCTTAAGGAGGGGCATTTAGAATTCTCAGCCAGAAAGCTCTTTGGTCTCAGTAAACCACAAACTCCAGACTTCCACAGGATGTTGAAAGTGGAATAGCACTATAACAGTATAGTATGGAAATTGCCTTAGTGTTCTTTAACTTTATTCTGTTTTTTAATATTATCAGTTCATGGTCTCTGCCACAAACTGGTTGTGGTCTTGTTTTGCAATGAGAATGGAGTATCTCCAGCTGCTTCCAATTATGTAGTCTATTTGATTTCTGCATTGGCCACCGGTGATGTCCATGTATATACAGGTGCTTCTTTGGTTGCTTGAAGATTGTGTTTATGAACAAATCCTTGGCCTTGCAAAATTCAATCAGTTGCCCGCCTGCTTCCTTTCTTGATCTCGGCCAAATTTTCCTATGACCTTTGATTCTGCTCTTTTTCCTATTGTGATTAGTGCGTGATTACTTTCTTCCTGGACTCCGGCATACCACATTTCAATTTCTTCTTCTTCTGTTTCTGTGGTTGGAGAATAAACTTGGATAATGGTTATATCAATGGGTTTTCCCTGAAGTCTTATCGATTTAATTCAACCAGACTTTGATATCCTTTGACTGCTCTATCTCTTCTCACTGTTAATGCCACCCCATTTCTTCGTATATTTTCATTCCCCAAGTAAAACACTGTCTCAGAATATCCCATTCCTGTCCACTTTAACACTCTCACCCCAGTTATTGCAATGTTTATACATTCCATTTCTTGTTTTACTATATCTAGTAATTCATGCGTCTCATATTCCATGTTTCTATAACATGTGTTGTGCAACTTTGGACTTTCTTTTCTCCTCTGAGCACATCAAGACCTTTTTGTTTGAGTCCAGCTGCATCATTAACCACAGTGCTACTTGTAGTTGTCCTCTGCTGAACCCCAGTAGATTGTTGATTCTTGTTTGATTGTTGAGTCATCTTCTGGAACTATCTCTTGTTTCACTTTGGATTGTCTTGGATTGTTTCATCAAGCTAAAAGCTATTCAAAAGCAGTTTACCTTGCCTCCTCTTGTGCAGTATTAACAAGCACTATGGTGCCACTGCCGCTGTCTCTGAGAGATCTTCCATCAATGTCACCCCCTACTACTGCTGCTGGCCAGTAGCTATTTGGAAAATTTATTTTACCATTTATGCTTTTTTATTTATATTAATTTATTGCTGATGGTAGTTTTTCTTTATCATCAAGAAAGCTATGACTGAGTCACAGAACAAGCTTTCTTTTCCAAAAGAAATTGATTTCCTTGCAAGACTCCTGGGCAGTTGAAAGTCCCTTTAAGACCTTTGTTTTTTTTTTCTCTCGGAAACATTTGAAGCACCCTGGAATTACACCTTCATAGTCTATTGCATATATTGGAAGGCAATAGGATTTTCTTAACTAACGTCACCCTAGAGCAAAGATGAACAACAATCAAGACGCACCACCTGAGGCTGGATATGAAACACAGATAGCACCATTTTTGGATACAAGTCTGTATGCAGCAGCAATAGCACAAAATGTGGACCACAAGATCAAAGACAGCAGCAAAAATACCATGAGTGGATAGACACACCAAAGACAGCACCATGATTGTTGAGCTTGGAGGAGTCACACTGCAAAACTCAGGGCCTCTCTGCACTACACTGGCCCTTTCCGCACCTTACTTTTTTCCAGCGCTGGGGTGCAGGGATCGCGTGAGCACCTCTGGCGAGAGGCTCTCACGTCCCTGCTGCTTCAGCTCCACATAAGCTGCCTGCTCACACGAGAGCCCCACCTCTTCCTTCCGCAGTGCAGCCTGGGAGGCTTCACTGGGCCAGGAAGTGCAACCAGCGTGGCTTCAGAGGCTCCGCACGCCAGGTAAGTGCACGCGGGGCCCAGGAGCAATGTACAATCATGCACCATTTTCAGCTTCCAGCCAAAAATGAAAAGGTGCACGATCGGCCCCTGCCGGCCCCTGGAGCATCGTGTGATTGTGAGTGCATTGTGCAGATCACTCCTCACAATCCCATGACACTCCAGGCACCCTTTTGCATGGCAAATGACGTGTGGAAAGGGCCACTGTTATAGTGCTATTATTCCATTTCAACATCCTATGGAATCCTGGGGTTTGCAGTTTAGGGAGGGACATTTAGAATTCTCAGCCAGAGAGCTCTTTGGCCTCAGCAAACTACAAGCCTCAGAATTCCACAGGATGTTGAACGTGGAATAATAACACTATAGGGGGCCAGAGGGCAGTTTGCCCCAGGTGGCAATGTTTTGGGGGCATCCCGGCTTGTAGCCACCCCCCGTGTGCCCTGGCCACACCCCCTGCAAACGCCCCCACACACAGTGGCCACGCCCTTCATGCTGCGGCCACGCCCCCCTTCATACACTCCAAGCTCCGCCACCATGGCGCTTCCAATCAGAGCTTGTCAAAGTAGTGTTGGGACTACAGTTCCCCAAAAGAGCGACTTTTCCTAACTCTAGCCTCAAGCAGTTACCACGGCAAATGGCTGTTAATGGGTTTCTCCCACTTTCTTTTCTAAACCATTCCTGTTAGCCAGAACAGATTTACCACGATCCTCCAGGACAGCATGGTTTGTTCTCACTTGCTTTGCTTATATGAAAAAAAAAAGTCACAGGTTTGGGTCCCATTTAAGGGCCATCAGCTAGAGCAGATAATTTTTTATTTTATCATTTGTGTTATTTACTTATTTTAGGGATTTATTTATGG
Source organism: Iguana delicatissima (assembly GCA_948472985.1). Taxonomy (NCBI): domain Eukaryota; kingdom Metazoa; phylum Chordata; class Lepidosauria; order Squamata; family Iguanidae; genus Iguana; species Iguana delicatissima. Next base: position 267,529 of record CAOKZL010001106.1, on the reverse strand, counting down.
TATATTCTTGAGTTGCAGTAGATGAGCAAAAGTTTCTGGCTTTTAGGTGTTTTAATAATAGCAAGAACTAAAACACTGGGAAAGGGCTGCTGGGAAACAGAAGAAATCTGGGAGAGAAACCAAAAATTGATTTTTTGTTTCAAACATTTAAGATCTATGATTCTGTTGCTGTGGAAAACAAAAACCATGGCTAGGCGTACGCTCATAGGTACACTTTGTTGTTGTGTGCCTTCAAGTCATTTCCAACTTATGCAACCCTAGGTTTTCTGGGGTTGACAGTACATGACATGCCCAAGTTCACCTGGTGCGTTTCCATGGTTGAGCAGGGAATCAGACCCTGGTCTCCACAGTTGTAGCCCAATGCTCAAACCACTGCCACAAAAGCCCTTGCCTTTCTTTAATTCAAAGGCCATTTCCACCCTACACTGTTACAGTGCTATCATTCCACTTTCAACATCCTATGGAATTCTGAGGTTTATAGTATATCGAGGCTAAAGGGCTCTCTGGCTGAGAATTCTAAATGCTCATCTCTAAACTGCAAACCCCAGGATTCCATAAGATGTTGAAAGTGGAATAATAGCAGTATAACAGTGTAGTGCTGAAATGGCCAAAGTGTCTGCACTGTCCCCGTTGAATCATACTATGCAGATGCTTTGCTCTGATGGGTAATCTCAGTGATGTTGTTAAAAAAGAAAAGTACATCCCACATGCCTGAAGTTTGTTCACACTTGGTAGAAGCACAGTTTGAAAAAAGATACATTTGGGAACTGTTGCACCCAGAATTTCCCAGTGATCACGGTCAGTTCAGAAAAGTAACTTTTCCAAGAACTTATGCAGAAGTTTAAAACACAGGTGGAAATGCCATTGCCCTTAGCAGGATCTATGGAGACTTACCCCTTATTCTTCCATTCTCTTTCTGTCCCACCCACATCTCTATTCTCCTCTGTTCCTTTTTTTTTTTTTGCCTTCTAGTACTAAGGAAAAAAATATCCCATTCTGTGGCCATATCTGGAGGAAAGGGTGGGGGGACTGGAGTCAAGATGGGAGTTGTACTTCATATGAAAAAGGCTATGGAGCCTCCATTCTTGCTGGAAATTAAAAGCAGAAGCCATGGAGCTGTGACAAAAATCTGCATTATGTTATGGCAACACTTGGCATTTTAAAAAAAGATTTTTTTTAAAAAAATAATACATTGATTTGAAACTCAGCCAGTGATCATCATCAAAGTGATATTAGTGCCTTAGAGGAAGAACAATGGTTCTGGAGTTTGGAGACAAAAGGCGTATTGGGGGTAGGGAATACATGGGGCAAAGCCAAAAGTATAGCTGTCTAATCCCCTTTTAATGCCAGCTCTGGAGACAGCATGAGTGTGGGTGGGTGTTTTTGTTGTTGTGTGTGTCTTGAAGTATAGATACAATTTAGTACGGTACAAGAAGCCTGCCAATAATACAAAAGGGCAAAATAAATAGATAAACTGAATTTCATTATGGCAATTAAAGGAATTTAACTGGTCTGTGTCTGTCCTGTGCCACAAGGAAAGAATCTGAAACCTGTCCACTTCCAACAGCTCCAAAATCTTCTTCCAAAAAGAAATTGGCTTGTCAGGAACATATGGGCCATTTCTGCACTAGAGTATTACAGGGCTATAATCCCACTTTCTATGGAATCCTGGGGTTTGCAAACCCCAGGATTCCATAGGATGTTGAAAGTGGAATAATAGCACTATAACACTCTAGTATGGAAATGGCCATTGATTTTGAAAGACTACAGCTTCCATGTGTCCAAAAAGCAATACTTGTAAAGTACTCAGTCCAAAGAGGGGAAAATTTGGTTTTCTCTGTTAAGTGCAGGAAACTTAATTTCCAACCAGAAGTATATGTTTTGCTTTGTTAGCCTTTATGTTTTTACTCAAACCAAAAGCTCAAGGCTACTGCTGTTGATGCATAATGGATCATGCTTAGTGACATCAGCACAGACTATCACTAGGCCTCAGATTTTGGCCCTGAGATGATACTAAGCTGGCATCCTTACACATAGCTCACTGGTAAAGCACACATGAAGTCCCAGATTCAATCCCTGGTTTCTCCAGCAGGAAGGAATTCGGGGTACTAAGGATTAAAAAAAGTTTCTTTAGATAGTAAGATAAACATGTGGGCTGCCTCAAGCTCCTTGGGGAGACATACATGCTACAAATAATATGCACAAAAAATAAGAGTGGACATAAGAGTTATGACTTCTTGAGAGCCACTTTGGGTCCCACTCCTGGAGAAAGGTGGCAAATAAATAAATAAATAAATAAATAAGAAAGAGTAGAATATAAAAAGTGTGCTGTTTCGGTATAGGAATAACTAGGCATGACATTCTTATTCTTATTCTTTCATTAATTTATATCCTGCCTTTCTCTTGATAATGGAACTCAAGGTGGCTGACAACATATTTAAAGTGATACCAGTTAAAAACAATACAAAACATTCATTATTATAATTTTATTGACCTAAATGAGACATGGCCCAATTTGCACAATGAAGAACTGCATGAATAGGCAGACAGACAGATAGCATTAGGAATTCTTAATTTTTTGTCCTGAATGAGATCAATCTCTCCACACTGCCCATGTAGATATTTCCATTGGGAGGAAAGTTCCTTCTGGCAACTGATATGGCATTATCTTCTGCCTTCCTCCCATTTTGCCATGCATGTTCTCTATTCTCCTTTGGTTTCATTTGGGTGGGGTTGGGGCTGCATTACACTTTTTGATGACAAATAAAGTTAATGGAAGGGCTATTTGGCACAAGGATGCGAAGTCATTTTATCACCATCTTCCACTCAGTTCCTGGACCACCTTGATATACCAAGGGAGCCACTAAGAAAGAGACAAAGAGAGCTGGTGTTTTTCTGTGCACAGAAGGGGACAAGTCTGGCCCCAGCTGAGTTAACAGCTGGCATAGATATGTTGCACCTTATCTCCAGAAAGAAGAGATTTGTGCAGAGGAGCTGTATCTGAGGCCATCACATGCAGAGAATCAGACCTTCACAGGTTGGTCTCTCAGCTTGCCATGAGCAGGAGTCCATTTTATAATATTTACCTATAAGATTATCTAGTCTGGGGGAAAAATATGTACTTTGACCAAAAAAATAGTCCAACTTAATTATCAGCCTACTGTTACTTGCAAAGGATTAATCCTAACAACAGAAGATCTTGGCAAGTTTCATCAGCATTGCACAGAAAACTGTTGGTGGCCTTAAATCACTGTGCATTCCACTTAGTGGAGCATAGAAGCTGATAGACCAAGAATAAGAAGCAGAAATGCAACCCCCTCAGCACCATATTCACCAGCTCCTGAGGCAGCTCCTTCCCAGTGAGCTCAGAGGCTGGCCAAACTTTGAGAAACTCTTGAGAGGGGAAGGAGGAAGGGGAAGAGATGCTCAGGCAGGTCCACTAGCACTGCTCCAAAGCTGCTGCTACAGCAACAGGAATTAGCAGCAAATGCTTTTCAAGACATCACTTTCTGCCCAAGATTCTTTTCCTTGTCTTCAGGCCTGAGAGGAATGGCAGGACCTGAGACTTACAGTTGAGCTCTGAGGTCTCAGGACCCTAGCTGGATGTCTTGTTTGAAATGCTAACACAATTGTGTGTATTTCCCATAGCCTGGCATTTTTCACTTGTGAAAGAAGCAGCTATGGGTGGAGAAAAGGGTGTCAGTACACACAAGGAAGTGTGATCTGTTCATTGAAAAGAACATTCAGGAGAACTCTGTTTTTGGTGTCATTTTTTGAGAGGGTGAATGTGTGGCCTTTTTCAATTTATTTTTATATATCTATATATAGATATATCTGTATGCCACCTTTCTCCCAGCATGGGACCGAAGGTGGATTTGGAAACCCTGCAAGACCATGGATTCCTTCCTTCCACTCCTCTTCCTCCCAAGCATCCTCTACTCTCCTTCTGCCTCAGCCAGATTTGAAACCTCTTCCTGGCCATCCATTCCTTTGCCCTACTTCTCTTCCTCCCAGGCCTCCAGGAGACTGAGAGGAGGATTGCAAGGAAGAAGAGTAGGGGAGGAAGTAGATGGGCTGGGAAGGGTTTCAAATCTGGCCCAGGCAAGGTGGGAATGGACTTGATGGGCTGGTGCTGCTGGCAGGACAGGAGACCGAGAGCCATGGAGTGAGGGGACAAGCTAGTCAAGCAGCTGCTACAAACTCATAAATAATCAAATCCACAAAAGAGAAACCTACAAATGCAGAGGGCAGACTGTATTTCTGGATCACAGATGTATGCATTTATTTTGATGACGACAGCATCACTCTTTGATATGTGAGTGGGCCAATGCATAGAATCATAGCATTGGAAGAAACCTCATCAGCCATCTATTCCAGCTCCCTGTTTAATGCAGGATCTCCAACTAAAGCAACCAATTATGGATCCATCTGACAGTGTTCCCATATACAGTGAGCCCTTGATATCCCTTTGGGATATGGCATGGTGAACGTATCACAGATTTTTCTGAGGCTGAGAATATGTGGCATGCCCAAGGTCACCCAGTTGGTTTCCATGGCCAAGCAGGAAATTGAACCCTGGTCTCCAAGGCCATTGTCTAACACTCAGACTGCTATACCACACTGAGGCCATCACATGCTAGAGAATCAGACCTTCACAGGTAACTACCTTCACAGGTAACTACCTTCCCCTATGTGTATAAGCTAACAGAGAACCAATATGCTGTAGCAATGGTTACATACATGACTGCGGTGAGCAAAGAATATACATTCAGCAGGGTACTATTTTCCATGAAGCTTAGCAGCCTGACAATCATAGAATTATAGAAATGTAGAGTTGGAAGAGACCACACGGGCCATCCAGTCCAATCCCCTGCTATGCAGGAACACCCTCAAAGCATTCCCGACAGATGGCCATCTAGCCTCTGCTTAAAAACCTCCAAGGAAGGAGACTCCAAGGCAGCATATTCCACTGCCGGACAGCCCTGACTGTCAGGAAGTTCTTCCTGAGGTTCAGGTGGAATCTCCTTTCCTGCAGCTTGAATCCATTGCTTCTGGTCCTGGTCTCTGGAGCAGCAGAAAACAAGCCCTCTCCTTCCTCTACATGGCATCCCTTCAAATATTTAAACATAGCTATCATGTCCCCTCTTAACCTTCTCTTCTGCAGACTAAACATACCCAGCTCTCTAAGTCTATCCTCATAGGGCATGTCTTCCAGGCCTCTCACCATTTTGGTCACCCTTCTCTGGACTTGCTCCAGCTTGACCATGTCCTTCTTGAATTGGGGTGCCCAGAACTGGACACAGTATTCGAGATGAAGTCTAACCAAAGCAGAGTAGAGTGGTACCAGTACCTCCCTCGATCAACACACCATACTCCCGTTGATGTAGCTGAGAATTGCATTGGCTTTCTTAGCTGCCGCATCACACTGCTGACTCATGTTCAGCTTGTGGTCTATGAAGACTCCTAGATCTCTTTTACAGGTACTGCTATCCAGCCACGTGTCCCCCATCCTATATTTCTGTATTCCATTTTTTCTACCTAAGTGTAGGACCTTACACTTCTCTCTGTTGAATTTCATTTTGTTAGCCTTGGCCCAGCTCTCCAATCTATCCAGGTCATTTTGAATTTTGATCCTGTCCTCTGGCATATTAGCAACCCCTCCCAATTTGGTGTCATCTGCAAATTTGATGAGCATGCCCTCTATTCCTTCATCCAAGTCGTTGATAAAAATATTGAACAGCACTGGGCCCAGGACAGAACCCTGTGGCACCCCGCTAGTCACTTCTCTCCAGGATGAGAAGCAGCCGTTCGTGATCACTCTTTGGGTTCGGTCGGTCAACCAATTACAAATCAAACTAACAGTAGCCCTGTCCAGCCCGCATTTTACTAGTTTCTTTGCAAGAATGTCATGGGGAACTTTGTCAAAGGCCTTACTGAAATCGAGGTATGCTACATCCACAGCATTCCCTTCATCTATCAAGCTAGTAACTCTATCATAAAAAGAGATAAGATTAGTCTGGCATGACTTATTTTTGAGAAATCCATGTTGACTTCTTGTGATTACCGCCTTGTTTTCTAAGTGATTAGAAACGGACTGCTTAATGATCTGCTCCAGGATCTTTCCGGGTACTGATGTCAGGCTGACTGGGCGATAATTATTTGGGTCCTCTTTTTTCCCCTTCTTGAAGATGGGGACAGCATTTGCTCTCTTCCAGTCTGCTGGAACTTCTCCTGTCCTCCAAGATTTCTCAAAGATTATAGCAAGCGCTTCTGAAATGACCTCTGCCAGCTCTTTTAATATCCTGGGATGCAATTCATCTGGCCCTGGAGACTTGAATTCATCCAGTGTGGCCAGGTATTCCTGTACCACCCCTCTACCTATTACGTGCCGCATTTCCCCTGCTTCCTCACCTGCTCCCCAACCGCCAGGTTGAGTGCTTGTATCCTTTGGGAAAAAACTGAGGCAAAGAAGGTGTTAAATAGTTCTGCCTTTTCTCTTCCCCCTGTGAGTAATTCTCCATCTTCTCTGTGCAGCGACCCTATCGTCTCCTTCTTTTTCCTTTTGCTGCGGACGTATTTAAAAAAGCCCTTTTTATTGTTTTTAATGTCTCTGACCAGCCTAAGTTCGTTCTGTGCTTTAGCCTTTCTGACCTCCTCCCTACATCTCCTGGCTACTTGCTTAAATTCTTCTTTGGTGGTTTCCCCCTTCTTCCATTTCCTGTACATGTTTCTTTTAACACTTGGCTCAGCTGAGAGTTCTTTAGTCAACCATTCTGGTTTCCTCAGATGCCTTCCCTTTTTCCTCCTTATTGGCACAGTTTTAGACTGTGCCTTCAGTATCTCCCTTTAAGGAACTCCCATGCCTCCTGAACTCCTTTCTCTTTCACTATTCTTGACCACGGAATTCCGGCCAGCAGCTCCCTAAGTTTACTGAAGTCCGCTTTTTTAAAATCTAAGATGAGTGTTTGGCTACTCTTATCTTCTCCTTCCCACTGAATGCCAAATTCCAATAGGGCATGGTCACTCCCCCCTAAAGATCCAACCACTTCTACCTCATTAACAAGGTCATCCCTGTTGGTCAGGATCAGATCTAGAATATTTGGACAATGCCTGCCAAAATCCTACAGTCAGCATGGCCAGTGGGATTTGGGGAGCTGCATTCCAAAAAAAGGCAACCTCCTTTGAATAATCACATCATGAGAGCACGGTGTCAACTCAGAACTGTCAAATCTAACTCCGAAAATGCTCTAACAGAAGTAAACTTCAAGGATTTCAGTGGGACTTGCTCCCAGATAAGCACACACAACAGGGGTGGAATTTGTGTGCTATATTGTTGGACTGCAGATCCCATCAGAGCTGGTCAGTATAGACAATAGTGAGGAATGCTTGGAGATGCAGTTCAACACTTAGTGATTACGTTTGTGGGTCGACTGGCCATGATGACTGGAGTAATCTGAGTGTTGTAGCACAAACACCCCAATAACTTTTCCGTGCTTAGACCACTGGTGAGATTTAGATAGAGCTGTGTATATATGTGTGTGGTGTGTGTATTTAGGAGAGGAAGGGAAAGAGAATTTTACAGAAGCATTTCCTTGGCTGAAGATAAGGGATACCTAAGGAGATTACAGACAACAAAATGGGGGGAAAGCACAGACAATGCATGTCAAGCAACTTCCAAACTTTCTTGCTGTTGACAGGTGGAGCCTGGCTGGCTGCCTCTATTCAGCCCTGGGAGGAGCAACTCTTTATCTCAGTAGGGAGCTCCCAGCTACTGCAGCTCAGATGCTACCCAGCAGCAAGCTGGCTTGGCCCAAGCTACTCAAGAGATGCTCCCCCCTCCCCTTTAACTGCTCTAAACTTTGCGGAGCTTGTTTTCACAATTTCTACAAACATCACTACGGGAGTTGTAGTCCAAAAAATGAGTGCTGAAATGCATACATCCATTGACTCAAGCATAGATTTCATAATCCGTTGGTAACCACACCAGGGAGTATTTAGCAGAATGCAGAGATGACTAACACCTTAATGCTAAATGGTAAAATATCCAGGGCCATTTCAACACTAGAGTGTCATAATGGTATTATTCCACTTTCAATATCCTATGGAATCCTAGGGTTTGCAGTTTAGGGAGGGGCCTTTGAGGATGCTCCTCACATGATTGGGAAGCCTTTGAGGCCCCTCCCTAAACTGCAAACCCCAGGATTCCATAGGATATTGAAAGTGGAATAATAGCACTATAACAGGCTAGTGTGGAAATGGCCTGGGAGTCCAACAATATTTGTTTTCCCAACCCTGACATAAGCAGAAACTTCATATCCTTGGGCCCTGGAATGGCTGGCTGCTAGATCTCAAGGGTTTTTTGTAAAAGTAAGTCTAGAACTGCACAGAGACACATGGCTACAATCTCACCATGTAGCCCACGCTGCTAGAGTGTGCACTTAGGTGTTTTCCTATTGCACATGCTTATTCACAATGGCTCACATTATTCCAGGACTTTTAGAACTCTACATAGAATAAGAGTGGAAAGATAATCATAACATAAGTTTGAAAGCACACAGCAGAGGCTTACTTTATTTATAAAAAACTCCCAAGTACTAGGGGACAGGGGAGGGAAGATGCAAACACAAGAGATCTGTGGGCCTCAGCTCACATTTATTTGCGTTGAGCTTAAGACAACAAGGGATCAACTCTGAAAGGAACAGTAGTTCTTCTAATGCCTATTGTATACGCTGCATGAGAAGCATAGCAGCATTTTAAACATTTGGAAGGTTAATTTATGATAACAATGAATATTTCACATGATTTGCAAAGGAAGGGATCCCAGTGTTCTGGAATTGTGCACTGAAAGAGCTGGGAGCAATGTATAATATTAGTGGTTGAAAGATAAGAAGATGAAGTATATTATTGTGAAAATGGTAAACTAAATAATAAATCATAATCTAATAGTATCACTGCAATAATATGTATTTAGGGGTGGCAATTGCTTATATGTTTGCAGAAGAAAATGTGTTTATTTTCATAGGGCGCTCCTATACAAATAGAAAACAGAATGATGTCAGAATTACCTTTTAGGCACTGTGGTATAAAGATGTGCACCCATGCATCATAGAATCATAGACGATTTCCACTCTAGACTGTTATAGTGCTATTATTCCACATTTAGCACCCTATGGAATCCTCCTAAACTGCAAATCCCAGGATTCCATAGGATGTTGAAAGTGGGATAATAGCATTAGTCTAGTGCGGAAATGGCCATAGAGCTGGAAGGGGCTGTTGAGTCCAACACTCTGCCCAGTGCATCCCCAGCATGTCCCTCTGCCCCATACATACATTCACAGCTCGTTGCAAAGAACCACCTTTTTTTTTTCTTTTTTTTTGTCCCAGGGCAGCACGACAGGCTGCAAAGAAATACAGCACTTCTGCACCTTCCTTCCTGGAGAAGTGAGGGACTTTTTTTCCTCTCCCAGGTGCATCTTTTCTAACCCTCACATAACAAACTATATGGACTGACATCTTCTCCTCAGCAATATGATGAAAAGCCCCACCAGCCTCCTTTGTATCTGGTCATCCTGGTGGAGGAAGTGAGAAAATACAATAAAACAATTGGGGAGAGGGGAGCTGATGAGCTTTAATTAAACACCACAGAAGCGTTTAGCCGGCAAGCCCTCTCCTCTTGGGCTGGGGGAGCAGAAGAAGCCTTTAATGAGGCCTTTACATGGGGCTGTGCCTGCATGGGTGTCTGCCTCTCATTCGTGTTCCTTCTGCTGTTCGCTGGTGATGTCTCCCCAGGCTGGTGCCTTGCATTACGGCCTTTTTGCCAGCCGAGGAGGTCAAAGAGATGAAAGCATGCCTTTGTGTCTCTGCCCCAGGTTCCTAGGCGACGGACATCACCTCACACTGGCACAGAACAATGGCCGGCCCGGGTCCCTCAGAGTTGTCTCTAGCTGATGTCACATCTATCATGGTCATCATACTTCAGGGAGGGGAGCAAACGCACATGAAGAATGAGGCCAGCTTTGAAGTCTCCCGAAGGAGTGTGCCTGCTGCCTCACTCCTCCCCTCTACCTACCTCCCACCCTCACGGTTGGGGAGGGAGATGGGCTCAAAGGAGGCCTGCGGATGAGGTTCTAGCAGTACAGCTGCAGGATGGACTCCTCAGCCTGGGAACTGCTGGTACTCATAGGTTATTCTTGACGGGGGGCACACAGACCATTGCCCCAGGCCACAAAACGGGGAAAGAGGCTGCTTCAATATCAGCATTGCTGCATTGTTGCCAGTTCATTTCTTTTAGAATCTCACAAACCTAAGCTGCAAAAATCTAATGGGACAAAGATCAGAAAACAAACTCTGTTGGTTGTCACATCATTTTGTTTGGCCAGTAGGAGCAAGACAGCTACAGCCAATAATAGCAACCAATCCTCCTCAGGCTTGCTGTTATTATTGTTATTCTGTTTATATCCCGCCTCTTTTTGCTGAGGAATCCAAGCTGGTCTACCCAACACCCCTCCTCTCTACTTTATCCCATTTGTGTTGAAGGTCAGGCTGAGAGGAAGTGATTGCCCCAAGTATTTCAGTGTGAACATTAAAGGGAACTTCTTGATGGTAAGAGCAGTTTGGCAATGGAATCAATTGCCTAGAGAGGTAGAGAGGATCTCTTTCTCTGGACGTCTTCCAAAAGTGGCTGGGCAGCTATCTGCTGGGGATGCTGGAGCTCAGAGCTTTCCAAACTGTGTGTCATGACATGTTAGTGTGTCGGCTGCAGTGTGTAGGTGTGTCGTGTGAACGTAACAGAGGGAGGGGCTACCTCTCCTGCCACCGTGGCAGGCCAGGCCCGGGTGGAGGGGCTGCCTACACTTACTGAATTATTTACTGAATTACTGTGTCCTGAAATGATACGTGCCTAAAAAGTGTGTCACCAACATGAAAAGTTTGGAAAGCTCTGCTCTATTTGCAGTTCCTGCACTGAGCAGTGAGTTGGTCTCAATGGCATATCAACCCCCTTCCAACTCTTAAGATTCTATGATTCTGTGACTCTATCTCCAAATCATGCTACAGAATACCTAAGAGGAACCATACCATCTTGGTACCTGAGGAGGGAACTCATACAAGTATCTTTCTATCCTTTTTGTCAATAGAACAAAGACAACAACCGATGTCCTGTACTGAGGAGTGTCAAGTGAAACAGTCCATGCATGCAGGTCCATGCCTCCCTTCTCTGGGCAGCTGTCAACCCTGATGGTGTTGCCACCACCTCACCAGGAGGGTCCCTCTTCCGGATTCCCAATTACTCACTGGAAATCCTAATGAGTTACCTCATTCCTTTCTTTCATGCTTCCCTGATCACCTCCCCACAACAGTAAAAAGCCACGGCTGGGTTTGAAGGCTGCCTTAAGCGGGAGCAGGTAGATGCACAAGCAGCTACTTCATAGCTCTTAAAAACAAGACCTACACACATGTAGCTCTGAGTTGGCGCCATGCAGACCAATCACTCATTCCAAAAGAAGATTCAGGCCATTTCCACACTAGACTGCTATAGTGCTATTATTCCACTTTCACCATCCTATGGAATCCTGGGGTTTGTGGTTTAGGGAGGGGCCTTTGAGGCTGCTCCCTAAACTGCAAACCCCAGGGTTCCATAGGATGTGGAAAGCAGAACAATAGCACTGTAACAGTCTAGTGTGGAAATGGCCCCAGACATAATCAAACCAAAGAACTATAGACCTATTTCATTATTAAATAATGATTACAAAATACTTACAGCAATACTGGCTGAAAGACTGAAGACGTTTTAAATGAGGTAACACATGAAAGTCAATGTAGATTTTTACCAAAAGGATAGTTGAGAGAAAATAGAAGAAGTGTTACAGACATACTGGAATATTTAGAAGCACATAATGAGAAACAGTCAGTTTTGATTTTTTTTTTAATGCAGAAAAAGCTTTCGATAATGAAAATTGGACTTTTATGATAGAGACACTGAAAAGGATAAACTTTGGCTACAATTTTAGTACTTAGATTAAAGAGATTTATTCCCCCAAAAGTGCAGTTTTTGATTAATGGAGACAAGACAAAAAAATTGTGACATATAGAAAGGAATAAAGACAAGGTTGTCCCTTATCACCTCTCCTTTTCATACTGATACTAGAACTCTTAAATAGAGCAATAACAGTCACCGACAGCATTCTAGCCAATAATAATAATAACTTAACAGTTTGCCGCCTTTTCATGGCACTAAAGATCCACTGTCTGAGCTGATGGTCTCATTCTACCTAAATGGTAAGGGTGGGCTACTGTAAGGAATGCACAAAAATTTCCTCTGAGAAATTGCAATAGTCTGGAATTTATTCAGTTTGCCTGAAATTTTTGAAAATGGTTTTCCAGGATTGAGAGCCTGCCCCCACCCCAGTGCAGACATGGACAATTTGTGTTATAATTTTGCTTTGGTTAACCCATCACAGGGTGGCTGCTCCAGAAGATGTGAGCCTTGCTTACTTGCTTTCTCCCCTGTTACAGGGGAAACAAGATTAGTCTTTAACGACATTATAACGCTAATTTAAGAAATGCTTAAATATACCTGTGACAAACCTGATGGGAGGGGGGCTTGACAACAGAGCCTCCTTGGCAACCGAGAGTGTTTGATTGGCTGGTAAATTGGAACATTGGATAGCCCAGGAGAGGGGCTGGTAGAAAGAGAGAAATAGCAAATTCTAACTTAATGTAGGTCAGTCTAGATGACCTCAGGGTGTAAGAAGAAAGCAGTTAATTTTCCCTGCAATTGAAGTCTCTCTGTGTTTCAAAGGAGTACAATAGAACTCTGTGAGACAGAATGTTAGGGAGGATGGAATGTGCCTCGCTATGCTTAGCAACATTTGTAAGATTATGCTGGAGAATGGTGGGAACTATTGTTCAGTTTCCTTTCTTGGACATGTGATGTCTTGCACTGGAAAATGTATAAATTCCTATGAATGCAAAGGGGCGTGGCCCAGACTTTTGAGATGGATCTCACCGGGACATTGTGCACAATAAACAATTTTCCTTAACCATAGGTCTCTGTCTCTGATTCTGCAACAACTGACAGGGGAGTGATTGAAGGGGAGTAGAGAAGTGGAGAGTTTGGGAGAGGTTGGAGAGCTGGAGAGCTCTGGGAGAGAGAGAACTGAGAAATAGGTGTATGAAAGACAGTGAATGAATTGAGAGAGAGAGAGAGAAGGGTGTGCTGTTTTATAAACATTTAGATACAAAACAAATTTAAGCAATGGTGTTACAATAAATGTTTGACTTTCTGTTTCCCTTATAACAGTCTCACAGAGTCTTACTCTACATCCTGGAGTATACACGCTACCAACAGTACCATTTTTACCATAGTTCCAATGGTACCACAGTTTTTGAAGAGATAAATTACTGCTTGCCCTTATATCTGGAGAGTGGCAGATTTACGGAAAGCAGTAAAGGGAGATAACCCTGGAAGGAGGAAGCCAAGCGGGACAAGAATGAGGAAGGTGCTGCGTTCTCAGGAAGGGGAACTGAGGCAGACCTGTTTGTCCTAGCCCTGGCTTGATCCAGAGATCGCCCTGGCTGTTCAGACCTTGAGCGAGGCTTGGGTGCCTTTCACACTCACGTTCTCCACAATACTTTTACAGTCACCATAATTTAAGCAATGTGGTTAATAGTAGAAAGTGGTCATTTTGTTTTTTTCAAAAAAAGGGATTAGTGTTATGGCATTCTTTAGATTATTGTTATTGTATGCCTTCAAGTCATTTCTTGAGGCAAAACCTATCATGAGATTTTCTGGGGGCTGAGATTGTGTGACACACCCAAGGTTTCCATGGCCAAGTGTGGAATCGAATCCTTGTCCTGAACACTCAAACCACTATACCGTGTTGGGTCTCTATGCCTGTCATTAATATTTTAGGTTTTTTTTAAAAAAAAATATAGCTCAAAAAGGTGATTTAAGTGCCATTTAACAAGTCAATTAATAGCAACAGTAATACAGTGCTTACTCACCTCTACAGTGACTGTGTGAATCCAGCTTCAAGTATCTGAATTGCTCTTGTTCCCTTCTGCACTCACAGCAGCTGTGTCATTGCCCGGGCGTGGCGGGTAGACAGCGCAGTGAATGCGCAGAAGAGAAGCAATATGCCTCATAAGGCAGAGAAGGCGTTGGGCCTTCCAGCAGCAGAGCACGAGGGGCCACCTAAACTGAATGAAGGTTGGCCCAGTCACAGCAGTCTTTCCTTTCTACAAAGTAGAGTCACTGGAAGGAGGCAGAATGACAGGTTCATAAATGCATATGTTATAGGGCAGTGGAATTTAGGCTTCTATCCTTCTGGTTAGTCCTAACTAGAGTAGACCTATTTGATCCATTGTTTAATTGTGAGTCAGCACATAGATAAATCTAATGGATTCAATGGGTCTACTCTAGCCAGAAGACCTGGGTCTTAGTGTGAAAGCACTATAGTGTGGCAGGAGGTACTGCTTTTGGATTACAGCTCCCAGAATTCTCCAACTACTACTGGGATTCTGGATACTGTTGTCAACAAGAGTAAAATTTTCAAACTCTGGATGGAACCTAGTAGTCTGTGCAGGAAGTCAGCAACATGGACGTTTCTGAACACCTGCAGTGTGCCGTTTCATAGGAAGCGGGATTCTCAGCAGAGGGCAAGCCGTTGTGTAAAAAGAATAGAGTCAGGCAGCTCAATGGTCACGCACTCTAGATTCAAATTAAAATGGGAAACAAGCTTCCCTAAAACCCTAGAAGAATTTGTGAGCCTCTCACTACTAATCCAAGCTGAAGACCAGGAAAGCCAGTGGAATAACTTGTTGATCTTTTTGTTATTTTTATTCTGCATTTGCTGAAGTAAATTTAGTTCCCATAAAAGTGAGATGTTGTCAGTGCAGACTTCAGAGGCAGCCACGGTGCAGTCAGCAGCTGTGCAGAGCATGCAAGAAAAAGCCTAGCTGGAGTCCTTCAGACCTGCCCTAATCCCCACTCTTCCCACTCCCTACCGCTTCTCACTACAACATAAAACCTGCTTCATTCATTCTCCACCTATTGTTCAGATATCTATGGCTCACGTTCACTACTGTTCTGTCAGAGATCGAGGAAAAAGTCAGATGGTTTTGAGGCTCTTGCTGAAATGACCCATTTTGTGAAGACTGAATTGAGAAACAAAGTAGACCCAGCCTGACAAATTCACACATTTGCAAGGCCTGCATTTTATACGCACAAAATAATGCATACCTCTTTAAAATGTCAGCAGTTAAAAATGCATACCATGGAAAAACACATACTAACTTTAGTCAGTTAGGAAATTGTATACAAAATGTGGATACTAGGGGAAGTGTATAAATAAATACTTATGTTCTGGAAAATGCATACAAATCCTCATGTAAGAAAAAAGCAAAGCTTCTAATTTGATATGAACACAGGATGGGACAAGAAAGGGATTGGAGATCTTCAATGAAATTGATGGTTTTTCCCATACCTAATTGCAGTGGACAGCTTCCCCTGAATAAATCTTGCCACAGGAACCCTATGATAGGGTCACTGTAAGTCAGAGGCCCGTTCTGCACCTCACCCCCAACGCACAAGGGTGACGAGATCGTGACAGGATCACAGTGATGGTTCTGCATGATGTCATTGCAATCCCTTTGTGATCCCATGGCTACCCATAGCAATCGTGGAATAAATCACCGATGTTAATGAACCATGATTGCGAAGTCCTCCCACCATCTTCCCACACTTGCTTGCTGTGCAGAACATCAGGAAGCGCAATGGCTGCACTTCCACCCCCAGTGCAGCCTGGGAAAGTGCTGGGCTGCTCTGTAAAGGAGCAGAGTCACTGCGTTTTCTCCCATCCAGGAGGCAGCTGGTGCAGAGAGGACCACTTCTGTCATGTTCCCCTCCCGGGATATCCAAACCTGGGATCCCCACATGATGGATTCAACAAAAGGTAAGATGCAGAAAAGGTCAGAGTCAACTTGAAAGCACATAACCACAAGGGTGGTGTGTGCCTTCCATTGTTTGCCCCCAAAGCAGCTGAGTGCAATTACCTTTGCCTTGATTCTGCTTGCAAGTGTTTGAATCCTTTTGCAAGCTGATTTAGTGTCCACAGCCTTCCAAAGTATGCATCTTCTCTATTTCTGGTCCTAGGATTCCAATCATATTTCAGTACCTGTCAATATCTGAACATTCTTTGAAGTTTCATCGTCTGTCAAAATTGAAATTGGAATACATTTTCATACACGGTCCTAACAGTAACTTTGAGCTCCTCTTGCAGGGCATGTAGGAATCATGTTAAGAAATCTTGCCCTGTTAATGTAAAAACATTTTCATTGTGATGTAAAAATGTAGTGGGTGAGATGGATGGGGTAAGGTACGTTTCGTGCTTAGTGTATATAGTAAGGTATTTTACTACAAACCCCGAAACGAGAATCACCTTGATACCTGGGACAAAGTTTTGGATTTTTTTTTGCAACAAAGCCTCACATTTTGCAGCAACCCCCAAACTGAGATACAGATACAGACAAATCAACCTGGGGTTCCAAGGAAAGACCTCCTAAAAATTCAACTTAAGCTGATTTACTCTAAACCTGTGCCAAAGTTTTGCAATTGTTTTGCAACATTTTGCAATGAAAAGCCCATGTTTTGTAACAACCCCAAAACTGAGATACAGACACTTCCATTGCGGGTTCCTGTTTCCTTCATGATTAATGGGTGTCCCAAGCCAGGTTTTCTGGGTAAAAGGCGAAGTTTCATTTTGTTGCACACTTTGATGTTATTCGGAATACCTTGGTCTCTTTAATATTTAAAATCCACTCTTATTCTGTTATCATAGTGATAGACATTGCAAAACATGGGAGGTTTGTTAACAAAACTCTGAACAATAATTGCAAAACTTCTGCAGAGGTTTGGAGTAAATCAGACAATGTTGGGTTTTGGGTGGGGGGCTGTTTCTTTGGAACCCTGAGTTCCTGTGTCTCAGTTTGGTGGCTGTTGCAAAATGAGGGGTTTTGCTACAAAATGTTGCAGAACAGTTGCAAAACTCTGGTGCAGGTTTGGTGGTGATTCCAAATTTCAAGGTTTATAGTAAATGTATCCTATATAATAAGAATTTTAAGCCTGCACTCCACATGGAGCAGAATAAGGTGGCAGGGTAGAATTTACTGCTTAAGATTCAGGCTTGGGACAGGATATCCTATTTGAAAACAAACACAGGAATTTTAAAACTGTATACATACACACAAACCCCAGAAAATTACAAAGAGAGGTTCAATTATGTTCAAAAATCAATTATCTTAGTTTTATTTACATTTTTTAAAATGTACAGACTGAAGTAGTTTAGCTCATTCTACTCTCATTCCACTGTATGCGTTGACCAGGCCTTCTCCATTCCAATTAAGACTTTTAAAAACAGAACTACACTATAGTTATGCTTGTTCTTGATCTTTTCCGTATGTTGATATGCCTTAAATTTAAACTATGAGATGAGCATCACCTATAGCCAAGCAGAATGCAAGACAGAGCAGAGAGACACCCAACCAGGAGCAGACCCTTTTAAGCCCCGTTCTTCATGTGCCATTTGGCTTTGATTCCGAGGGAAGATTTCTGAAGAAGAGACACAGCTCAACCCTTGTGAGGTGGGGGTGTTGCTGGGCAGCTTCCCAAAGTGGTTGTGAGCCAGGGATCTAATTGTGGCTAGGCAAGACAGAAGAAGAGAGAAGCTCCCTCTGTTTACCATAGGAGACATGATAAGGATTTATGAGAGAATGACTGAAATTAGACGTTGCAATGCGTACATCCATATGGAAGGTATGAAAGAATTAGCAACACCCTAGTATGCTACTAGCAAAAGTCATGGGAAGGAAGGCCTGTGGATTGCTGAGGTACCTTGTAAGATTTGGGAATGGAGAAGGGAGCAGTGCCTAATCTTACAAGGCTTGACCCAAAGTTTAATGGCTTGGAGGTATTCTAGAATCTCCAAGGGAAGGTTGAAACAAGAAACAAGGGTGTTTACTTTTCTACACGGCTTTCCCTCCGTTTTAAATGTCCGGTACCTTCCAGAATGCTATACCAGGTTTATTGTTGCCTTCTGTGCCATAAACATGGCCATTTCCACACTAGACAATTATAGTGCTATTATTCCACTTTCAACATCCTATGGAATTATGGGGGTTTGCAGTTTGGGGATAGGCCTCAAAGGCCCCCCACTAAATTGCAAACTCTAGAATTCCATAGGATGTTGAAAGTGGAATAATAGCACTATAACAATCTAGTGACTGTTCTTTGTTCTGCTCTCTGCTCTCTGTCTCTGATTCTATGGAAGGACATGGGACAGAGAGCAGTCCCTGTGATCAGATCAGCAGGTCTGGCCCCATTGTAAGGACCGCTGATTTGAGTGTCAGAAAAAGTCATTGTTGTTGTTTCTTCCTCCTTCTCTTTTTGTAGCTTGTGTGTTTTTTCTGCCTCAGGTGTTATATTGCTTGACCAGCCCCTTAGCCTATGTGCCAGGAGTGGACAACTGTGCAGAGGTGAGGGGCAATTTCATCCCTGCCCACCTGTGACCAAAATTACCTGTTTTCATTTGCTTCTTGGACAAAATGGTGACAAGAAGTGAAGTCAAATCACTCCCAGTCATCATTTTGGCCAAGATGCAGCTAAAACCAGGAAATGGGGGGGGGATAGAAGGATATTTTTAACTATTTTGAGGTGTTTCGGCATAGTTTTGAGTCAACAATCATTCAAAATTGTTTGAGGGACTTTGGGAGAATGGTAGAGGGCTTTGGCAGCTGCAAAAATGGGTGTCAAAGTCAGACACCTGGGCCCAGAGAGGAAAGTGGGACAGCCAGCATAGTCCAGCTGGGAGGAGACAAGCAAGCACTTTTACTCAAAGAAGTCCATTTACCAGAGCGCCAAGCAAAGCCGTAGTCAGAGTTCCAAAGCCAAAGGTCAAGAGTCCAGAGATCAATTCAAGTTATCAGGAACCGGATGCTGGGAGCAAGGTACACACAAGAGGAGGGCTAGTAAGAAGTTTGCCACAAGCAAAGGGAAGCTTCCAGGCAGGCAGTTATATAGCCCCAGGCACAGGTGTGTCCAGTTACCACTTCTTAAACTTAGCCAAGGAAGCCTCCCTTTGCACAGCCCTCTTGAGTCTCTGCCTTGATTGGGGGCTTATTGAACCAGGCTCCAGAGCCTCTTCAGAATTGGATCCCTGTTGCTCCAAAGGAGCAGGCACAGAATCGGATCCCTGTTGCTCTAAAGGAGCAGGCAGAGGGACGTCCGCGCCTGCTTGGGCCATGGCAGCAGAGGGAGCTCTTGACCTGCAGGACTCATCTCCAGCCAGAGCCACAGGGACCAACAGCTGCTGCTCGTCATCAGCAGCTCTGACAGGGGCTTCAGTTATCACAATGGGAGTTTGGGGCAGCTTGCAGCCTACGGGATGAACTTTCACAACCCTTGCTGGATACTCCTGCTGACACTGGCTTCTTGGAGCATAACCCTCTGTTTAGCATGCCTTCACCTCCCTGGCCCCAAGCCTGATGTCAGCTGTCATAGACCCTTTTTGCACAGCATTTTCCATGCAAAAGGGCACCTGGAGTATTGTGCAATTGTGAGGAGCAATCTGCACAACGCACTCACAATTGTGCAATGCTCCAGGGGCTGGCAGGCACCGATCGCACACCTTTTCATTTTCGGCTGGAAGCCGAAAATGGCGCGTGATCATGCATTGCTCCCAGGCCCCTCATGCACTTACCTTGCGTACAGAGCCTCCGGGGCCGTGCTGCTTGCGCTTCCTGCGCCAGCACAGCCTGGGAAACTCCCAGGCTGCACTGCAGAAGGAAGAGGCAGGGCTCTCACATGAGCAGGCAGCTCATGCGGAGCTGAAGCAGCAGGGACACGAGAGCCTCTCGTCGGAGGCTGCTCGCGAGAGCCTCTCACCAGAGACTGCTCGCGCGATCCCCGCACCCCAGCACTGGAAAAAGGTAAGGTGCGGAAAGGGCCATAGTGTTCCCTCCTAGCCAGGCAGTACCTCTCTGTGTTTCTGCAGCCAGATGCATGAAGAAGATTCCAATCTCCCAGCTTCCAGGGTGGGCAGGGGCAGGAGATGTATGTTTCTTCTGACCCTGGAAGTCCAGGAGAATGATATCTTTTTTGTGCTTCCAGCTGCAGAAACACATTCAAATGATATCTGTGCAGCCACCCTCTTTAAGGTGCCCTAGGGTGCCCACTGGCTGCTGACAGGTAGGCTGTGAGCATGCAGGTGGTCACTGCAGGTATTAAAGAGCATAGGCCTGGCCTCTGACACCAACAGGATTCCAGGCCTTGATTTTGGAATAATGTGGCCCATGTGCCAATTTGCTTCAGGTATAGAAATGGTTTGGGCTGGCCATGGTTTAAAGTGCTGTCTGGAATGCAATGCCATTTCCGCCCCAGACTGTGATAGTGCTATTTTTCCACTTTCAACATCCTATGGAATCCTGGGGTTTGCAGTTTAGGGAGGGGGTTTCAGGCAAACCCCAGGATTCCATAGGATGTTGAAAGTGGAACAATAGCACTATCACAGTCTGGGGTGAAAATGGCCCAAGTCACACCTTTCTATCAGCCACAAAAATAGATCAATTGAAGGCTACAAACTGTTGCAAACTGTCTTACTTTGTAAGATACTTGCAAGACTGCCACAATTTATGCAGGGGTGTGATCCAATAATAACAATGTGAAAATAACGTCAGTTTGACTGGTGCCTCAGCTTATCCCATCCTTAGTATAAGGATTAATCTAGCCCTGCTCATGGCGGCATACACTCACCCATGGTCACAATATCTGAAATTGGTTTCAATGCTCTATTATATTAATAACTAGCCTATTTACCCAGCATTGCTTGGGATTTTGTTTTCTCATTGGTAACACTTGTTAGAAATACCTTAGGAATTACCTAACCTTACTTTAGGTCAATTAGATGTGGCTGAAATACACACATTTGAGATCCTGTGTCTCTAATTCTGCAAACTGCCTTGTCCAGTACCTGTAACTTTCTCCCATATTCCCCAATCTAATCTGTATTCAGAGTTGTTAACATGTAGAGGTTGGGTTCCTGAGGGAAATACAGTGTCCTTCTCCTTGCTGCTAGGCCTCACCTCCATAGCAACCAGCCAGGCCCAAGTCTGAGAATTCTAAAGGCCGCTCATTGAACTGCCGACCCCAGGATTCCATAGAGTCTTCACAGCCAGCCAATCACCTGGGGTCTTCTCACCTCACACAGCCAATCATCTGAGGTCTGCACCTGCCTGATGCAGACAAACAGACAAACTGACTCACGCACTTTGGCCATTTCTGCACTACAGTGTTAAACTGCTACTGTTTCGCTTTCAATGCTCTGTGGAATTCTGGGGTTGATAGTTTACTGAGACCAAAGAGCTCTTTTGGCTGAGAATTTGAAGTGCCCTTCCCTAAACTACAAACCCCAGAATTCCATAGGAGGTTGATAGTGGAATAGCAGCACTTTAACACTGTAGTGCGGAAATGGTCTTTGACTTTTGTATAGTAGATAAGCGCAACAGTCGTTGAAAGAAACATAACTGCTGGCATGGGACACGGTGTAGCATGTGCTTAATTTCTAAAGTGAGAGACGTTGGGACGTGAGCAGGAAAAAGTAGTGTCCTACTTGGTCCTAAAGTGGTGACTGGCCAATCTTAGGGATGATCTTCCAGTGAAACCTTTTATATACAACATTTGCCCTGTTAACTGTGCAGTTGGTACTCGTTTGTTGTGCTCTTGGGCTTCTCATCAGCTCTGAACGTCTATTTTGGGATTACCACATAGATCAAGGACTTGGAACATTATATATCTTGATTTGTTAAAATCTGATGCTTTCCATATTGGCCCAGAAACAGCTTTGTATAAATACCATAGATTATCACAAGGCATATCCCATGAGAGTTCCAAATGAGGGGAAGCTCCTCCAAGAACCTCGGAAGATTTGTGCTAGACTAATTCAAACCAAAGGCTTATCTGTTCCAGCTTTCTGTTCCTGCAGTGGCCGGTCACACCCTTATGAGATGCCCACAAGCGGAACGTGGCTGTAGTAGCACCCATCTGCTTGTGTTCCTTAGCACCTGATACTGAGAGGCGTGCTACCTCTGACACTTGTAGGTTATATATAGTCATTATGACTAATAACTTTGACCTCACCTTTACTGTGTTCATTGGCTTTGAAAACAATCAAACTTAAGTGGCTGTGCATTCCTACTTCCCATCCAGTGCAGCCTCATATGGAATATTTATTCCATATAGACTAAATTATAGTGAACAACCATTTTAATTTTTAATGTCTTGGGGACCATGTTTCTATCTCCATCAAAATATGACCAACCCACGTGCCTGTTTATCTTTTGCCTGCTCATAGGATGCCAAAATGTTTGTTTTTAAAAATTCAATCATTCTAAGGATGGAGAGAATATTTTTTCATCATTGTTTCTCAGCTGAATAAATGGGTTTCCTAACACTTGGAGAAACCTAGTCAGGGTGGAAAACATGGAGATTAAAATATTTGCACATCCTGAAGTGCTTTGGAAAATTATTCTTCAAGGAAATACACATGGATTTCTTTTGTGCAAAACTCATGGATTTTTACATATTTATGCAAAAATTCATTTCTGTGCAGAAATTGTGTTTTTGCACAAAAACCATGATGTGTTTCTGGAAATGGTGGGAGGTTGCATATAAACAGTGTTTTTGCACTCAAAAAAAGGGGGGGGTTATTTCCAGAAACATTTGGTTTTTGGTTGCAAAAAATAATGTTTTTATGCAACACAGTTTTGTTCAACCTTTGTCCTACTGGTTAGCCCCAAAAAGAGTAGGCTCATTCAATCCATTGTAGAAAGGTTAATCAACACATAGGTAAATCGCCTTGATCTACTCTAGATAACACTAACAATAAGATTTAGGCCTGTGGGTTCTTGCAGGAAAAAAATTTTTTTTGCACATTTTCTCATTTCTGCACAGAATAATTTTCCAAAACACTGATCAAAAACTGTATGGAAATATTTGCTTTCTCCTACAGTAGAGAAAACTATAGAAATTATGGGTCCTTGCAATTATACACCTAATTTTTCTTTATTTCATCATTGTTCAATTGGGGCATATGGGAGTAACATACACAGCAATGTGATTAAGAGCCCAAGAATTTGGCTGCCTCAAAGAGCTGCCCCATGCAGTCGTAAGGGATGCTCATGGACCCACAGGGCTCTGTGAAAGGTTGCTGTGAAAGGTTGCTAGGGGTCTTGCAAGAGATCATAATTGGAAAAAATATTTTTTCTTTTGAACTGTAGATTTAACAATTTTTATGAGGGGGTTCCTTGAGATCCAAACATTATTTCCAGGGATTCTCCAAAGTAAAAGGTTGAGACAGGATGGTATGGGACTCCTTTGGGATTTGAGATCTTATGGTAACCTGAAACACTCACAAGAGGCCTTCCTCACAAAACTTGAGGTCGACCTTATATAAACCTGCTTCACATGTCAGTCTTGAACTGGCTGGCAATAAGGTTGCAAGGTTTCAAAATTAGGTTTTCTCTGTGTTAGGCAGCCACTGATTTGCTCATTGCTAGCCAAGATCCATCCATAAAGAAGGGCGTAAATGTATACAGAGTACCTGATAATATATTTTGCAATTTAATGGGTTTTCAGTGCTGCCAGTCATGGTATTCTTCTGGGCTGCTCTGCTGGGGTGGGGCTTGGAGCCACTGTTTTGCAGTGGCTGTGTTCCATCCTGGAGGGGTGAACCCAAAAAGTGGTGCTGTGGGATTTCTGTTTGACCACTGAGCCTGGGGTCTCTCAGGGTTTGGTTCTGTCCTTCATGCTATTTAACACAGAAATGAAACCACTGGGAGAGGTTGTCCAGAGTTATGGAGTTTGGTGCCATCAGTATGAGGATGATGCTTAATTTTACTTCTTTCCACCACAGTCCAGGGAAGCTGTTTTGGTCCTAAATTAGTGTCTGTCACCAATAACGGACTACCTGAAGCTGAAACTGAATCCAGACAAAACAGAGGTGCTTCTGGTCAGTTGAAAGGCAGATCAGGGAATAGGGATTCAGCCTCCACTGGATGGGGCTACATTCCCCTGAAAACACAAGTCTACAGCTTGGATGTGTTCCTGGATTCAGCCCTGAACTGGGGAAGCTCAGGTTTTGGCCATGGTCGAGAGTACATTTTCATGGGACCAGCTGTGCCTGTTCCTTAAGACATCAGATCTGGCCGTAGTGATACATGCCTTAGTTACGTCCCAGTTGGAGTATTGTAACACATTCTATGTGGGGCTGCTTTTGAAGAGTGTTTGGAAAATTCAGCTGGTCCAAAGATTTGCAGCTAGACAGCCAACAGGGTCTGACCCAGTTGTTGCAACAGCTCCCCTTGACTGCCTGTCCATTTCTGGGCACAATTCAAAGAGCTGGTTTTGACCTATAAAGCCTGATTCAACTCAGGTTACTTGAAAGACCGTATTCTCCCTTATAACCCCCACCAGCCTTTGAAACTTCCTTCCCAGTGAGGTTAGACTGGCACTCTTTCTACTCTATTTCCATAAAGAAGTGTAAATTTTTCTGTTTCAACTAGTCTTTGAGGAATGTTTAGGCAGGACAGACCTTGTCCAACGTGCAGAATTTTCTATCTGCTATTTTCCTAGGCTGTTGTTTCTGTTTGAAATGGTTCATGTTTTCAAGTGGTTTTAAGATTTTAATAGTTTAATCACTTTTCAACTTTATTTTCTGAATTTTTAACAACATTTTCTTTTTTAATCTGCTGTAAGACTCATTGGTCATTTCCACACTGGACTGTTACAGTGGTATTATTCCACTTTCAACATCCTATGGAATCCTGGGGTTTGCAGTTTAGGGAGGAGCCTTTGGGGATTCCCTAGGATGTTGCAAGTGGAATAATACCACTATAACAGGCTAGTATGGAAATGGCCCTTGTGAAAGGCAGTGCAGTATAGTGGTTTGAGTGTTGGATTAGGATACTGGGATATGTGGGTTCCAATCCCCACTTGGCCATGGAAAACCACTGGGTGACCTTGGGTAAGTTACACTCTCTCAGCCTCAGGGGAAGGCAAAGGCAAACCTCCTCTGAACAAATTCTGCCAAGAAAACCCTGTGATAGGTTGACCTTAGGGTCACTATGGCTCACAAATGACTTGGAGGTGCATATCAACAACAAAGCCTCCCTGCGTTCTGAGTGGGGGAAAAGGCAGGAAATGTCAATGGAAATTAAAACAACAGCAACAACAACAACATATTGTTATTTAAGGATATTTCAGGGCTACTGTTTTATCACGCTATAAGAGCCAAAATAGCCATTTTGCATACGCCATACAAATATAGAGTCGGAGGGGAGCCTTGTTTTGAGCCCTTGCCTCAAGGCAAGCAGCAGCAGCAACTACGCCTCTCCCTCCCACCTGTTACCTGCTGAGAACAAGGTAATTGAATACGCCAAAGGGTTGTTTTGGCTTGATTTTGGCTCTTCATAGAAAGGTGCAAGGGAGTTGTGGCTCTCCAGGTATTTTTGGCTTGCAGCCCTCACCAGCTTTAGGCACTGCAATCCGAAAACATCTGGTAGGCTACAGTCACACACAGCCTCACCTGAGGCCTGCCTGAAATATGCTCAGGACTCTGCAAATCCATTTTGTTGTTCTGGACTGATACTAGAGTAGATTTAGGCTTGTCTGTCCATGACTGCTTTCAAGCTGCTTCATGCCTCCGATTCCCCTGTCAACTTATGGTGAAACCCATGAATTTCATAGGGTTTCCTTAGGCAAGGAATCCTCAGAGGCAGTTTTGCCAGTTCCTTCCTCTGAAATAGAGTCCACGGCACCTGGTATTCATTGACAGTCTCCTGTCCAAGTACTAACGAGGCCTGGCCCTGCTTGGCTTCCAAATCATACAGGATCTAGTGTCTTTATTTTGCGTATTTTGGCCTTCTAGGCTGCCTTGTCCTTCTCCTGATTTTTTCCTTAAGGCAGCCTCATACAATTGTCCTAAATGAAAAATCAGGGATAGGAATTCTTGAGGTGCATCTTGTAGGCTAGAGGCTGCTCCCCTTTTTACTGTGCTCACAGGGACTTAACAGACAATATCAATTTAAACAACTCAGTTCAAAGACTTCAGCCCATGGGTCTTCTCTGTTCTAAAGTGATGTGGGGAGCTTTCAGTCTGAAGCAAACAAGCAGTGTGCACTATGTAGCAGATTTGAAAGAAGTAGCCTTGTTAGTTTGGACCAGTATACAAAGGGATTTTGTACTACTTTTGAAACTAAGAGAGAAAAAAAAACTGAGAGAAAGAAATTGGTAGTATAAGCCTTTGTAGACCTAAACTTCATCAGAGGCATCTGATGAAGTAGACTTACATCTACAAAAACTTATGCTACCAACTTCTTTCTCTCAAACTGAAAGTGTGCTTAATCCCTTTATTTTACCACTTTTACCCATTTGCAACACCACACCACACAAACTAATCTGTCCTTACAAGACATCAGTTAAGTCTTTCAGTATACTGGCTAGTGGAAATTTCAGTGTGGTAGCAGATGGGTATTTTTTTTCTTTCATGCTCCCAACTTCTTTGATCCCAACCAAGCATGTCCAAAGCAACCCCAGATATCTCGTCTTTGTGAAAGCTGGAGAAAAAGCAATGGATATATCAATTATTAGAGCTTTTTAACTTACTGTAGCTTTGGCGCTGTTTGTCAGGTGGGTTTGAACTTTTTCCCATTTGTAGATGTCTTGATGTGGATCATGGAGGCAAAGTTTTAGGTTAACAGGAGACATTTTACTGATTGAAAGAATTTGGAAGCTTATAGTGGTGGAACTCTTTTGTGAGACTTAACTAAAGTAACGAATAGGCAAGTAATACCAATTTCTGTGTCATGCTTTGAGCAGTTACTGCTGAGTGGCTGGGAGAAGCACAATGAAGCCACACTGGTTCAGATCAAAGGCCTATGTAGTCCAGCATCTTGATGCCTACAGTGAACAACCAGATGCTTCCAGGGAGCACACGAGCAGGATGCAAAGGCAACAACCCGTATCTGACACTGTTCCCCCTCAACTGGCAATCAGAAAAGCATGCTGGATTTCTGATTTTGGAGATACCATAAAGCCAGCATGAGTAGTAGTCATTGGTGGTCTTCTTCTCCACCAGCTGGGAAGGGCACAATTGTCCATTTCAAGTAGTAAGCTTGGGCTCCAGACCATGAACTCTAAAATGAGTACCCTAGCCTGCCATTCATTCCTCGAGTACCAGTCTAAATGAAATGGTATCATCTTCTCAGAACAGGGGGTTTGGGAAAATGCTGAGGTTTACAGAACTGAGCAAGAACTTTGGGACAATGGGGAGTTTCCAAATAGTCCTGTGGTGACTGAGCATACTCAGTGATGATAGAAAAATGATATATGTGTCAAGATAGGGAATGGAATAGGATGTCATTGAAAAACAGCATGGTCAGCTGGCTGAAACCATAAACAGGAGTGCTTCACACCACGACCTTGACACAAAGTCCACTTATTAGTGGGTTGGGAAGCCCACGCTTCTCCCATGGGCAGATTCATGACTGAAATCAGCTACATTTTCCCAAGTTCATAATATTAAATAACCAATCTGTAAGGTGCAAAAGCACTTGGGGGAAGCTGTTAAAAAACTGCGAAACCCAGTCTGCTGTCTGGTGTATGCTTGGAAAGTTGCTCTCAGACTTTCTAGGAGACATATAATTTTCTTTGGGATGCCTTAGCTTTAATCACATAATTTTAAAGAGACTTTGAAGCTGGTGTTCAAAAAGCAGTGTAAAACCAATTGTAAACTGTGGCCATTTCCGCAGTGGACTGTTGTAGTGCTATTATTCCACTTTCAACATCCTATGGAATCCTGGGGTTTGCAGTTTAGGGAGGGGCCTTTGAGACCCGAATCCTTTGAGGCCCTTCCTCAAACTGCAAATCCCAGGATTCCATAGGATGTTGAAAGTGGAATAATAGCACTACAACAGTCCACTGCGGAAATGGCCTGGGCTTCAGTGCATCAGAAGAAGTCTTGTCCAGAAGTTCTGCAGGCAGATATTCTCTACTCATGAATGAGTGAATGCTGTTGTCTATCAAGTTTATGGTTTGTGTGTGAGACAGAGCAAAAATCTGAAAAGAGATGCTTGATATTCAAGGCTGCTCTTCCCAATCTACTCCTTGAACAAACTTTTCTTTAAAGAAAACAAACTTAATTATTTAGATTTTGTTTTTGTTTTTTTTATTTGCATGCGGTAGAATTACAGAGTGAATAATATAGGAAGTACTTAGGCCATGGCTGTATTTGAGTATAATGACAGCATCACACTCAAATACAACCGTGGCCTAAGTACTTTCTACATTCTTATCGCTGTAACTCTACCACATGCAAATAAAAAAAAAGGAATTCCACCAGGCAATGTTACTTCTAGAACCAGCACACTGTTGAGACTATATACGATTTCATTCATTTATACAATAAATTTTCATTTCTTGGAGGCAGAATGTGTGACGCTTGATGGCCTATGGTGACATTCTTAAAATTCGCTGCTCTTCTGTACATTACTTGAATTCTTGAAAAATCTTCCTCATTTAAAGCCTTCCTTCGGGGCCTCATTTGCAAGCCATTTTTAAAATAGGGGAAGGAAGAGATCTATTTTCAGAAAACAGCTTATATACCAATTTTGCTTTCAAAGCTTGCTTTGGGTCAGGTGATTTGGCAGCTTTCACGCACAACTACCAAGTGTTGCTCTAAAAAGGGGCTGCGGGAATGTACTGTTGCTGCTTTGGTGTCTGCTAGAAAGATGTTCAAAGGTGGCAGATCTAAAGCAGCCACCAGCTTATTAGAACAAAGCCTCGTGTTGATCTGAAAGCCCGATGTTTCTTCAGAACTCAGCTCCATTTCAGGGGAACAGAGTGGCTCTGCTGATAGCTGGTTCCAATTTATTCACTTCTTGGAGGAGACAGTAATCAGGGAAGGAGATAAATAATCTTCAGATGGAACAATTAAATTTAATTGTCTGAAGACTATTTGTCTCCTTCTCTGACTATCGTCTCTGCTGCACGCCTTATAAATTGGATCCAGCTCTCATGAATGTTAAGCTTTGCCTCTTTCTGAGACTGGTCCAGCTGCCCAGATCAAAATACCAGGCTTGGATTGAATGATCACTGTTGATCTTAATAGAATTTCAGGTCATTTTGAATTTCTCAGCCATGGAATTGCCTGCTTTGCAGACTCAGAGTCTCTTTTCAAAGGACTCAGAGGCCTGCATTGACTGCTGAGCATTAGCATGACTCTGCAGATGGATGCCAAGTAGAAGTCAGGCCTTGGGAGGGCTATCAGCAGAAGACCACCCATTTATGGTGGATCTGAAAAAGCAGACTGTCTCTCTGGATTTTAACTAGTCTGTACTCGAGTGCAAGTTCTGACACAGAATTTTTTGGACTGAGATTTGAGAGCAATTCTGGAGCTATACATATGAACAAAAATCAGTCTGCAGTTATTTTAAGGATGATTGTGAAAACATTGCAAAAGATGTTGTACAGAATCCTGTTGGTGAAATATGTGAATATAACCCCAAGTCATGTCCCTTTCCAGTTGTTTCAAATGGAGCATTCAGTACCTTTCTCCACAATCACAGAACCATAGACTTAAAGAACCTTTCCGCGCTATGCTGTTATAGTGCTATTATTCCCCTTTCAACATCCTACATTCAACATTTGCAGTTTAGAGAGGGGTCTTTAGAACTCTCAACCAGACAGCTCTTTGGCCTCAGTAAACTACGAACCCCAGAATTCTACGGGATGTTGAACATGGAGTAATAGCACTATAACAGTATAGTGTGGAAAGGCCCTTAGAGTTGGAAGGAACCACAAGAAGCATCTCACCCAATCTTCTGCCATGCAGAAATTCACAATTACAGCACTCCTCAACTGCTTCTAAACTTCCACAATGTGGAGCCGTGACCATTTAAGGCCAGGGAGGGAGAGCAAGGGGTGCCCTGCCAGATCCACACCCAGATCTGCATCCAGGAAAAGAAGAGAATTGCCCTCCTGGGTCTCTGGCCACTCACTTACCTGGATGCCTCCCCCGACAAAGTGACTGGCCATTGCAGTGCACCCCAGAGGCAGAAGGGCTGCAGGACTGCATGGTGAGCACTTCTGGCTCCAGCTGCACAGTGTACAGGATCTCAGCCTTTGTATGGCAAATGAGGTCATTTGTGCAATACATACAATTAATTGAATAAATGCTCATAAAATATTGTGACGACATTGCTGAAGAATTAAACAGTTTATGAAGGGGAGGCAACTAAAAAGGAGCCTTCATGTTTTGAGTGATTGTGCCTCCAGTTGTCAGAGACTGGGGCCTTTTTTGCATGACCTTTGCCATGCAAAAGGGCCCTTCAAGCATTGCGCAAATGTGAGGAGCTGTCCACACGATGCACTCACAATCGCATGACACTCCAGAGTCTGGCAGGCACCGCTTGCGCGCTTTTTTCATTTTCGGCTTTGAGCCAAAAATGGTGCGTGATTGCACATTGCTCTGGGGCCCCGTGCGCACTTGCCATGCATGTGTAGCTCTGGAGCCATGGTGTTCGTGCTTCCTGCCCCAGCACAGCCTGGGAAACTCCCAGGCTGCACTGCGGAAGGAAGAGGCGGGCTTCTTGCGTGAGCGGGCGGCAGCTGTGGAGCTGAAGGAACCAGGACGCGAGAGCCTCTCGCTGGAGGCTGCTTGCATGATCCCCGCACCCCAGCTCCGTGAAAAGGTGCGTTGCAGAAAGGGCCCCAGGCAGGAGGAATGGGTATCTTCCATGCAGCTTCCAGTTTGCCAGTTTCCTAGCAGTAGCTGGATGTCCACTGATAGAGATAGGAGAGTTTGTCTGTTTGCTTGTTTGAGACCTCACCTTTCTCTCAGCATGAGACTTATTACTGGGGAGCTAATTCTTAATGATTGTGAATGATGTAGCCATTATCCATCCCATTGGCAAGAAAACTGTATGGGTTTAGATTTACCACATGTGATTTACTATATGAATCAGAACAAAAGAAAAAGAAGTTAGTGGATTATCCAGTTGCCAGCAGATGTTGCTCTAGAGTTCAAAAACCAATTCACCTACAGCCCAAATGCAGCACAGCCTTTCTGAGCATGCTCTACCTAATCTGTAGCATGTATACCAGAGCAAAAAGGGCAGCATTCTCATAGAACAGAAATCATAAATCCTGCTATTTCTCAAAAGCCCAGTCTCCCAAGGACAAGACATGTATTTAGCTAGGTTTGTAGGTGGTAAGGATCTTTATTAATTCCAGTACCACCTTATGGCAATGATTTCACCAGCAATGAATACATGCAGTCAGAGAAAATCAGAGAGAGAAGTAATAGTCAAATGTGGAATCTCAGGCCCTTTCTGCATGAGGCGAGTGAATTGCTCCATGCCATTACTTACCGGCTCTTCTTGGGTCCGAAGTAACGCAGACTGTCCCTTGAGCCCTTCCGCAGGGCTCCTCCATCAGTGCAGGGCGAACCGGAGCAGTGCGAGGTCTGTAGGTCCGCACTGCTCCGGCTCAAAATGGCGGCTTCCGGTGTCTTCATGCGAGTGGACCAACCGCTGAGGCTGGCCACGCCCACAGCCCGCCCTCCACTGATAATGCGAGCCTGTGCATCTGCACAGGTAAGTAGGAACGCAATGGCACATTCCAGAAAATGTAAAGACCTGATTTTCCCAGTCTTTACTTAGCGTGGGGGAGGACCACTTGGGGGCAGGTTGGATCAGATTGAGGTGCGGAACCAAGTTAAATAGGCCGCACTAGTCCGATCCAAGGTGCGGACGACCTCCGTGCCAGGACGCCTTGGCCCGTTTTAACTGCCTCGTGCAGAAAGGGCCTCACTTTCACATACACACTGTTTTTGGGAACAATTTTTCAGCTGAGCAAAATGCAGACACAATGTTTACCACACAACTAAACAATTTGGCCATGATCAAGGATTTAGCTTGTGTGCCCCCAAGTAACCGTACCTGGTGTAGAGCAAGATGGTTATTTCTCTCCCTGGACGCCATGGAGGAGGACAGTAAGGAACTGAGAAACAGCCAGTGAATCTCTTGGCGAAGGCCTTTAGTCCACAACTGCAATCCCAAATTCCTAGAGACATGCTAGACATGCTCTAGTTTTAATCTTATGAGATCTAGGAAACTTCTGAGTTGACTACTGAACAGTTACTGTTGAAAAACTGAGCTGGATCTTCTAAACATAGGTACATAAACACATCTTGTAAGTTGAATTATGCCCCCACTATCAGCAACAAAAAGGTTATCCAGTGTAGTGTAGTTGTTGGAGTGTCGGATGGGGACTCGAGAGACTGCGGTCCTTGTCGCCAGCAGGCCATGAAAGTCACTGGGTGATCCTGAGCCAGTTGCTAGACCTTCTTACCTGACATGATTGTGATGCTGATAAAGTAGAGAAGAGAAAATCCTGCATCCTGTTTTAGTTGCTTAGAGGAACAATATGATATAAATATAACTAATTAAAAATAATATTAACCTGTATGATGTTGTACTATGGAACATCAGCTTTGCACAGATGTGTCCCACTCACTTTATATATTATTATTAGTAGTATGCTGCCTTTCTCCTGGAATGGGACCCAAAGTGGCTTCCATCAACAAAATTAAAACAAAATTAAAACAGCAGAACATTTAAAATAATTTAAAAACATTAAAAACATATAAAATCATAAAAACCTAAAACAATATTCCATTAAAAACAAGTTACTCAATGAAGCTCCTTACATGAAAGCCTGTTTAAAAAGAAATGTCTTTGCCTGCTGGTGAAATGGGGGGCGGGGGGCATGCCTAGCCTCCTATGGAAGAGCGTTCCACAGTAAGTTGGGGAAACTGCACCTATGAAAGTGCCAATGCTATGCTACTTACTGGTTGTACTGTATTCCTTCTTTGACGTGCTAAAAGTTACAAAGCTTCGAACACTCTCTGCAAACCCCAGGATTCCATAGGATGTTGAAAGCGGAATCATAGCGCTATAATAGTCTAGTCCGCAAATGGCCATTCTTTTCTTTCATACATTTCTCTATATCTCTTTTGATCACTGTTCTAATTATTGGCTACTAACCATATTCCACAGAAGAGTTTTAAAAGTTCAATACATTTTTAACTCATGTAAACATATCATACAAACAGCACCAAGAGCTAAGTTGAATAACAAAGACAGAAATGTCAAAGGACATACTCTGGTTATATAGTTTCCATGCTATTTTGTCTTCTTAGGAGAGGTTCCAGCATTTCAGACAGCTCGAGAGACAGTGTGAATTCCTTCTGCAGGTGCTATCAATTAATGTTTTTATTAAACACCAAGATCAAAGCCACCCACAGATGGAGCATGATGGAACGAAAGGCTGTTGAGCTCCATAACATCACCCACTGACGCTCACAATTTCAAAAGAAATGGACTGGTGGAGCACTCGCTAGACAAGGAATATAGCAAACAGCCCACAGAACCAGAGAAATGTTTTATTCCCAGTGTTCCTGTTTTTCAGATCTGTTTCCTAGGTTAACTGTCTGTTACCCTGATTTCTGGGGCCCCTTGGGGGGACACCTCAATGTGCTCCACATGATGGGGAATGGAAACTAGCCAGAGCACAAGCAATAGCAATGCGAGAGGCAGGGTAACCTAGCAGGGTCTTTTTACCCAGTTTTTACGGGGTCAGGCCAAGCCAAAAACCAAACAAAAATGTCCAATAACTGATTTTATTGAATAAAAGTCTCACGCACTAATGCAATCACTCACACACTCACTCAAGACCTATTAAGAAGCAAAAGAGAGGAAACTGGATAGGGGAATATTGAAGGGGATGTAGCTGGGGTAATACTGCACCTTTTCCTGAAGGCGTTGGTCTCGGAAAAACAGCGGGAAGTGGGGCTCAGCATGGAAAGGGCTGAGGGGATTACTCAATGGATGGAGAAATGGTCTGCTGGGATGACCAGGAGTGATCCAAAGAAACGCTCAAAAACCAGGACTATATTGTAGGGGGGAAAGTACCTGAAGGACTAATCCTCTCCCAGGGAGACCAATGGGTGTTAGAGCGAGAATGAAGCTCCACAATGGTAACTTCCTTTGTGTGATGGGATTGCAAAGTGCTGACAAAGTCTCAGGATCTTCGGCTGCATTTGTTTGTGGTGTGACTTCAGGTAAATGGGGCACACACAACTTGGGGCACACATGCTAATCTCCTCAAGTTGGCGTCTTGGGGCTGAGGACCCTTTGTTTATTGTGGGATTACACATCCTGAGGTCTCTTGGGGCTACGTGATTGGGGATTTTACTGGCTTGACCTGGTTTTTGGTCATTGGACCATGACTGCCTACGTGCTTATCCAGGCGACCTCTCAGGCACACAGAATCATATTTAATATCAAATTATGGACCCAGGCATAGGGTTTTTCCATCAGAATAACAGTCCTTTAATAATGCCATCAGAGCATCAAGTACAAAATGAATGTTGTAATACACCAGCATAGGGACCTGACATGCACTTCTTAGTAAGGTCTGAATAAGCTGTGCAAACTTAAAACACATGCATCCGGCTGACAAGGTAGTTTTCAAAAGGCAGGTATTTGTTATTTATCTCTCTGTTCTCCAGTTAATGTTGATAGCAAGAGTTTATTGACAGAATTTTCCTTTATAGCAATATATAGTATTTATTCCAAAGTGCCCAAATCTGTACTTAGCAAGAGAGCAGTTTTTGGCTTTAGTACGCATTCTGGAGTTCTTTACACTCATATCATCAGTCCACTGAGAGTCTGTTGGGAGTGGCAACATTTGCATGCTTAATTAACTGGCTAGTTAGTTTGCATGTCTATTGTAGGCATAGAGAGGACTGCCTAGAGTAAACTTCCTGTTGTTTGGTCAACACCCACTTCCTCTTGCATGTTTTCTTCCTCTTCCTCTTTTTGTCTTCGCCTTTTGTCCTGAAAGCATGCTCTGAGATCTCCTAACAGGGATTATTTTCAGCAAGCATGTGACTGCTTAATTTCATCTTACTTTCTTCAAGAATTGAAGACTACGTGTAGACTACGCACAAGATTTTGTGAGTAAACTTTTCATACTTTTAACCAAACTGTTTGTGCTTATTTTGAGCTAGATTAAGTGTGCCTGGGGCAGAGATGATAAAGTGGGACTGGTAATTTGTTCAACTTCTGCCTGTGCATTACAAAATACTCTGCTGATTGGGAGACTTATTACTAAAAATCTCTCAGTTCCCCAACAGAGTCTACTTTCCTAGTGCAAATATCGAAACCAAAACTATATGTTACCTCCAAAGGTGTTTTTAAATCACAATAATTTCTTCTCCTTGAGAAAGCAATTTTGGAGTAGAGAAACAGTAAATGTTATCCATCAAGAGTTGTAGATGTTTTTGTAGGATGACTAGTCAAAAGTATAAGGCTTACAAACTTTTTTTCCTACTAGATAGCACATTTCTGCAAGTATCTATTTCTATCTACTTAAAAGTAAGCACCACTGGTTTCAAAAGAACTTACTGCCAAGCGAGTGTAAGATTGCAACTTCAGTTCTGGTCGCTGCTTTCCATGTAAAAAAGTATATTTTTCCTCATGTGTATTGAGGGATTTCTTCTTTCAGACTTGGAATTCTTGGGTATCTATAGAGTCCTCTCTGAATCTTCTTCATAAGAATGAAGTGGGGCTTGCTAAAGCAAACATTATTGAAGAGATGCCTGGGTCACAAGACTTTGAGGCAGATCAGGTGAATCCAGAACACGTAAAAGAGTCAAACTTTCCTCTTCAAGGTGAGGATAGGCTCTGAACTGGAGGGGGAAGCTGAGTGGTCATTTAGCCACAGGGAGCACAAGTACCTACAGATGCAGACTTAGGCCATTTCCACACTTGACAGTTATAGTGCTATTATTCCACTTTCAACATCTTATGGAATCCTGGGGTTTGCAAATGCAAACCCCAGGATTCCATAGGATGTTGAAAGTGGAATAACAGCGCTCTAACAGTCTAGTGTGGAAATGGCCTTAATTGACCACGGTGAAGTGTCTGACTAATGAATGAAGTCGAACGAGCTCCACTAGCTGACCATTTGTTTCCAGGCACGATTCAATGTTCTGTATATGATCTATAAAGCCCTATACGGCTCAGATCCCAGCTATTTGGCAGATCACATCTGCCTGCATGTGCCAGCCTGGGCTTTGTGGTCATCAGGAGAGGCCTTTCTCTCAGTCCCACCACCATTGCAGCCACACTTGGTGGGGCTATGAGAGAGGGCCTTCTCAGTGGCTGCCTCTAGACTCTGGAACTTCCTTCCCAGGGAAGCCAGAATGGCCCCATCCTAGTTGTCCTTCCAGTGGCAGGTTAAAAGTTTTTTGGTTTTTATTTTTACTCAGGCAGGCTTTCAATACAGAAGGTAAGTGCTGGGGGGTGCTAGTTTTAATGTTTAATTTTTTAATTGGCATCTTTTTATATCTTTTTAAGCTGTTGTTTTAACTATTTAATAGTTCAATTCTATTCTAATATGCACTGTTTATATGTTTTTAAATTGTATTGTTTTAAAGTATGAGGCCCACTTTTGGGAAAAAAGAGAATACAAATAAGCATACTAATACGAGGAAGAGGAAGAAGAAGAAGGAAGAGGCGGAGGTGGAGGAGGAGGAAGTAGTCCTTTCCTTTGGGAGGAAAGCATTCCTACTCCTCAAGAACAGAACAATACCAGCTGTCACACTGATGCCCTACAGCTGTGGTCTGAATGAGGGCTTTAAAATGATAAACTTAAAAACTGGGACAGCATCTTTGTACTAGCTTTAAGTTTGTAGATCCCATGACTGTCTAGCATTTCACTGGATCTTCCCCCATGTCTGAACGGCTTTCAGACCTTCCTGCTCTCCACCATTTGCAGAGTTTTTGTTGGACTCTTTTCAGACCTTGCTTCTCCAGCTGTTCCTGTGTTTGGATCTTGAAACTGTCTTCAGACTAGGATTCCAGAACCAAGATATGTTGATTTCTAACTGCTCTGTTGTTGGGCTGCCCAAAGCAAAATAAGTATTATGCTTATTGTATGTTTAGATAAATGCTTATTTATCTAAATAACCAATGCTTATTTCCAAGTGTGACAGGCCCTTATTCCTCCTCAGATTGGTTTGGCAGTTCCACTCTAATAAGGCACCTGGTCACTTAATCCTGACTTCACCCTTTAATCACAATCGTTGCTTAACAAGGCCAGGGGCTAAAGGCATTTCCGTACTAGAGTGTTATAGTGCTATTATTCCACTTTCAACATCCTATTTGCAGGATTCTACAGGATGTTGAAAGTGGAATAATAGCACTGTAACACTCTAGTGCAGAAATGCCCTGTGTTCACTCAGAACTAAACAGTTTATTTAAGATAGTGTGTTTTCTTTATTACCAGTGACTTTAGATAACTGAGGCCAACTCAGTACAGTCCTACCTCCACATCTGTGGTTTTGACCTTCATGAATTTGATTATTTGTGAGGTGCATGCTTGCCTTCCTCCACCCCATACTCCTCCTCCCATTCCCTTGCATTCCTCACTCCAGGCTTCCAAGACTTATGTTTAAAACGGGCATTTTTTCCTTTTGGGTGAACTAAGCCGCTGCCACCATCACTGCTGGGGGTGTGTCCTCTCTGCCCTATGGCTGCACATTCTGCTGTGTAATAGCCGCTGACTGGCCAGGTGATCTCTTTGCTCCCATTTCTCCGCTCTAGGAGGAATCTCCTTCTCAAGATGGTGACTGGGAGTAGTAGACCACCAGAACTCAGCTCTTCTCCATCTGGGGGGAAAGTACTAGTAAACCCTTTACTTTGTGTTTTTTCTTCTCTCTGGGAGCACCCAGGGCCAGAGGCAACAGGATGGGAGGGGGATCACAGGAAAGAGTTACTCATGGTTTTTCCACTTTTGCAAGCATTCTGCAGAATTCTGCCAGACTCCGACAATAAGTCTTGCTTTAGACACCAGTCTTCTGTGTCTTTTCCTCAGTTGTTTAAAGATATCCAAGCCACCCCCTCTGGCCTAGAGCTCACTAAAGGCTCAAGATACAGAGACAATAAGCACCTTCCACATACACCACTTTGCTGGGTTTCATTCTTGAGGTGCTATTCTTGTTGCCTAGCAACCCACCATCAAGTTGCACTGGCATTCCAAATAGCTAACCCCAAAAGTAACTTCAGCACACCAAACTTTCACAATTTCCTGATACAATAACATTCTAGTCACAACAGACTTCAAGCATTCCATCTGTGCATCTGAAAAAGTGGACTGAAGTCAACTAAAGCTAATGCTAAAGTAAGCCAGTCTTAAAAGTGCCACTAGATTTTTCCACACACAAATTGCT
Source organism: Iguana delicatissima (assembly GCA_948472985.1). Classification (NCBI taxonomy): domain Eukaryota; kingdom Metazoa; phylum Chordata; class Lepidosauria; order Squamata; family Iguanidae; genus Iguana; species Iguana delicatissima. The sequence continues at coordinate 229,124 of CAOKZL010001106.1, read as the reverse complement.
GCAGTAACTTACAGTCATATTGCTTGGTGGGGGCTGCTTGTGTAGCTTGAGGGTGGTCCTTTTGTTACATGATACCTGCTGTAGCTGAGTGATTTTAATTGGACAGTTGCTTGAATCCTAGGAGTTACGGCCAATCAGAGTAGAACCACTGAGCCAATTTCTGAATGGTGAGTCAATATGTATATATATCCAATTTGATTCAGTGGGCCTACTCTAGTTGGGAGTAAGAAGAGGGTCCAGAGCATTATTCTTGTAGTGTGCCTTCAAGTCATTCCCAACTTACTAAGGCCAACCTATCACAAGGTTTTCTGGGGTGAGTGTGTGTGACATGCCCAAGGTCACTCAATGGGTTTCCACAGCTGAGCAGGGAATCAGTGTTATAGTCCAATGTTCAAACCACTACACAACGCTGGCTCTTCCAGAGCATAGTACCTTCTATTTAAGAGGCACTGGTTTTTGTCAGGTTGCAGTGCCTCCCTGTCATAATATTGAACGTGTAGAAGGGAGCCTGGTTTCATATATATGCTTATGTTACATATTTCATATTGTATGTCCTGCTAAATGTTATGCTTGCTGTCACGTAAGAGAATCTACCTGCAAATTACCAGCATATGTTGAATTGCTCTAATGTAACCGGGTAGGGTAGAGGAGGGTGCTGGAGAGCAAAAGTGGGAAAATAAGTGTGAAGTATGTTATGAGAACAAAGTGTTGTTGACATAATGGAGAGGGCTAAGGAAGCGAGTCAACAACCGCTCAAAGTTGAGAAAGTCTGGGAAAAGCACCAGCCTGGGAAAAACAGGATAACACTTTACTAACCAATGAAAGCTTAGTGAGCACAAATTTGTACTGGATTGCTTATAAGAAAATGTATGATTGCCCTATAATTCATTTCTGGCAAATTCTGTGGAAGGGTGCAGTTGTTACCCATGACTAACCTTTGAATAGACTACCACTAACTTCAGAGGGTGCTCTTTGGAGCCAGGGGGCTATCCTATACATGACAGCTTTATTGCTGTTTTACTGGCTTTATTGCTTCTTATTGTTTTCAGCTTTCTTTCTTTCTTTCTTTCTTTCTTTCTTTCTTTCTTTCTTTCTTTCTTTCTTTCTTTCTTTGTTTTTAGTACAACATCATCTACTAATTCATTTAAACTGGTTGCATAGAGAGCAATTATTTGGGACTGTGAACTTCCACAGTCAGTTTGACAATGTGTTGAAAATGGGTTTTTATTTTTTGCACAAACCCCAATGGTTTGTGGAACAATTCAAACTGCAGTTGCTTAATGTGAATACTCTAACCATGTGATGCACTTAGAGAATTGCTGCAGCTTGCCAATCCAAGAAACAGAAGTAAAGCACAAGGAGTAAAATCATTTTTCCCGCTTCTTATCTGCCAAGCAAGAGTGGTCAGGAGGCAGGAAGCTCTCCAGTAGCAGCTGCAGCTATTCCATTTCATCTACCAGTGGTAGGAGACAGGCATCACAGCAAAGTTTAAAAGGCTGCTTGTGGAACTATTCAATTATCTGTCTTGGGCATTTCTTATTGTTACCTATTTATCACTTTCTCAAAAGGTGAACGTTGGCATTTGCATACCTATCAGTTTGGAGAGGAAATGAGGTCCTCCAAAAAACAGGGAGTATCATAGGTATAGAGAGCCAGCACAATGTCATGGCTTGAGCATCACCTAGTGGGTTTCCATGGTCAAGGGGGAGTTTGAACCCTGGGCCATTTTCTACACTAGCCTCTTATAGTGCTATTATTCCATTTTCAACATCCTACGGAATCCTGGGGTTTGCAGTTTTGGGAGGGTCCTCAAAGACTTTTGGAGTCTTTGTGGCCCCTCCCTAAACTGCAAACCCTAGGATTCTGTAGGATGTTGAAAATGGAATAATAGCACTATAAGAGGCTAGTGCGGAAATGACCTCAGTCTCCAGAGAGAGACCACTATACCACCTTGGCTCTCAAGTATATAAGTTGATTTCACTTCCCATATACAGCCTTTTTCAATCATTTTACTGTGCGGGAAACCTTGAAACGTTATTTAGGTAATCCCTGCATAACAATTATTGTATCTATAGTTCTCAGGACATTAGTGTAAGGGCCTCTCTCCACTACACTGGTATCGTGCTATTATTCTACTTTCATCATCCTATGGAATCCTGGGGTTTGCAGTTTAGGGAGGGGCTTTTAGATTTCTCAGCCAGAGAACTCTTTGGCCTCAGTGCACATATAGATTTTAAGTAGAACTAACTGCATCTCGTTCACAATGCTTCCTCCCACCGCAGAATTTATTCTTTAAGATCTAGAGTCTATAATTAGGTGTCCTCTTCTCAGACCCTTTTAGATAAATTTAGTAAATACTGACAACTGGTTTCAACTTACTGGTTGTCATCGCAGAGTAAATGAAATGGGCAGAGGGTTTCTCAGAGAGGGTCAGCAATGAGAGTTCTGTATGGAAAACTATTTGTTGACCTTTGAGCTTTGTACTAAGACATGTTTTCTCTTTTGTTACATGCACATTGGTGCTCCTGGATAGCACTCCACACACACCCCAAATGTAGGATGGTCTCTTCATCTTCTGCCTTTGATTCTAAACATTTGTATACCACCTTTTTTTTTTAAGAAAAAAAGCTAATTCATAATATCATGTGCATGACTAAGGTCTTCCAAATCTGCTTGAGCATCTTGCCGAACCAATGACACTAGAGGATAAGTTTGGATCTTGTGTGAAAGGAAGCAAGATACAGTCTCTTTTCCATGAACACACATTACTGAACTTTGGAGCTCACACTAATAAGACTTTTGGGGAGCATGTCTCAGTTTGGAGAGTGTTCCTTTATTCTTTCTCAAAATATTCAAGGCAAAGTGGAAATAGAAGACACCCAGCACCACCATGCTCAATTAGCCTGTCAGGCGCATTCCTGTAGCTTCTTGTATTGCAGAAAATCTCTACTCCAGGTATTAGTGGTGTCCAAAGTATATTAAAGAGATGTCTTTTTTCTACTCCTTTTGAAAGCATATAGAAGGGCAGTAGGGCAGATTTTGTTTTCACCTCCATATAATATATTCCCTTGCTCCAAAGTGACTCACAGTTCAGGAGGAAGTATGCTAGGGAAGTACGCTCCAAGAATTCAGTCATGGCTACGCAGTTTTCAATAGCTCTGTTCAGTGAAAATTCCTTTCTTCAGAGTTTCCAGTGAAAGCAACTAAAAGCCCAAGTTTACCAGATTAGTGTATATATAACTCTGTATCTTTCTGAGTCTGTATCTTTTATAGGAAGAGTAAAATTAAAATGGTTGTTAAGAAAATGTATACAGACAACCCTCTACTTTCACAGGGGCTAGGGGTACAAAACTCCTGCAAAAATGGAAAAAGTATGAGTAAAAATAAAAATCACAAACTATATTTTACTGGAGAACACTTCTCTAGGAATCCAGTGCAATTTTGTGGTCAACTTATGGTGGAAGTAGGCCACAGAGCCATATTGGAGGACCAGGCAATGTGTAGATAAGTATTCTCACTAGGTCCTCCAGCACAACTCTACAGTCCATTTCCAGCACAAGTGGACCACAGAATCATGCTGGAGGATCTAGAGATTCCTAGAGAGAACATACAGTAATATTTATAATAAATAAAATAAAATAACTTGCAAATAATCAAAGCTGTGAGTGCTGAATCTGCAAAGTGGAGGGCTGGCTGTTAATTCAAAGGCATTTGCTAACAGTTTTTGTTTTCAACATGCCTCTGAAAAGCCTTCAGTATTTTCTAAGTCAGGTGTTATTGGCTAGCACTTTGTTTCATCTGAAGCTGCAACAGGCATTTCAGAGGAGAAGGCATGAATGAAAAGTGAAGGAACCTGTGTGGGGACCTCCACAGTGCTGCCTGGAAGGCATTGTTTACTTGAAGCCACAGGTTCCAGACTTACCTGCGTCCCTTTTTCAGTCTAAAAAAAAGTAATACGGAGCTGGAAAGCTGCTGCCTTCCCTCCAACAATAAGTCATCCTCTTCCCATGAGCCTGTGTGGCTTCATGGGCTCTTATATTGCTCCTCCCAGGCCAGCTAGAAGATGAGCCCACCAAGCCAAGGGGAGAGGCCCAGCTGGGGGATTTCTGAGTGGAGTTTCCTTCTTTGATCCATCTGAGGAAAACAGAATGGTTGCCAACTGTGCTGCTGGCATTCTGGCTTGGTGGCCTTCAGAAGTACTTTGACAAGAAGAACCAAGCAGCATGGCAGAGGTGAGAAGACAAAGGAAGAGGAGTGAGCAAGAGAGAAAGGCTGAAGACCGTGGCTGTCAAGGTGAATGACAGAAAAAAAGAAGGGAAGAAGTGGACTGGGATGGCACATGGGGTGAAGGACTCTCAAGCAATGGAAGCAATGGGGGAGGTTGGATTTGACTCTTAGCCACTTGAACCACTGGGGGCCTGAAAGTTTTAATGAGCTCAGATCTCCATTTACCTCCCCCCCCATAAAGCTTATAACATCTCCATAAGCCCACCTCTTAGCTCAGGTGGGTGGCTGGACCAGTAGCAGCAACTGCAAGTACCAGCTGGGAATAGGTGGGCATCTTACGTCCCCACATTCCTGCCTTGGGAGCAAGTCTACCTGCCACTACTTGTAAGCAATAACATCAACAGTATTTGGCTGAATTTTGGGCTATGACCACCCTCATGCTTTTCCCTTCCTCTTCAGATAACCAGTGACTGACCCAACTGGACTGACTACCTGGTCACTTTTACACACCAACTATCTTCTGGCTTGAACACTTGTTGACTTGTGCTCAGGACAGGTCCACACTAGTAGCATGTTTTGCAAGGAACCCCATCATAACTTTTCCCCTCCCCAGAATACAAGTGCCCAATTTAAGGGTGCTTTTTAAAATGTCAGAATAATATCACATGTAGTTAGGACCTCTGCATATATTCAGAGGTAACCTGTTAATAATTCTGAATGTGTTTGTAGGCATAAGATGTTGCACTTGTTCAGTAGGGTGGGAGGCACTCTCTGCACAGACACAGAAATACATTTGCTTTCCTATTTCAGGACATGTTGTGGTAGCAAAAAACAAAAACAAACCCTGGGTTAATCCAGTGAAATAGCACAGATTTAGTTAGGAAACCATAGCAAGCAGAGAGTTTCAATAGGAACCCTACTTTTGCACAGTTTTACTGGATGGAAGAAGTGAATTTTTGTGAAGAAGAAAAATCATGTTTGTGGAAGTATTTTGCTGGCGGAGAAGGTAGAGTTCCTCCCATGGCACTATCTTTTCATAGTTGTGGGACTGCGTACTTCTGTGAGGCAAAAGGCCATGCTGATAGTAGGAGTCCTGCTAGTAGGGTCTCCAATGTAAGACAGAGTTTTGCTGAGGATCCAGGCTATGGCAGTGATACCATAGTACTGTGTACTTCTTAATACGTGCATGTGAAGGGACAAGTAGAGCCCTTTTCTATGCTGAGACAATCCAAAATGGAGTAAGAAATAATACCACAAGATGAGATTCCCAGGTTGGAAGTCACTCAGCAAACTACTGAAGAAGAGCAGAGGACAAGTACCATCAGCCCTGTGGCTGATCACACAACTGGACTCCAGCTGTTGATTTGCTCAGAGAAGAAAAGAAAGCCTGAAGCTGTACAACACGTATGATGGGAACATGGAACATGGGAACCATGAATCAGGAAAAGTTAGACATTGTAAAATAAGAAATGGAATGTATAAACATTGCAGTACGTGTGGTCAGCAAGCTAAAGGAGACAAGAATGGGACATTTTGAGCCAGGTGATTACACAGTGTTTCACTCAGGAATAAAAAATATAAGAAGAAATATCACGGCGTTTATAGTGAGGCGAGATGAAGCAAAAGCTGTCAAAGGATATAATGCAAAGTCTGACTGCATAATACCAGGAATTCAAGGATAACCCATCAATATAGTCATAATCCAAGTTTATGCTCCAATTATGCAGAAGAGGAAGACACTGAAAAATTCTGTATTAGCAGCCAGAAGGAAATTGATCAGACTTCAGAGCAGGATGTGTTGATATTCATAGACAATTGGAATGTGTCAAGTTGTCTGCACTCTCCTTGGCATGGTTATAGCCATGCTTTCATGCTGAGGTGCTTTGCTGTGTAGGGGGGAAGGATGGGTGATGAGGTGATGAGTGGAAAGCTGGCAATGTTTGGGTAATGACCTGTGATAAGAAAGAACAGATGTGGTTGCAAGGTTATGCTGCTGACAGGCTGAGTGAGACATGGGAGAAAGGGACAGGGAGCTTGGGAAAAACGTTGTTTTGATTTATTAACAAATTTGTTAGCAATGCATGCTAATTTTGAAATATAATGGCTTATATAGTACCGTAAACCCAATGTTCCATTAGTCTTGGCAATTGCGAAAGTGTGCGGTTGTTCTTCAATGTTCAGAATAGGGATGGGATGAATCCAGAATTTTCTGAATCCGTATCCAGATCTGAATCCCTGAAAGGTTCTGGGAATCCACAAATCTCATGAATCTCAAATCTTTTGAATCCTTTTTTAAAAAAGGATTTAAAAAGCAAGGGAAAGAAGGATAATCTTGGATAAGACACACTCTCTTAGCCTCAGCAAAAGCCTAGGCAAAGGCAAACCTCCCTCTGAAGAAATCTGGCCAGGACAATTGTCATAGTTTTGCCTTAGGATATCCCCAGATTGAAAATGACACGAAGGCCCTTTTTACACAGGCAGGAAAATGTGGATTAATCTGACATTTTCCTGCTTGTGTAAACAGGGCCACATACTACAGTATGGAGATAGTCCAGGTCAAAACTGGATTTTCTTTGCATAGATCCTTATGGCATCCTGGGGTTTGTAGTTTGATGATGCACCAGCACACTTTGGCAAAGAAGACTGTGACACCTTGTAAAGCTACAAACCCCAGAATTGTGTATGAAAGAGCTTTGCAAGGGAGCTATGCAAAAGAATCTTTCAGCTGTCCTTGAAATCTCAAGAAGTCTGTACTTTCCAGTCAAATGCTGAACTTAAATATTAAATGTTCAATTTAAATATCTTAAAACACAACCCCAGATATAATTTCTGAAATTGTTAGCAAAGGTCATTATTACACCAAGGGAAAAGCTCACCTACTTACCATCTCCACTTGTGTGTCTGCTCTCCCAGGTTTTCAGGCATCCTGGTCTCCAACAATCTGTTTGGTTGGTGGATTTGAAAGATTCAGTTTGCCTGTTTTGGCACAGGGATTCGGAAATCTCGAATCCTTGCCCAGGATTCGAGGATTCGGTTGGCCCATCCCTAGTTCAGAATAAAGTTTTTGAGGCCTCTAAGCCTATTCTCTGAACACAGAGCTAGCCTGTGCATCACAGAATGCAAGCAAGAACAATTTGACAATGGAACCAATTGCCTAGAGAGGTGGTGGGACATTTATATTGATAAATGATGCTGCTCACACCCACTGATTCAACTGAAACTAGAAAGGTAGTAGGCTTGCCTTGGTTTGCGTTGAGAATTTATCACTCCTATGAGCCAAGCATCCCCAGGACTCACTACTGGGCTAGAACCTACAAGTTGCAGGGGAATAAGATCTGAACTCAGCCTGCTTCATGGCAGTTGTACTGTCTGGGTGCTAAGAAAAACAGCTAGGTCCATAAGTGTGACCAATGCTAAAGACGCTGGAAATTCTTTGAACCATCAAATCCATAGGGTCTCTGACATGAGGAAGGCAATACTGACAGAAGGTAAGAACATTTAGAATACTACACAGTACCAGTGAATGCCAAATATTAATTTTCCAATCATGACAGTTTTTTACATTCCATTTTATAGAACTTCATGTTGCTTTATTGTCAGAGCCTCTGCAGACAAACTACTGTATTCACCCAGCGTGCTGAATAATAATAATAATAATAATAATGATGATGATGATGATGATGATGATAAGTAATAAGCCTCGCCTTCTGCTGCATATCTATGCTCTCCTACCTCTCTTTGATATAGCCACAAGTATTTTGGAAGCTTTTTTTAAAATTGTTATTAACCATAGCTTGCCATATCATCTAATTTGGGAAACTCTGCTTGATTAATTTAAATAAAGTTAATCATGATTAGATTAGTTAATCTAGATTAGTTAATCTATGATTGATTCAAACAAGCCAACTTCAAACTCTGAGTTATGAAGCTGACTGGCTGAAAATGTGCCAAGGTATGTCAAGTTTTGGTTACTCAAAAGTGGTGTGACAGCTTTAGAATCCATCTCAACTGCATTGTAAGAGAGAACACAGAAACCTGGGGGAAAGCTAGGCTTTTTCACATGTTGCTTAATCCAGTTTAAGGTGACATCCAACCACAGCTGGCATGTGGCGCCATCATAGTTCTCACACAGCCTCAAGGATCTGTGCCTGTTCGTTTTGGAAGTGCATGTATTTCTGTGGACGTGTGCAGATTTCTTCTCATGTGTCTCCTGTGGGCTCAGGGCTCACCAGGATTAGCTTTTACTGATTGTCTTGCCTCCTGCTGTGGAGGTGCTATTGCCATCAAGATCCAATGCACCCACATCATTTAATTTTTTTTGAAAACAGCCATGCCTGCCTAATCTGGAAGCAGCTACTTTTGCCTGTTAGGGGAGAACAGTTGCCCCAAGTCAGCAACACATGGCCAAGCACTATCACAGAGCCAGCACCCCTCCCTCGCCCCTAAGCCATTTGCCCGCGTCTGTACATGTTGGGGCAGGGGAGCCTTATATGCCTCTTCTGGTCTGTCAGCACACTGGCTTCTAATGAGAGGGCATTCAAATTATGATAGGGAGGGTCTAAATGGGTTTGGAAACACCCAGATTGTAATCCTGGCTGCACCACTGACTTGCTGTGCCACTTCAGGAGACTCATCTAGTGAACCTGTGCCTTAATCTGCCTTCTCACAAGAAGAAAGGAAGACACTGCAGGAAAGTAACGGAAAACAGTAAGACCCAGCCCATTTCCACACTAGCCTGTTATAGCACTATGATTCCACTTGCAACATCCTATGGAATCCTGGAGTTTGCAGTTTCATGAGGGGCCAGCCGGCATGATAAAAAATGTGTTTAGGTATTTCTCAGTCTAACTTATGGGGTAGGGCTGCTTGTGAGGCAAAATTGTCACTCTGGCTTGCTTGGATGAACAGCAGGATGCAAACATAACATATAAACACACTTTGATATATAAGAAATACTCTGTAAGGAATTCTTTTGCAAACTTTAATCTCCCTTCTGACCATTGTTTCCACAAGGTTTGCTCCAATGAGGAATCTGTCTTTTATGTAGCTCTGTGCCCTGGAAAATAGCGCAGTTTTTAATTCTGAAAAATAAAGCTGTGACGAAAGTAATGTTTAAAGCATTTCTGTGCAAGACCATGACTTTCCTGTAGCTGATTACTGAGCAAGTGCTCTAAATAATGGTGATGGTGGAAACTAAATGCTGTTGCTATGTTCTGCTCTTTGTGCTGCATTAAAGTGTTACTGGATTCACTCAGCAGTGCTATTTAAAAGAACATTTAAATGCAGATGGCTTCAGGCAACCCTCAAGATGGCAGTATGTGCAGACAGTATGGCACCAATCCTGCAGGGAGTTCTGCACAGAAAAAAACTTCCAAGAGAGCATCTCAGTATTGGAGCCTAACTATGAATAAAGGAAGCTCAAGCAATTAAAGGGGATGTGATCAATGTTATTTATACACACACACACACACATATATATACACAAGTTCAAGTTGTGGGGCTGAGCTCCTTTAAGAAAAACTCCTCATGCCTGGCGGAAAGGAAACCTGACATTTCCCCTGTGTATTGGTTTTATTGTCTGGTTCTTTTGCCCGAGATCCATGGCTTGTTGTTTTTCTGCTTTGAATTCCAGCACTGCAAAAGAAGACTCAGCTTCCTCTCCCTAATCTGCTTCCTATAGATTTGACTACAAGAGACCAGCCATCTTTATTCCATGGAGTTACACTTATGAGCGGCGAGATGCTATTTGTCAAGGTAGACAACATTCCTCATAACCTGGCGTTCTTAACTATCACTGCAGTGACACCGGCTGAAGGTGTGCACCAAACGGGCATCGTGGCACAAGAAGGAGAGAGGGAATCACTCTCAGCAGCACAGCTGTCTTTACTACGGACCACAGTTCTGTTAATAGTTGCAGCTAACAAAGAGACCTAGCGGCCAACAAAACATCATGCTACTGGATGTACAAGAGCAATCAATCACGATCACGGCAACAAAACAGCAACTTGAGTGAGGAAAGGAAAACTTACAAATCAAATGTTGTCACAATAGATGCCTTGTGGCACACCTATGATAGCAAAGTCTATTTTTGCAATGTCTTGCAAATTATTTCTTTGTAAAACAAATAGAAAGTGGAACATTTTTACTTACCACAGATTTCTATTCTTTTACAAGTGCAGATACGAGTTTTTACATCTGAGATAGTACTTTTTCCTGGTGAGAAGACTGGGTCGACCTTTGACCTCACTAGGGGAGGAGTTCCCTTCCCTTCCCAGACCAGGCGTGACAGAAATGGGAAATACTCTCTCCCATCAGGCAGAAACACAGTAATATGGGGAGCAGCGGAAGAAACATAACCACAACTATAAAAAAAAATAGCCAACAAAACGAAAGAACTGAAGATTTAAGAGGCAGGGTATCTCTTTGTGTCTTCTCTAAATGCCTGGGAACACGTATCAGCCAAAAGATTCAGTTCTCAACGGGGGGAAGCAGCTTCTTTACTTTTTTAGAAAGTTTCTCAGATAAATGCTGGCCTCCATATTCTCAGGAGAGGGGTAGGGGGGATTATTTACCATATATATTATTTAATATGACTTCTACAAGTAACATTTTCTGGACCTTCAGTTTGTGTCTAGCATACCTCAAGAAATTAACATCATGAGCAGAATATTCAGTATGAAGTCAGCATGCTCAGAGATCAAAAGATTCCTTGTATTATTCTTGGTAAGCATGTGAACAAATGCCTAAACTGGAAGTTCTGCAGTTCTTTCCCCTCAACAGAGGGAGCAACACATTTGTCCACAGCCATCAAAGCTGAAGTTATGGCATCTTTAAGCCACCTGGACCAATACTTCTCAGTGTGCTGTGTGTGTGTGTGTGTGTGTGTGTGTGTGTGTGTGTGTATGTGTATGGACTGGGGGTGAGCAGGACCAGTATTTTTTTCTTTTCAGCGTGCCAGGGATTGAAACCGTATTTGTGCCCAAGAGCTACGCTGATTTCTTTATTTCCTCAAAACTCTCCAGGGACCAGCGCCAATGGCTCAGGGACTGGCATCTGTCCCTGTATCAGCACAATGAGTGGCACTAATCTAGATCTAGACAAAGTAGTCACAAACACTTCCTTGTACATCAGGGATTATTTGAAGGATATGGAAAGAGCCCCTTCTTCCAAGTACTTGTCCTTTCTAGACAGAATAGGAAGGCCCTTCTGATGTTAAATCATTGCTAGGCTGGAGCAGAGTGAGGCCAAAACTTAAACAAACCCGGTTCTTATGAAAAAAGAGATTTAACATTTGGGATAAAAGCACAGCTGGGCCTGACACTGTACAAGATGAGTATGTTTTTAAAAGTTTGTAAGTCAGCTCAAATATTCGCTAAGCAGACATTATCACCACTGACTGAGAAAACTTTCAGAGGAACTGTATAGATAGCTTTGGCTCATTCTCAAAGTGACACAGTCCATGGGGGGAGAGTTAAAGCAGGAGTGGGAACTGTGCAGCCCACGAGATGTTGCTGAGCAGCATCTTTCACCCTGGCTATGCTGGCTGGGACTGGAACCCAATGATTCCCATCCAGGCTTAGAGAAGAACTACGGAATGCCCCTCCAGCGCTCACAAATTTGTTGCAAGGTGTTGCCCTGGTGGCAAGCTGTGAGAGAGGCTTCATTTTCCTATGGGACAAGGGCTCAACCAGAGAAAGCAGGGGGAGTGTTTCATTTGCTAGAATATTTGAGGGTAAAACTTAGATAACCTGGATTCACTGACTGCTTCGAAGCCATGGAATGGTTGCTGTTGCTGGATTTCTGTACTATCTTAACCACATGGAATGTTCTCCTCCTCCTCGTCAACTTGAATTGCTTCACAGGTCCTACACTGAGAACAACTGCTCATTCTCTAAGTTTCATTGAATCTGTGGGAGACTGTGATGACATGATTACTGGGAGGGAGATATTTGAATTTCTGCAGTGCTGTAGTACTGAGTTATTCTGTCCACAGGTACGCTGCTCTGACAAAAGGAGAAACATGGGTGAAGGTACAAGATGAAACTAAACAGGCCTGAGTCTGAAGAAAATCCTGGTGGGGAGTTACCTCATAGTCCTAAATATACTACCTCGTGCCCAATGGAGGAAAGACAGGATGTAAATTTATTGGATGGCCATACCACATGGCAGAAACCTCAGAACCACATGCTTGCCACAGAAATGTTGAGGAATGATTTTCCGGCATCTGCTATGACCATGAGAGACATTGAAGCTATTATAAGGACATCAACCTGTAAAGCTAAGTTGTCTGTTGCAGCCAGTAGGCTTAAGCTTATGTGATAAAAAGGAGGAGAGGATTTCTTGATTTTTATGCCAAGACCTTTCCTAGACTAGGGACAGCATTCAGTTGATCCTCAGTTGTTTAGGTCTCACATTGAGACATCTTTTCTGGATTTTCAGCTGGATACTGATGTTGTGATTGTGGTGGTGATCAGCCATGCCTAGAAAGGCAGCTTTCCATGATCCCTACCCAGTTCTGCTCCTTCTCATAAACAGAGGAGCCCTTGGCTGTTCTGACAAGTGCTTCACTCAAAATCTTCAGCTGCCTTGGGACATGAAAAGGGGAGTCACAGCTTCCCTGCCCTGTCCAGGAATGTAGCAAAAAGCAAGCAAGTGAAAAAAGAGGCTGTTGAGACAAGGAAATTCTAGTATCATGTCCTGGCCATTCTTTCTTCATGTTCCTTTCTAGATCCATGATTAGGTAGGGGAAGGAGACTCAGAGGAGCTAAAACACAAAATAAAAAAGAAATACTGTGGTTTTAAGGAATGTACAACTCTTAGAATCTTTTCCAAAATATCAGGCTTTGGCTTCAAAGAGGGTTGAGTCTGGATAGGCAGGGAGGTTTTCCTCTAAGTGAGGTCAAAGACCGATTCAGCTTTCCTACCAAGAGGAAGTTTTATCCCAGATGTAGATTCTCGCACAGTTCAAACATCTTTTGCAACATTTTATACTATGGATTTCTAGGGTAGAATGAATGAAAGGAAAATAGTTTGGTCAGAGAACTATGTGCAGTGTTCTGTTTCTCCAGGTACAATGAAACAAGAAACATTAACAGGACTTGGTGAACTCCTTGCATCCTGATTTTTCTCCAGGCCCTGGACTCTGGGACTACTCCGGTCAGAATCATGGTGGTTTTTCCTTCAATAATACCTTCCCTTCCTCCCTTTTTTCCCAAGTTCAGAATGAAAAAATATAATTATGTATTGCTTCTTTAACCTTAACTAGCTCTTCTATTTGCTGAAATTGTCTTTGATAAACTTTATTCCATTACCCAAAAGACTCCTAGGTTTTACCCTTACTTGTAGTCTTAACAACCAAGTCTTGATATCTCTTTGGTTAAAATAACACACACACACACACACACACACAGGCAACACACTGCCCAGTATGCTCCTATTTTGGCCCATGGTGTCTGGCACAAAAGTGTCTTTTGAAGAAGGAAGCATCAATGGTGAGCTCTCTGCTCAATGGAAGCTGGATGTTCCTTACTTCTCCCCTCTAAGCCCATCCTCTCATACTGTTGTTGCTGGCCCATACTGAAACAAGAGAGGAGAAGTCTCTTTGATCCGAACATAGAACCTCCCATCAGGCCACGCCTTTTGAAGTGAGAGAGGCAGGAAGTCATTTGGAAGCCACTTCTCAACATTATCTGATATGAACACTAGTCCAAAGTGACCCAATTGTTCTTCGCTGTAGCAGAAAGCATCTGCATTTCCCCGGACATCACGTGAGGCCATGTTCATCTCCTGCACCACCAGCTTCACCACATCTTCTGCTGACATCTTGTTGGTGATGTGCAGCTGTGCAGAAATAAAGGTAAGTAAAACAAAGAGGAAGAACACACAAAGATGAGAGCATACTCAAAGCCAACACTAACATTATAAACATCCATTATTCAGGGACGGGAAGAGGTCATGGGATCACACATTCCCTCCTGTTACAAATACTTCCCAGCCTCCCCTACCCTATTTTGGTATTCTGGTAATCTTTGTGGAAGATGATTCTTTATCATTTTGAAAACTGCCTCTATGGAACTCCCTGCCTAAAGTGCGGTACATTAATAATAATAAATAATAATAATAAATAAATAATACAAAAAAATAGAATACTGATTCTGAAAAGGGCCCCAATCCCTAAACAAGTCTTTGGCTATGCTGGCTGAAATAGACTGGACTTGTAGTGAAAGCATCAGGAAGGCATCAGGTTGGGTGCGCTGCCCTGAATTACACATGCATTAATATGTACTTGCTAACCCAGTGCTGCTTTAATCAATCAGCAATCCCCTTATAGTAACAAAATATTATCTGGGAGTGTGTATAGTTTGCCATAAGCAATTCTGATAGACAGTCTCTGAGCCATAAGGACTATAAAAGAATGCAACATAAAGAACGGACAGAGGGAAGAGGGTCTGGTTTGTTTTGTTTTCTATTGTATGGCTTTATGCTGACTTAGAATCTTCATAAACCTCGTTCCAGTGACCATGAACTAATGATCCAAACTGCTAAGACTGCTTTCCAGTACTTATTCCTGCTCCTATACATCATAAACCCCTTAATTCACATCATCATAATAAATGTTAAGGAAGGCTTACATAAAACTTGCATTATTCTCAGTCACACTGAAATGTTACTGGGAACTTCAGGCATTAAATTTGGCTCACCTAGAAATGGTCACTATTTTCCACAAAAGAAAATACATAGGATTTTCTGCTTGGGAGCAGATTACTCAATCCATCCACTAGCAAAGAAATTTCTGGAGACAGGAATGTTACATGACAAGCAATCTCAGGAAGAGCTCATGAAGTGATCTTTGTACTTCAATGCATGTACATTCATTAAATATACCAAACACATAGGGCCTATTTCTCCACAGTTCCATTCTATGCTTGGCTTGTTGTGCAGATGACAAGCGTTAAACTAAGCATCTGCTAAAAAGTTACTCACTGTTACAACACAGTTTGTTTTCTCCCCTCAATTCCTTTTGCAAGCACAGAAACAAATGTACAGGGAGCAGCTATCTGTATGTATTCTCAGATCGTATGAAATGATTTGCTACTGCCCTTTGGCTTCCTAACACTACCAGTGCTAGTCCTGAAAAGCAGCCCCTAGACAAGCAACAGTGGCAAAGCTGATAGGTAAACCAAGCCCATTTCACGGAAAGCATGATTTTCATATGCTCAGATCTGGGGAAGGCCAGGGATCTTCCTGCAAGAAATGGCTTTGTTCTTTGTGCTGTGATCTTATGATAATGAGGCAAAACTTGATTTTAATACCTTGACGCTTGTCTCTTTGGAGAGCCCTGTTTCATACTGAGGGCACACATGTAAGGTGAAGGAGCCTGATGGCTTGCCCTGGTTTGCTACATGTCCTGGCTCAGGTGTTTCCTGGAAGGTGCGAGTCCATTCCACTGAGCGCGTCCGAAAAACAGGCTCAGAGCTTTCTACAGGCCAGCCGTGCTTGGGACTGAGCGCTGAGCCTGTCCCAAATCTCAGAGGGCCACAACGGCCTGCAGTCCTGGTTTCTGTTGGGGAGCTGTCAACTGAGCCAGGGCAAGACTTTCTGGCCCCGTGGCAGAGGGGTTTAGGGAAATCTAGGCTGCTGGTGCGAACACAGTAGGCCTGTCTCTTCTCTGTGATGCGCAGCAGCTCAATCTGTCGGCTAGGAAGCACAAAGTCACTGTCATAGAGCTCTGGAGGAGGGTGGTGCTCTTCTGGAGGAACTGGAGGTGTCTTTAGCTCATGGGTCTGTAGGACATCAGGGGCACTGTCCCTCAAAGGACGAGGATTTTTTCTACCACAGCCTTCAGGACCAGAGGACGAGTAAACAAGGTCAAGCTCTCTGGGGCTCTGGGCTCTGCTGGAGTCATAGTCACTGTCTGTAGCTAAGAATACTTCTGATGAGCCCTCTTCATCTGAGATGCCATGTGAATCTGCAAGAAAAAGACAAAAAGAATACTACTTCATTGTCACCAAGAATTTCAGCATCGCTGCCCTTTTAATTATCTCTGAATGCCTTGACTATAAAACCTTCCAGTTTGTCAAGAAATGTATACAAAGCAGAAGCCTAGCCACAGAATTTAGGGAACATGAAGTATGCTCTAGCTATTTTCTTTCGGTATATACCACATGAGTGGCCCGTGCTTGCAGTACAAGATCTGTGAGGACACCTGAATCTGCAGAGGCCTTACTCTATGAGGTTCTTAACAAGATCAAGTCATCCAAGATATATCTGTTAACTGGCTCTCCTAGACCACTTGCAAAGAAAGCTCCCTGCCTAAGAAGCTACCACTGCCCATAAACGTATCAGCACTGATCACTGTCCATCACATGCAGGGACCTTTTGTACCTTTTCGCCCATAACATCTATAGTGAGAATGCCAAACTATATACGTATCACTTAGTTTTAGTCTTCAGGAAGCAAAATTCTTCTTTGAACTTAAGTTTTACAGGGGTTTGCAGTAAGTCTGCAGAGGCAGTTCACACCTCACTCTCATGTTTGTAGCACAGATTCCTCCTAAACTAGCTTTGTCCTTCTTCCCTGTTGATCCTTCCAGATCTCCATCTTCCATATTTTGTACTTAATTTAGTCAAGGATCCAGGCAGGAAAAAGAACTGCATCTTCCATGTTCCAAATCTGTATCCAAGGTCTGTTTGCCCTCAGATCTTCATGTGGATTTGCAAAGAACAACATAAAGCAATGTGCCACTGAAGATATTTTCCTGATCTGCCAATTGTCCAATGTCACCATCTTTCCCCCTTTACTCTGCTTGTATCTGCATTCTTCTGTCTTTAATTCCTTTGTGCTTCTGTTTTCTTCCAAACTCTTTGTGTCAGGCAGTTAACTACACTGCCTCTAGCAAAGCATCATATATATTCTTGAGCTCAGTCACTGTGTCCTGCTTGGTCTTGCCATCTCCTTCTTTCTTAAAATTAACCATCTTAACTTTTGATTAAAGTTCCTTGACATGCATTGCTCAAATGAATATGCACGATTAAGCACAGGTGCATACGCTAACATTACTTGAAACAGATTTTGGCAGGAGATGGGACGACTGACATGATATAGTTAATTTATTCAAGCAAAGGGCAACAAGTGAGAAAATGAAGGAGAATATATCAAATTCTGGCTCCACAAAGTTCTGGTTGGCCACATTCATGTATATTCCTTACCAGCTCATTTTGAAAGAACAAAGAGGAATGCAGCCTCGCCCAGTAGCTCCAGACATCAGTGTGTATTAAGGAATCTCATCCTATCCATGGTAAAAATCTACTCCAGTACCTGTCCAGTTCTTTTCATTGTTCATTCTCAACCATATTTGCTTGCAGCTTGCTTACCTCACATAATCCTGCAAAAGACTTCAGAATCCTTACTTATTTTTCTGGAAAAGATGCACGTGTGTGCGCACACACACACAGAGCTGCATGTAAGGGAGGCTTATTGTCTATGTGTTAGTGCTAAAACATATATGGCAAGATGTAATTGAGATCATTTTTAAGATTAAAAAGTACTAAATTCTTAAAGATATGCTGTCAGGATATCTGGAAGGCCTCATTAAGGTTAATGATAGAACTCTGTTATTAAAATGTTGGTGGTGGCAAAGATAATTTGATTAAGATAATGACAGTGGTGGCGGCACCTCCTGTTTTGCTTACAATGGTAGTGGGAAAAAATGGGATTTTGCTTTCATGGGAAAAATAACAATGTACATATATTCAAGGGAAGTTGGAGTAAATTTATATTTTAAAACTTTTTAGTTGTGATATGAACTATCATCACTATCAGCTGTGTAAGTACTTTCTCTTCCATTAGTCCGTAACATCCAGACTGGAGGAACAGACACAGGACCCACACTCAGAATCCACACTCAACTTTTGTAGGACGTTGCTGTTGATACTGCTTGCTCATTAGCCTTCTGCTGCCTTTTCAACAGCATGTTGCCCAGATCTGCCCAGCAGAAGGCCTACAGACTGCAGAGCTCTGATCCCCCTTAACTGTTTGAGGCCCAGAGGTCTTCCCAACATCTATCATTTGCAGCTTGTATTAATTTATTTGTAGGAGTACCTACAGCCCTCATAGTCATGTGCAATTGAAGGTATGTAATGGAGCAGTACTTGTTTAATAGTTGTCAAGAATGACAAACTATCAAACTCAAACATGGTTGCAGCCTGAGTAGATGTAGTGAGGACATAAAGCAGATTATAATCTGAATTTTGTGATTGTTACTTTAATTTGTACACTTCTGAATCACCAATTCTCGCACAACTCTGTCAGTTCATCCAGTCTCTAAAAATTAAAAAAAAATTATCTGAATCCCATACTGTACTTGTAGATAGTCCCATTACTGAAAGGGAAATTAAACAACAATTCATAAGTTAAAACTGGGCAAATTCTTTGCCCAGGTGGGTTCACTGGAGAATTTTAAAATCAAGATTCATGTCCAAGTTTCATGATACAGATTGTAAATCATCCCCATTCCAAAAACAGATGACAACCATCCTCACTTTGCCCTATTGTACTCTTAAATCAAGATGTTAAAATCCTAATATCCCTTCTAACCAGCAGAATGTTTCATCACAAACTACATAGAGTGAGACCACATGGGGCTGTGCCTAATCACAGATTATTGGATGCTACATGTAGGACACTTTATGTAATAATTTATTCCAATCTGTCAAAGAGTTCAATAACTCTCATGTTCTTAGACACATTGAAGGCCTCTGACAGACTGGAATGGAGATATCTCTTTGAGATTCTGCAAGAAAGGAATTCTGGAAAAAAATGATTGAAACCCTGAAAATTTTATATATCTGTTCAGGTGCAATTGTTTGTGTAAACAGATAAGACTCATGACCCATACAATTACAATGGAGTACTATGCAGGGTTGCCCGTTATCACCATTACTTGGCAACAGAGCCTCTTGCTAATACTGTAAGACATGACACAGACATAACAGCCCTATTATAAATGGCCAGTGTCACAAGATTGGGCTTTACTCAGATGATGTTTTGATCTACGTGGATAATTCGGAACATTCTTCCCCAGCACTTAAGCAGCTTTAAAGAACTTTGACACTTACGGTGGCCTTCAAATTAATTGTTTAAAATCTAAGATGATGCATATGAATGCTTTACCTCACCAACAGGAAATATAGAAAACAATGACTGCTCTTCAAATCCAGCCATCAGGCTTTATCTATCTGGGAATCACAGTCACTAAAGATTTAAATCAATTTATTCCCAGAAATTATAATCCAGTTACTAAATGGGTGAAGTCTAAAATACTGATATGGGATATGCTAAAATTGTCCTTACTGGAGAAAACTGCATTTACAAAAACGTTTTCAGTCCCATGTCTCTTCTTCCTCTTTCAAAATATCCCAGTTTGTCCTTCCCAGGCAAGATTCAAAACTTCGCAAAACCTTATAAAAAAATTAATTGACCAAAATAAAAAGCCTAGATTTAAAAAAAAAAGATCCATCTAACGTAATGCTTCCAAAAGCAGAGGTCTGGCAATAACAGACACTGACTTATATTTTACAGCTTTCCAACTGAAGCAAATTGCTCAGATTATTAAGCAAAGCACCTCCAGCTCATGGGTGAATCTTGACATTCAGGATGATTCTTCACTAGAATTTAAACTGCTATTTGACAAAAAAATGACCAAAAAAATTGCAGAGATCAAAAATCCGTGGTTACAAACCTCACTTAATCTCTGGAAGAAATGGAAATATTTGTTATCACAGATCCCTCTCCCATCTGCCCCTTCCCCTTCCATCCCTTATTTTATGATATCAGTTAACTGCATCATTTAATTATGGAAAAATAAAGAGATATGTAGAACATGAGATTTATTTCAATAAGGAATATCTAAGATTAAAAATATAGAATTAGTACTTATGTCTGTCAATGGGCTGCATCTACAGCAATTGGCTGCATCTACTTCATGTGTCTTCCTTTGCTTCCAAATTAATGTCCCATTAAAATGTTAAGAATAGTTTGAAATCTGTTTTCAAAATGCTGGAGAGTATGGGATGACATAGGAACATATATTCATATGTGGCTTGATTGTCCGAGCATAAATAGATCTTGGCATACTCATGCACTGGAAGTGTCTTCAACCATCATCAGGCAAAAGATAAGGTTCTGCCCAGGTCTCCTGTCCAGGTCCCCTATCATCTATCTATCTATCTATCTATCTATCTATCTATCTATCTATCTATTATTTGGTGAGTTTATACCCCACCTTTCCCCCAAATGGATCCAATGTGGCTTACAATAATAATCTATCTAATAATCTAATATCTATCTAATAATCTATCTACAAAAAAATTAAAGTATAAAAATCCAATTACTTTCTCTAACTTCGCATATGGAAATCGCTAATTCCTGGAAAATGAGTAATGTATCTGTGGATAAGTGGTGGAAGCAAATCTGAAATACCTATTTACTAGAGAAATTGTCAGATAATATAAGAATTACCAAGTAGCAATATAAGAAGCAATATAAGAATTACTAAGGAGCAAGTAACCCATGAAGAAACACAGTGAAGGCTCCAGCTCCACATCATCTTGGCATTTGGAAAGACATTTTGCATCTTAATAGTCACAGTGCTGTTGATAAAAACCCAGACCCCGCTGAAAATTTCATAAGTTTCATCACCTGAAACTAATGACTGATGAAGCTGACAGACAGAAAGACACTTTATTTCGATCATTGACCAATAAAATAATAAATACTAAATACAGTCATAGAAACTGGTGACAAAACAGGTAATTTTGATAACTCACATCAACTACTATTTACCATTTGAGGGTGTATCTTGCCCATAATATAAAAATTTTTGCTAGTTTAAGTATGACAGTCTGTTCCTGGTTATCCAACAGATAGCATAAATAGAAAACATTGGAATGCCCTGGGAACTGGGTTAGCAGGAGAGTAATCAGCTCTTGGCGAATATCCTTGTAAAACTGACAGTACAAGAGAACATGGGCTATAGTTTCTACAGCATCAGTGTTGTAAGGGCAAAATCGGATCTCATAGGGAATTTTCCCATATTTCCCTTCCAATACCACTGTGGGGTCTAGCCAATGATAAAGCTCTCCTCAATTTGGGTACAGTAACATAGTATAAGCATGTGGCTGGTTTAGAAATCAGCATTTGCCTGTTGGCAAATGTATAGTTAGTAAAGGCAGCAATTTCTGTTTGACCTTTTATATCTAAGATCCTTTGTCTTACAGTAGATTTTGCTTGATCTAATCCTAACCTTAGAATAGTATCGCTTGAAAGTCCACAAAGGCTCAGTTTCTGAAGTACCGCTGTTTCCCATGTGGATTTGTAACTGTCAGCCAATATTAACTGGGTCAGTCCACCAGGATTATTATGTAGCTTTAACCAACGGGTAAAAATGTTCAACCAAATGCTTGATTCCAGCTTAGTAACTCCTGCCTCCCTTCAGAGTACTGCATTTGGAACACATTGGGCAACCTGAAATATGCTTCTCAAAAGCCTTGTTTGAACTCTTTCTAGAGAGGTCATATTATTATATAACCTCAGAGATGAACCTGGAATTAAGAGTGCAGCTCTGTTTTATACATGGAATCATCCTGTTTGTTATTATTTTTATTTCTCTTATTATTTTATTGATTGTATGTATTTTCTTCTACATACATACTTGTAAACATTTTCTTTTAGATATACCAATTCAATAAAAGTTAAAAAGGTAATGTTTGAATAGACAATTACTTGTTTTGAAAACATAAAAAAAGAACTAGAGTTGGCTTACGGCTCCCTGTTTAAGTTACAGACTCAATTGTGCTGCTGTGCAGCTACATGAAAAGTCCCCAGTGAGTCAACTGCTGGAAGAATTAATGCTTGTGTGCTGTTGCCAAATTCAGCAAGGAAAAGAGGAGACATGAACAGAGGAAGCTGCTTGATATCAAGTCAAAGCATTGGTCCACTGATTTCAGTATCATTTCCACTAACTCACAGCAGCTCTCCAGGGTTTGCAACAGGAGATATTCCTAGCTCAAGGCTGAGATGATTGGAACTGAACTGAAAACACAAAATATGCACTTTATCACTAAGGCACAGTTACCTTCTTAAGATGGGGCAGAAACAGAAGTAACAGAGACAGAAAAGAAAAGCCGGGAGATAATGGTGGGATGGATCCCCTCTCCAGGCTGGCCTTGTAGTTCCAACTTCTGGGCTCCTGTCACCCACCTTGCCCTTTTCACTTCTTATTCCCTCCTAGAATAGGGTACGTGAGCCTTAAGTGACCCCTATGTGGACCAGTGGATGTGTCACTTGATGGGTTTGCTGTGGTAGGCATGACCAACCCCTCTATCAAACTTAATAGGAACAGCCAGACACAGTTGTAAGTAAGTAAATAAATAAATGTTTATTAAGACACATTTAGATAACACTAACTCCTGAACTATTTAATTATTCACAGCTCCTGAAAACCCTGTTCAGTTCTTCCTCCTGGTTGACAGTCCTATCTCTACTGCAGCATTTCCCTGTCTCTAGGCCATCTTTTCCCTCTCCATCTTGTGTTAGAGACAACCCTCAGTTTTGTATCATTTCTCCCCCACAGATCCCCTTTTACAGCATCCGCTGAGCTGTGATTGGCTGGGACCAAGCAGGTGATTGGCTTGCCCAGCTCCTCCCGTCACAAATAGGGATGAGGATCAAAAGGGAATAGTAAGAGAATGGGCTAAAAAGAAAACCCTGGACGTAAAACACAAAGAAAATGCTGTTCACGCAGTAGTACAGCCGTAAGGAATTAATGAAAACACAGAAAGTGATTTTTGGTGAGATATGAGTTGTGAATCCCTGCTCTAAGCAAATCAGTGCTAGTGGCACCCTGCGGTAGTGTGCCACTCTATCCTATAAACAGCCCTGTCCTCAAAATGAATGGTGCATAGCATAATGTTCTCTTGTCTGAGAGCAGGGGGAAACAGGAAAATAAAGCTGGGAGTGTGTGGCTGCCAGATAGTATATAGTATGGCTTTTATCTTCTACTGGGTTGGAAACTGTTACGTTCCCAGGTTTCTAGACAGCGATTTGTTGGTGTCAAATGTGCTATCTATATTTATAATCTATTGCTATAGCTATAGCTATATCTAAACCTAAATCTAAATCTATAGAAAATTCTCAAGAACATTTGTCCTCTCCACCACCCTTTCTGGGCTGTTCTTTTGCACAGCTTGCTCTCTGGGCTTTGGGTCTGTATTCTCCTTCTTTTCCTACCTTTCTGCCTACTCCTGCTCTTAGACAGCTTTAGGAAGAAAGGCAGAGTGGAAGAACTGGACTAGGGAGGCAGGTCAAGAAAAAGTTGTGCACAGACTCAAAGCTTGGAAGGTTCAGGGAGCAAGTTGTGCAAAACAACAACAACAACAACAACAACAACAACAACAACAACAACAACAAAATGCAGCCCAAAAGGGTGACGGCAGAAGAGGGGCAGCAGAAGAGGAGCAGCCTTGGCAGGGATGAAGCAAACTAGCAGGGGTGGGAAGGAACTGGATAATCAGAGTAAGCAGGCAGGTCAAGAAAGAAGGGGAGTGCAGACTCCAAGCCTTTAGAGTCCATTGTTTAGGAGTTCCTTAAACTAGAGGGTGAAAGGGGATTGACGATCATTTTTATTGCACATCTTGGCCCAGCTCCAAAACTCCAGTATGCAATACACCTTTCTTTATTAATTCCTGGCATGTAATCTGTCTGTTCCTGTGCTGTGTTCTCCCTCTCCCTCTTTCTCAAAAAGTTGGGCGAAATGAAACAGTCATGCCTGGTCAGACCTCATCTGGAATACCATGTCCAGTTCTGGGCATCTCATTTCAAGAAGGATATTGACAAGTTGGAACATGTCCAGAGGAGGGTGACCAAAATGGTGGAAGGTCTGGAAACCGTGTCCTACAAGGAGCAGCTCAGGCAGCTGGGAATGTTTAGTCTGCAGAAGAGAAGGTTAAGAGGGGACATGATAGCCATGTTCAAATACTTGAAAGGCTGTCATATTGAAGAGGGAATAGGCTTGTTTTCCACTGCTCCAGAAACTAGGACAAGGAGCAATAGACTCAAGCTACAGGAAAAGAGATTCCACCTGAACCTCAGGAAGAACTTCCTGACAGAGCTGTTTGACAGTGGAACATGCTGCCTCAGTGGAGTGTGGTGGAGTCTCCTTCTTTGGAGGTTTTAAACAGAGGCCGGATGACCATCTGTTCGGAGTGCTTTGATGTTGGTTGCTGCATGACAGGGGGCTGGACTGGATGGTCCCTGTGGTCTCTTCTAATTCTTATGATTCTATGTTTATGTGAGGCAGACCTACAACTGCACATTTGTTCTTCATACGGTTGCATAAGTTTCTTGACAATACACAGTTTTTAAATGTTGCCATGAGTTTTCTATCCTTTGCAAGAAAACAAATCTTGAATGTTTTGACACTACAGGAAGAAATACTGATGCCTTTTCCTCAACAACTGTTGGGAAGTGGGAAAATCAAGAATGTCCATGCCTAGTCTGATCAAAGTGAAGAACTAGAGCAAGGTAAATTAACATCTGGAAAATTAAAAGGGGTGGGGTGAAGTGGAGGCAGCATAAGATCTCAAGGAGATGAAGATGTGATAAGCTACTTGGTACAATTAAAAAAGGAATTTCAGGGAGATTTTAAAAGGATAAAAGGGTCTTGAAACCCATTCAGCAGAAGCTAGTGTTCATGAGATTGAGAGAGACTGAAGAGATCATTAATGAGGCACTGGAGTTCAGTCTGAAACAAGTAACTGCACAAGATGAAATAAAAAATGAGCTCCAAGGATTAAAAGACTATGTGGAGGACTAGGAGAGCTGCAGTAGATGGTCTAACCTATGCTTTCATGGCCTCCTCGAAGGAACATGGGTGAGTTACCCTTCTTTGTTTGTAAGCTGAATTTGTGATAAAGCCCCAAAGTGGACACAATTCCAAATGATCCAGAAATAATCTACCAATTAGTGCCCAAATCTGAAATTATTAATCACCCACCAGGGGTTATAGTTAAATTGCCACATTTACAACCACTCATCCCCCCACCCTGCAATATACAAAACTCTCAGCTCTATTAAACAGTTAGATTGTAAAGTCACAAGGCTAAAGTCTTTCAGGATTTTTATCAGTGTACACTATTAAACAAACGTACCTGTGCAAGTCATATGCTGAAATTCTTTGGGATGCTGAGTACACCCAGACCTTTCCCTTTAAAATTTTAATCTGGTACGGAAACAGTGCTTTAGCTCCATCCTCCACTGAAATGCTAATCTAAGTCTAAGCAACTACGGTAAATGTAACAGTGCCTTAGAAACCTGTAAATTACGGCCAGAAGTGGGAAAAAATTTTGAGCACAAGGAAACAAGGAATGTTGGAAATGCTGCAAGATGAGGCAAAATGGCAGATCTACTATGACTACGGAGTGATGGCATTTCTAAATAGCTTCTTTATCTGACACTACACAGACGCTTAGTTGCTTTCATGCTTACGAGCAACACACAGGCAATCATATCAGTATCCCTTGTATTCACAAATTATGTGGTAGAGTAGCCATTTGGCTTGTTTCTCCTTGGAAGGGAGTGAAAGCACTGCAAGAGGCAACAGGGACACAAGTGTGAAGATAAGCTCTTGACCTCTTACAAAAATCCTCACTTTAAGTCATGGGGGTAGTTGGGACCAACTGGGCAGAGGTGAGATGAATAAGGAAGAGGGATAATTGGCAAAGATCATTTATTCAGTCTACTGAAATGTATAAATGCAGATCAGAAATCTAATGTTTATAGCATACTTGTGAGTTCTAGCAATAACAAGCATCAGATCTTGATAGTCTGATTTTTTATTTAATGTCAATGAACTAGGATCCCCCACTCAGAGTATGGCATTTTCAATGCTATTTAAAGAAATGAACACTGTTTTAACATAAAAAGCATCTAAGAAAAAATGCAGATTAAGTTCTGCCATATCTCCTCTTAGGAGAATGATGAAGGAATGTCAAAATCTAAAGGGTTTGCAATTATACGTAAGTGCAATATCACTTTGAAATGCTTATTTATACAACACTGAGGGCAGGTTCATTTTGCATGGGATAAATTGGGGTTGTAATATGCGCCACAAAGAGCAAGGAAAGTTAATGGAACAGATACTTATTAGTCTGAATAGTTTCACAGAAGGAACAGGATTGATTAGAGGTGACGCTACCTTGTGTTAGAAAATTAGATAGTATATCCAAACCAAAGACCAAAAGGACCATTCAGCTGCCAAATAACGAAGTTATTTAACAAAAAACAATGACTGATAGATGAAGATACTTACAAACCTGTGATGGGGTTTTACTTACTTTTCCTAAAAATACATCTCATATTGATGAACTGATCATTTCCTAATATCACAAATCATCAAGCCTCAAAACATTTATTTTGTGTGTGTAATCATATCAGACCATGCTCATATAAAGTTGATATAGGAGGGGGGGTTTATCTCAGAAGTTAAAGAGCCAATATGGTGACTTAATGCTGCTTAGCTTACAAATATTATGGGAAAAATAAACGAAAATATTAAGAATCTTTCTAAACTTAACAGCTGCGAATATTGCCTGCCCTCCTCCTGGACTCTTTAAAAGCCATCCTATATCCACATTTTATTTAAAAAGGATCATGGATAACTGAGAACCGAGAAAAAGTGAGATCAGACTTGGTTATCAATACTGACAAATTAATAAAAGAACATAAAAGAACAGGAAGTTAAAGAGTATGGGAATAATTATCTCCAAAAAGAAATGAATTAGAGGCACTTGGCATAGGCAAAGAACATCCATCTATGATACATTTTAAAAGAACAGATTATGAATTTGGAAACAAAAACTCTGAAGTATTGTCTCACGTAGCAAAAAGAAACAGAGCAAGAATTTGGTTAGGATGATTAAATCTAAAAGCTGAGATTTAATAATATCATTATGTGGTAAAAATGAGGTATTTAAACAAATGTAGTTAATGTACACTAGATATGTCAGAGGTCATTGACTTGGGCAGATTTTTCAAGTTGCTGCCAATTAATTTATTACAAGATCATCATAGGGGATTTTCTTCATTCACAAATTATGGATGAACAGATAGTATCAATTATTTAAAAATTACAAAGCATGTTATCTGGATTTGATGGGTTTAAGGCTAATTCTAATTTTAAAGAGTTGAAGGTTGAATAATCAATTAAGAATGTCTTAAATAGGGTAAACAGACTCCTGTAAATTGGTGAGAACTGTAACTATCTGCAAACTCAGGACAATGTTACTCATTCTGTTGGAATATAGGGCAGTGACTGTTAAATTTGGATCAGAAAAATATTTACAGCAATCCTTGTACACATGCATGAGTATTTATGCCTCATAGGAATGTATCTGATGCTGTACAGAGTTCTTGTTATGTGCCTTTAACTCAGCTCTAATGTATTAAAGGATTTTCTTAGCAAGTGTATTTATTCAGAAGAGGTTTACCAGACAAAGTATGATTTGCCCGAGGTCACTCAGTGGGCTTCCATGATCAGGTAGGGATTCAAACCCTTCTCTCTTGGAATCCTGGACTGACACTCAAGCTACTAAACCACAGTGGTGTAGATTCTGTACCATGCAGCAAGTACTCAATATTTTATGGAGTAAGGTGTCATTCCTACTAGACACCTTGAAAGCATCTGATTGCTTGGAACGGGCATACATGTTGCCATTGCTGCATAGGATGAATAAGGATGAAAATCTGTATTGTCCATTAAGAGAATGAAGTGTGTGAATTTATCATTACACTTGAAGGTTAGAGTCACAAAAATGCTATCAAACTAGAGGTACTAGGCAGGAGTGTCGTTGCCCTTCCTATTTGTGAGGTGCAGTTAGAGAGCACCGGGATATCCAAGGCATAACCTGTAGGGGAAAACTCATAAGCAAAATGTATATGTAATTTTTTTCTTTCTGATTCAGTTAACAGAACAATCCTTATGTATTACAAGAATATGTCAAAACACAGGGCTGAAAATAGTCTATGAAATGACCAAATTAATGTGTGTAAATGTCCCACATTACAGGCAGCAAACTGAATTCAAGTCTTATACTTTTTGAGAGTAAAATATTTAGACAGAACCTCTGGAAAATTAGTGATTTGTAATTATAAGCCAGTCATTTCATACATGAAGGGAAAGCATAAAGAATGATCTCATCTAATGATCTAAATCCTAAAAACGTTAGCAATTATAATGGCACATGTTCTCCTTTTTTTAATTTTTTTTTGCATGATTATATTATTAACCACTTCAGTCAAAAATAGTTAAGATGGCAAAACAATTGAAGGAAAAAAATGAAGCTTGAGGTTTGTTAAAAATATTGAATATCAACTGACTGCTTGATGGATTGTGTCTAGCAATCTCATATTTATAGAAATGTTGCATAGCTTTTCAGTTAGCACAGTAAGCCAAACATATAAGAGCAGATAACCAGATATAATGGGTTCATGTGTAAAGGGAAGGAGGTAATAGCAAAACAGACTTCGCAATATTTTCCCCAAATATGTGGCCAGAATCTAGTAAAGTATGTAATCCATACATGGCAGAAATGCTAAAGGTATGGTGTTTATATATCAAACTATTTGCACTTCCTGTTTCTCTTTGTCTATTTTTGGAACATCTGGTATTTTAAAATTACGACAAGTTTGCTTGGTTCACATGTTGGAGTGGGTGGCTATACTGAATGAGAGATCTGATTTCTGAGTGAAACTTAGGAGAACAGTTACAAACAAGGCAGGGGAAGGAAAAGCTTCATGGTTGCAGATGTTGCAAGTTATCTCATTTGCATCCATCTGTAGAAAATGCTACCCCCCTTGCCATAGTACTGACAGTATTTGAGACACAATGTGTGACAGAACAAAGCAAGCAGATTAGCAGAAGAAATATTTAAGACAATAATAGAACCATGCTTGTTTAAACAAATAGGGTTGAAATTAGTATGTGGATCAGAATTAGCAATAGTAATTTCAAAAGAACATTGGAACAAGATTTAATCTTTCCCATCCCCTTTCAATCATTGCCAGCACTACAAAGGAAGGTGTGCCTAAAACAGCTCATATGCCCAACTAAATTACATAGAATTAACAGATATTTAAAGAAAACTGCTGAAGATTCTGTGGGAGTATAGGTTCACCAGATCACTTGTGGCTACAGTGTCTCAAGGTGAAAGCCCTTTGGAAGGAAATAATAGAATAGTTGAATGTTATGTCCAACCATACCATTCAGCTGAGAGATACACTGTAAATCTTCTCCATCTTTGATGGGAACAATGAGAAGCTTTTATATTATTGGGAGTTGCTTGGGTGAAAATTGCAAACTTTTAGAAAACACTTAATGGCCTATCATTAAGACATTCTCTTGATAGGATATGGACTATTGCTTTATCTGGGGGAAAAAAAGTATCTTCTTGTTATATTTGGCAGGGGGTATTATAAAGGAAGATCCTTTTGTAGGGATCTGGTAAGCATTTCTCTTCAATACACGGAACAAGAACTTTGGGATAGAACTTTTTGACATACTGGTGCACAACTGAAAAAAAGACCTTTCCAGATCTGATATAAACATGCTTCCATTTATCTGAGGTGTAAGATTGGCTATCACAATCATATTAATGTGATGAACTGTGAGGGGAGAGGGTGTTATTGATGTTTATAAAAGTATCTAAAATCTGAGGGAAGGGAAAAATTAAAAAAAAATCTCTCACCAGAGTTGAGTTTGCGATTTGTTTCAGGAGATGGGGTAGGCGATGGAAGGAAGTCCAAGTGGGATAAGGTTGACTCAGTTTTCTCCCTCAGTGCAGTGCTAGACTCTTCAATGAACCACACAAGTGAGATGCCACAAGACGGCTGCTTGTACCGGGCATGCTGCAGTGCGTCCATCATCCAACGCATTTCTCTCCAAATCTCTTCCATTTGCTGTCCCAACACAAAGATACATCATCATCATCACCATCACCACCACCACCACCACCACCACCACCATCATCACTATTCACTTATATCCTGCCTTTCTTTCAATAATGAGACTCAAGGTGGCTAACAATATATTTTAAAACACTAAAGATTAAAACAATATAAAAGCTTTAATAAAAGTATAGACGTAAAAATTTAAAGAACAGACAATTGATATAGTTTAAAACATTATATATTTTAAAAAAGCATTACAATTCATTAAAAGACAACATGGAGTCCTTAAAAACAGAATTGCACACCATTAAAAGCCTACCCAGTCATTTTCCAAAAGTTTGACAACATAAATATGTCTTAAGTTGCCGGTGGAAAGAAAGCACGGTTAGAGTCCCCCTGGTACCTCCAGGGAAGGAGTTCCAAAATGTGGGAGCAGCCACAGAGAAGGCCCTGTCTCTTGTTCCTACCAAGCGATCTTGGGAAGGTTTTGAGACAAAGAAAAGGTCCTCTCCAGATAATCTTAGGGCTCCAATAGGCTCATAAATGGAGATGTGGTCCTTCAAACAGCCTGGACCCAAGCATTCATAGGTCATCACCATCACT
The DNA here is from genome assembly GCA_948472985.1 of Iguana delicatissima. NCBI lineage: Eukaryota > Metazoa > Chordata > Lepidosauria > Squamata > Iguanidae > Iguana > Iguana delicatissima. The sequence continues at coordinate 198,293 of CAOKZL010001106.1, read as the reverse complement.
TTGAATTGCGCATGCAAATGGACTGACAGCCAATGGAGCTACTGCAACAGGGGAGTTGTGTGCCTCTTGTAGCCAGCCCCAGTTAGAAATCTGGCTGCAGCTCTTTCAGTCAACTGAAGCTTCTGAGTAAAGTTCAAAGGCAGCTCCACAGACAGTGCATTACAATAATCCAAGCGAGATGTAACTAAGGTATATACCACAGTGATCAGATCCAATTTCTCCAGGATGGGTGCAGTTGGTGCACTAGCTTTAACTGAAAATGCAATCCTGGGCCTCCAGGTTCAGGGCTGAATCAAAGAGTATCCCCAAACTATGAACTTGCATGTTCATGGGTAGTGTAACACCACCTAACACAGGCTGAATCCCTGTTCCCAGATCTGTCTTTCCACTGATCAGCAGCATCCCTGTTTTGTCTGGATTAAATTTGAATTCATTTGCCCATATCCAGTCGATTACAACTGCCAGGCATCGGTTTAGCACAGAAACAGCTTCCTTGGAATTAGGTGGAAAGGAGTAATAGAGCTGGGTATCTTCGCTATATTGGTGACACCTTACCCCAAAACTCCAGACAACCTTTCCCAGGGGTTTCATGTATATGTTAAATAGCAAAGGGGACAAAACAGAATCCTGAGGGACTCTGCATACCAAGGGCTAAGGTGTCAATTAGGAATCCCCCAGTGCCCTCTCTGAGAGCACCCCTCCAGCAAAGAACAGAATCACTGTAGAACAGTACCTCCAACCCTCATCCCAAAGAAATGAGTCAGAAAGATACCCTGGTCAAAGGTATTGAAAGCCACTGAGAGGTTCTGCAGAACCAACAAGGACACACTCCTTTTGTCCAGTTCCTGGTGTAGGTCATCCATCAAGGTGACCAAAGTTATCTCTGTTCGATAACTGGGCATGAAACCACACTGAAATGGATCTAGGATAATGGACTCATCCAGGAACCTCTAGAGCTGGAAAGCTACCAAATGCTCCAGTACCCTACTCAAGAGCGGGATTTCGGAGACTGGCCAGTAATTATCCAGTACATTATCCAGGGAAGCTTTTTCAGAAGTGGTCCTCCCACAGCCTCCAGGCATGTTGGGATCCTGCCTTGTTGTAAAAATGCACTAATAACCTCTTATCCACTCAGTCAGTCCCCCTCTGGCCTGCTTAATAAGACAAGAAGGGCAGGATCTAGTACACATGTGGTGGCTCCTGCTCCTCCAAGGATCCTGTTCACATCCTTGGGCAGAAAGTATCAGTGGGCATTGTGTGGTGTCACAGTGATTCAAAACAGCAATTCTGTGGCCCCACTTATCTGACAGGTTAGGGACCAGAGCACTCTCAGAAAGTGGAATCGGTCAAAAAGCAGAACCCAGTCTTCTGCCTGTAAGGAGCATGAGGGAATTACAGAGGCTCATTTGGGACTGTGTGCCCACACGTGCACTGCTTGCAAAGTCTCTGAGTTAGTTTGGCATATTTTTTCCCCTCTCAGCTCACTTTGCAAGCAGCACACATGTGGTCCAAGTGAGCTGGGGGGAAAGTTGCTGAAATCCACCTGAGTGTCCATAATTCTCTTATGTTCCCTACAGGAAGAGGGAAAGACGAGAAAATCCTATGAAAAAGCAGAACCTGCATCAAAAGAACAGCACATGTCTATTATTTATAATGGCTGACAGAGTGGAACTTTGAAAAATGAGTTGTGGAAAAGCAGGGGATGCCTGTACTTGGGTGCCTGATCAGATATAATTAGCCAAAGGAAACCACCATCATTTAGATTCTTTATGTAGAGCTGCATTCAGGAGCTGTGATGCAGAATGGATCTGTGGGAGAAACTGTAGAACCAGAGGGAGAGACAGAGAACGCCCATGGTGGGATGCATTGCTGACGGAGAATCATCTGAGGAATAACTGTGCAAAAAGAAAACTAACATCAAGCATACAGGTAATGAGGAAATACTGGACTGGTTATACAAACCAAACAAAAGATATCTTATCTTAGCATGGGTCATCTTGGTACATATTTTGTGTGACGTACCTGCATATAGTCCTGAATCTGCTGATGCCTCTGCTTGGCAGTAGTTAGTTCTGAGTCTGAGAAGGCCTCCCTGAGGTTTTGTTGAGAAAGAAGTGACTCTAACTCCAAGAGTGCAGACACTTGGCAATACTGACTAATAAACTCTTGGTCATAGGTGAAAAAATGAACTGAAATAAAGGGAGGGGAAGAGGTCAAGGGTCACACCTGGAACATCACAGAAGCAGATCTGCTCAGTGCCAACAGAACTAAAGCTATATAAAGTAGAACAACAGTCAGTGCAACATTTGATCAACAAAGAAACAATAATTATATGATGAATTGGCCATTCTTTGTTTCAGGTGGAAGGAAAAGTGCTTATTGCCAATGGCATAACTTCATCAGTCTGAAGCCCCATATACCTATCAACACGGTACATTCGCTAATCAGTCTATAATATATCTTGTCAGAATTTGAACAGTATTTGTAGTATTACCTATTACCTACTACAACTCTAACAAATGTGAATCTGAGCTAATCCAAAAAAATCTAGTTACAAGCCATGTCCAGTTGCCATGCTGAATTCTTACCATGATGAGAGATAGCATGGAGATATCCTGTATTTGTTTATGGAAACAGAGAGTACATGTATGTCTAAAGCAACAAAAGAGTAACATAGTGGAGCCTTAAAGATTATACTATTCATTTTGATAATGTTTTGCTTTACTGAATTCATGAAACTGACAAGTAAGTTGTTAGGTAGAAAATGGAGTGATAAAGTTAGGAATTACAGGTAAGAAAAGACCATGATTAAGATAGTTCAAAGTAAATTGTGAGTGTGTTGCATGAAAACACTAATTAGGCTGCAGTTAGCAAAGTATTTTTGGGATACTCAGAATATACAGTTGGCCCTCCATGTTCGCTAGGGTTAGGGACACAGGACCATCGCAAAAGTGGAAAAACACAAATATCAAAATGTGGGTGTGCGTCTGTGGGAAGAAGGCTGAGGCATGATGGGGAGAACGGACACCCAGGGGCCAAACTAGGTCAGGGAAAGGAGAAGGAAAGGGGTAGTTCAGAACGGTGGCTGTATACCTCCTCTTTCGACCACCTCCTCCCTTTGGTATGTGAGGGGTGCATTGGGCAGGGTTTGTGGTACTGAGAAATCTGGCTTTGGGGTGTCCTTAGCTGGCCAGGCAGTGGCTGGCGGAGGAAGAGAATGACCAGACACAGGATGCTAAAGGGCTGCGCGGCCTGATCAGAGGTGCTGAGAGGGAAGGATCCTCCAGAAAAGAGGCATCTGAGGTAGGGGGGCAGGGGCTGAAGAAACTCACAAATAACTAAATCCATGGAAGTCAAACCTGCAAACATGGAGGGCCAATTGTACATGCTAACCTCACGGTCTGTAAAGGAAAATTGACAATTGTATACTTATTACCCTAAAACATGTATTTTGAATGCTTTGATATTTTGTCCTCTCCAATTTTGCTCCTAGATTAGCTTGCTTCCTTCTCCTCCTTTTCTTTCAGGATGAGCTAGGAAACGGGAACTTAAAATTTATTGTGCCCCTTTTAAACACTGATGTTGTAGTGGGGAACATTTTTTAATGTGGTGGAGAGCATTCCTTTAAGTGACTTTAGGGGACTTTAGGGGCATTCTGGGAATAGTTAGAAGCAAAACCAATGGTGTCAGCAACATACTTGTCCTCACTCCCTTTCTGCCACTTTTCTCTCTTTTACTTCCAGCCAAGTAGAGGTGCTAGAGAAGGGACAGATCAATCTTGCCAGAAGTCTGAACAGATTGTGTGAAAAGGACGTTAGAAATTAGGCTGTGTGTCTCATGAAATTAGGCTAAAGACTTCAGTTTGTTCACCCCTGTTCTAGTGGGTGATCCTCTCCATAGCACTTTCCTTTCAGGAATCTCTTTGGGTTCAAGGATGATAAGAGGCCGTTTCTTGTGGAGAAATGAGAACAAAGCGTAGATCCTGTGCCATCTTACCAAGCTCAAAGATCTGAAGAGGAAGTGTGAGAAACCCAGAGCGAGGAGTGTACGGGTTATTCTGGCCAGGGGCAGTGCATACATCATCAGAGGGAGGCAGAAGCAGAAGAAAAGACACCTGTCCTCCAAAGTCCAGAACTTCCTGACTGTACAGACGGAAATCTTTGGCCTAGAGAAGTCAAAGAAAAGAAGGCAATGCTTTATTGGCTGCTAACAACACTTAAGTAGCCTTAGTGCAAAACTTCCTTTGTCCTAGCAGCCAGTTGAACATCCATGACTGATTTTCAGGCACTCTGAGACTATACGGAAAAATGGATGATGGTTTTTTGAACCCAGACTGATATTTGCATTTACCATATGTTATTAAGTAACATAAAGGGGTAAAAATACATTATGCATTCCCTGATTCATTCTTCTTAGAGAGGTTTCAAAAGTTAGTTCACCCAAGTAGTACTGGTGTCTTTAAATAATGTAGGGCCTGTCCAATTTATTGCAAAAAAAGCAACATCTCTCAAAACAAAAAGCCAGTTAGGATTTCCTAGGAAAGCATTTTCAATGCAATGGACTTCTCTAACCAGCAGGGAGGGGACAGAGAATGAATAAAGCTGGGTAGGCAATTTTAGCCAATAAACATTCAGATTTCATAATACTATAGACAATTGGCCAGTCACAGATCTCCTCAGTGTCTTTGCTCACTATTGGCTCTGGAGATCTGGATGTATAGGTACAGTGTTCCAAAAATCTTACTGTTCAAGAGTAAAGGCTCTCTACTCCACCCGCATCCAGCAAAGAGAAAAAGGAATGCCCTTTAACCAAAACTAGACTACCACACAACCAATAATGGATGGGATTTGTTGCTGCAATGTGTCCTGGAATAAAAAGAACCCAGGCCCTGATAGGAATAAAATATTTCTGTTTGTACTGGGAATTGCCTCTATGTTCCATCAAACAGGCAGTGCCATCTGTTTAAAAAAAACAACGAGAACTTTAGCAACAGATAGATGGGATGGGCAACTGTGGAAGGCTGCATTTGCTCCCCTCAAGACCTTGCAGGGCTGCATCCTCACCACTTTTCAGCCCTGTCAATCAATCAATCAATCAATCAATCAATCGATCGATCAATCAATCATAGCACACACCCACCTCAGACTCTGAACATTCTCTGGGGAGCTTTTCCAAAACATGTTGGGCCTTTCTGGGCTAATTTAGGCCCAGGAGAGGCATTTTTTAACAAGAAAAAGTGAGTGGGAGTCACTTCTTGTTTACTTCCACTTTCAAAAAGGTTTCCCCTGGGCCTACATTAGCCCGTCTGGGCAAAATGTGGTATAAATGCCATCCCCACCCCAGAAAGCATTTTGGGGCAAGTTTTTTTTCCCCAGGAGCCTCTAAATGTGGTGGAAATGTCCTCCACAACTCCTAGAGAACATTTTGGGAGCATTTTGGAGTAATTTTTTTTAATCTCTGGGAGGACATACTTTGTCTACCCCTGAGACAGAGGAGCAAGCATGAAGATTTCCTTTATCTGTTATCTCACTTAGATTCATTAATTACAACTTAAACTGCAACTGCAGAAGTTAAGCCATGTTATGTGGAAACTATTGTCTCAATCCATCATTTCAGCAAACCTCTCTAAGAGGGCTTTTGGAGACTGAGATGTTTGGGAACAACCTTTAGATCTTTTCATTTTCTATAATATAAGAGCTACAGGAGTTCTGTCAATATGTTCTAACAAAGGGATTTTTTACTATGCTTAACAAGTAAAAGTGCTTTTAGGAGAAGGGTGAACAGGAGTAAATGTTTTCACTTACTTCTTTGCTTTAAGGAAGAGAACTGATGAGCACTATTAGAAGTAGAAGTAAACAGGAGACATCAATTGCATGAGATATCCTTGTGATCAGTCTTAGAATAACCATTGGTTCATCTTTTCTCCTGACTACCTGGAACCATGTATAAATATACAAGCGTATAGTCTCCAGTTCCTTTTGGTCCATTTCTTTGGAGAGTATATTGTATAACTCCAGAAATTTCTGTGTAAAGGTTTGTATATACACCATGGTTTGCAGAATAACGTAATTTATATGTTCGTATATGTTATCTATATGTTTTTATATGGTATATAAGACAAAGGATCTTAGATATAGAAGGTCAGACAGAATTGCTGCCTTTTCTGACTACACATTTACCAACAATTAAATCATAGAATCAGAGTTGGAAGAGACCTCAGGGGCCATCCAGTCCAATCCCCTGCTATGCAGGAACTCCCATCAAAGCATTCCCAAAAGATGGCCATCCAGCCAATCCTTAAAAACCTCCAAAGAAGGAGACTCTACCACACTCCGAGGCAGCATAGTCCACTGCCGGACAGCTCTGACCGTCAGGAAGTTCTTTCTGAGGTTCAAGTGGAATCTCCTTTCCTGCAGCTTGAATCCATTGCTCCTTGTCCTAGTCTCTGGAGCAGCAGAAAACAGGCCCACTCCTTCCTCGACATGACATCCCTTCAAATATTTAAACATGGCTATTATGTCCCCTCTTAACCTTCTCTTCTGCAGACTAAACAAACCCAGCTCCCTAAGCCATTCCTCATAGGGCATGGCTTCCAGACCCTTCACCATTCTGGTCGCCCAAAATGCTGGTTTCTAAACCACCCACATACTTATATTATGTTATAGTACCCAAATTTAGGAAAGCTTTGTCATTGGCTTGATTCAAACATGGTTATTATGTCCCCTCTTAACCTTCTCTTCTGCAGACTAAACAAACCCAGCTCCCTAAGCCGTTCCTCATAGGGCATGGCTCCCAGACCCTTCACCATTTTGGTCGTCCAAAATGCTGGTTTCTAAACCAGCCACATACTTATATTATAGTACCCAAATTTAGGAAAGCTTTGTCACTGGCTTGATTCAATGTTCTCCCAACAGCGGTACTGGAAGGAAAATATGGGAAAAGTCCCTATGAGACCCAGTTTTGCCCTTGCGATACTGGTGCTATAGAAACTACAGTCCATGTACTTTTGCACTGTCAATTTTATAGGGATATTTGCCAACAGCTGATTAGCCCCCTTCTAACCAAATTCCCAGGACAATCGGATGTTTTTTACTTAAACAATCTGTTGGATAATCAGGAACAAACTGTTATACTTAAAGTAGTTAAATTTTGCTACATTAAGTGTAAGATACGCCTTCAAATGGTTAACAGTCATTAATGTGAGATATCAGAAATCAACTTTGTTACTCGCTTTTATGACTGTACTCATTATTTTATTGGTGAATGACTGAAATAAAGTGTCTGTCTGTTTATGTGTTTAAAGATTATAATTAATTTGGTGTTGTCTTTCTTAATGTATTCAATAGAATTAAATTTGTCTGTTTAAGTGTAGCCTATGGGGAAGGCCAACTCAGATAGAGGCCAAAACATGTTGACTTTTTAAAAATAAATAAAACAAGTGACCATCAATTAGCATGTGGAGCTCTGCCTCCTGTTCACTTCTACTTTTGTTGCTTTGTCAGCCTCTCCTCCTAATGTGGAATAGAGAAATAATCCATTTTTCCTACAGCCAGCATAGTATAGTGTTGAACTGAGATTCCAGGAAGCTAAGGTTTGAATCCCCTCTCAGCCATGGTAAGGCACTGAGTAACCTTGGGTAAGTCATGGTCCCTAAGTCTCAGAGGAAAGCAATGGCAAACCCCCTCTGAAAAAATCTTGCCAGGAAACCCCTGTGATAGGTTCGTCTTTAAGTATAACTTGAAATGATTTGAAGGCTCATGGAAGCAACATGGAAGCAATCCTAATGTAGAATAACAACAAAATAGAAGTATTGAGAACTTTACAAAACATTCACCCCGAGTAGCTTATCTCATGGGTTTCTCTAGTTAAAACTAGGGACATTTCGGTGTTAACCAATATGTATAAAACTGATCAGCTTTAGAACTTATTTGAGGTGGATCCAAATTTTACAATCTGCAATATTTCTGAAGACCTGTTTATGTCTGAACTGTGACTGTGGCTGTAAGCAGAATATTTACAAAGACAAATTGTGTCAACACTGAGACTACTCTTGGTGATGCCATTTCGGCTCATAAAGAACTCTGTCTGTGTTCCTGTATAGTTTTCATGATTTGGCATACAACTGAGATAAAAAACAAATATGCCAGTGCAGATACATGCCCTGCATGTCCTTACCAAGCCTGCAGTGCTCCTTTCCCCCCACTTCAACATCCATAATAAAGCCCCACCTAGACAATACCTCATGCAGTGGGATGTTGACCAGTTGCACCAGTTCTCTGACTGCTCCTTGGAGCTCCTGAAGCAAGAGATTCTGGGTGGTCTCTGGGTCTCGTTCTGTGGGAATGGGCTCCTCCATGCTAACCAGATTCTGCAGCCACTCCCATTCCTCCCTTGAAAACGAGACAAAGGGATGAATACACAGAGGATTTCTTTGCAGTAGTGAATGAAGATTAAAGCAGAGATGATTGTGTGCATATGATTGACTGGGACTTGCTGGTATATTTTCACAGTTTTGATGGATTTCCTTTCATGTAGGAAATACTTAATGTTTAAAGCAACCTTCACTGCTTAAATGTCACCAGGGGATTTAGTGTAGTGTGATTGTTCATGCTTTTTCAAAAAATATTTTTATTGATAACAAATGTAAGTAATATAAAACATAAAGGAAAACATATGCACTCAAACAACTAAACATGTCCTACCTAGACAACAAACTAAACTAATCTACTAACTGCAAAAACTCATTATTCATTCTTGACATGAAACCTGATCTTCATTTCACTTAAAAGGACTCAGGACACGGAAGTCCTTGTTTGGACCTTGCGTCTAGGAAGAACAGGAATTCTCATGCAAGATCCACGAAACCCTATTGCTGATCTGAGATGACAGACCAGCTCAGGGATTTATAAATATTATACTATCATGCTTGGGAGTCAGAAGAGGAACCCACAATAATTCCACAACACATAGCTTGGGCCATTTCCGCATGACATCACTATCCCGCAACAACAGCAGGTTGTTTCCAATCCAGGAGTTATGCTACCACACAATGTTGTTGCTATCTAGCTGCTATCCTCTCCTCAAGTGTTGTTGGAAATACCATTTCCAAAAAAAATCCATTAACAGCCTCCTTTAGCACTTCAATCCTGTCAGCTGGCTCAATACGATACTGTTATAGTGCTTGATAGCGCTTTCTGTCCTCAAGGATCCAGGAGTGGGCGGGGCATGGGCGGGGCGTGGGCGTGCCCAGCTTGTCCCTCCCACAGTGACTTCCATGGCATGGTAACTTGGAAATCTATTACATCTCCATGTTTATTTTAAATTTCTCATTTTTTAAAGCATTATAGCACAAAAGTACAATAGTGTATTGGTGTGTCATGCTGTTACAACATTGCTACATTAGTTACACTAGTTACTAGTGTAACTAGTCCCAGTTACAGTAATATCTTGAAAGTTATAAAACAAGTAATGTAAAACAAAATGAAGAATTTAAATTAACGAAGTCAACCTTATTGTCTATAAAGATCTACTGATGCACCAGGCCTGGTTTAAAATCTCTACCTGGAGATGTTTGGGTTGCTTCTTATCTTCACATGACACAGGATGTTTGGTCGCTGTTCGGGCACCAACACTCGTATCTGATCCACAGCACTGCAGAGCTTCAAATAGCCCAAGTACAGACCAGCAGGAAGGGCCTGACTGCTTTGCTGATGGTAAGCCAGTTTGTCCTAAGGGAGGAAACATGTTGATAGAAATATCATCTCTCTCCCACGCCCCTTTAAATCTTGCTTTGGAAATACCATAATTTTCAACAAAGAAAGAGAAGCCCAATAGCAAAGCTACAGTCCCTGGAGTCTGGTGCTAGAGAGTCCAAACAACAAGAAACAAGGGCGGATCTCCAAACAAGTAAGGTACTCCAAAAAAATGACCAAAAAGAAAAAAAATTTCCAAACAAAGCAAAGTACAAATAAAACAATATGTAGTAATACGAAGGAAAAAAACACAATCAAATGCAAATTGACAGTAACCTATAAGCAGTACAAAACTACTTATGAAGATGTGTTCAAATACAATCCTAGACAAATAAAGTCTATGCAACAGGTGAAGCCTCAAGTTCAGTAAATAGTCCTTAATCCCTAGAATCACACAAAGATCAAAGCCCACTAAAATCCATTTAAGGGCTGGATGTGTATCATTGTATTGCTCGTAGGCTGTTGTCATTTTGTACTTTGTTCTGTTTTTTATTCTTTGTAACATTACATATGGTTTAATTTTGACTTTGCTGATAATTGTTCTTAGAGCTTTTCTTTTAGTTCTCTTTTTTTTGGGAGGGGGGTAAGAGAGTCCACACCAGGAAGGGTTAAACACTGATGGGATAAAAAAAGAAGCAGATCAAACTGATCACTGTTTTCACTGTGCTGCTTGCATTAAAGTCTCAGCTTAGCTATTTTGTCTGCAGCTTCTAGGTTCCAACCAGGACCAAAACCCCCAGGAGACAGACTGGCACGGGCAGGAGGCACCGGAAATCTTACAAAGGAGACTGTTGTTGTCAGATATCCAGACTGGTGCTGCAATCTCCAGGAACAGAGACAGCGTTCAACTGGCCCTTTAGTGGTTTGGCCTTTGCTAATCCTGGCAATGGCTTTGAATAAGCAGTTTCAATAGCCCCTTGTACAGGTGCTCGAGTGCCTTTTGTTGTTGGAGACACTTAGTTGGCTGAAAGGAAGTGAAAGGAGGGGGAAACAACGAGAGGGGTCAGGGAGAGGAGGAAAGGCTGGGCACATACGGAAGGGATTCTTTGCTTAAGACCTCCTAACAAGCTGGGAAAACAAGGGCTACTGGAAGCAAGAAGAGTAAATGCTGCAAAAAGAGTCATATGAATCCATAGTAGGAAAACAGACATCAACTGAAAACCAACTTTTATCCCCTGCAAAGTGTCATGCAACTTGAATAAAAGATAGGTAGTAAAGAATGTAATATTGTGAAACATAACCCTGCCTGCTTAAATTGGCAGAAGCTCATCTTCTATATACCTACAAACAAGCCTTAATATCACCAGAATCTATTTTCAGAGCAAGGATGCTGTCCTGGAATGTATACATTAATAATACCAACAGTCAGGACAGCCAAGTACTGACAGACTGTTGCCTCATCTTACCCAGTACTGTCTGTTCTGCTTGCAATGGCTTTCCAAAATCTGAGGCAGCAGTCATTTCTAAATTGCTTTTGCTCACAAACTTTTTTTTGACATGTGCCTCATCCCACTTATTTTCACTAAATCCTCATCTCCTTCCCATTTTCAATTATCTTTGATTCAAAGTTTTCTTTTTGATCAACTATAAGTATTTCTCATCAGCAATCTTGCCCTGCCCTCCATTGCCAACACCATTAAAGAAAGGGAAGGGAAGGGAAGGGAAGGGAAGGGAAGGGAGATGGGTGCCCAGCCCTCATCTGTATTTTCTAGGGAAGTAAGACTTCCACTTTGCTAGTGGTGATAGCTCAATATGGCAACCAAGATGATAAAAGGTCTGGAAACCTTATGAGGAACAGCTTAAGGAGCTGGGTGTGTTTAGCCTGGAGAAGAGAAGACTGAGAGGTAATATGATAGCCCTCTTAAAATATCTGAAGGAGTGCCATGTAGAAGATGGAGCAAGCTTGTTTTCTGCTGCTTCAATGACTGGGATGTGAAGCAATGGGTTCAAATTACAAGAAAAAAAGATTCTACATAAACATTAAGAGGAACTTCCTTAGGGAAAAAGCTGTTCAACAAGAGAACAGGCTACTTCAGAAAGTAGTGGCTTTTTCTTCTATGGGAGGGTCACTGAGCAGTGGTTGAGTGGTCATCTCTCAGGAGTACTTTAGTGGTGTATTCTTGAATGGAAAGGGTTGGATTGGATGGCTTAAGAGGGATAAACTCTATCATTCTATGATTCTCTTATTCTATTTTAGCAATTTTTATGGCACATGTGGCAAAGATTGAAATACATGCTTTAAATTTTCATTTCTTAATATTATCAAACACTTCCAAAATATCATGAATTGACATGAAAAACTTATCCCCTCCCTTCATGAGCTCACACTCTCCTGGAACCTCCTCATGTCACCCAAGAGGAAATGGCCCCCAGTTTGGGAACCAACACCTTAATTGGGAATGCTTGGAACTAAAGCTGGGCTAAGTGAAGGATTTCCATCTTCACTAAGAATCTACAACCAGCCACCTGCATGGTCATGCACAGCACATCCAGAGCTGTAGGTTCTTCTGGAGAGGAGAGGGACTTGCGGCTTGTCTGCAACTTCAAGAGAGGGATCCAGCGGGCACTTTCAAAGGTGTGGTTTGTCTTCACCTCCTTTAGGGTCACAATCAAAATGTTGCCCTGCTTGTCTTTGATGGGTTCAAAAAAGACCTGTCCCAGGTCCTGGATTCCCAGCAGGCCCTTTCAGAGCAAGAAAGAGAAGAGAACAGTCGCATTTCTAAAAAGTGGAACAAGACTTCAGATGATATATCCTCAAGTATTAGGAGTCATCAAGCACAATACAGTGGGCCCTCAGTTTTTGTGAGTTCAGCATTCACAGATTTGATCATTTGAGGGTTGTTTTATTTTATTTTATTTATTTTTTAAAAAACCTTACTCTATTTGCCCCTACCACAGAAAAAAAAGTTCTCTCTAGGAATCTGTAGGTCCTCTAGTACAATTTAGAATGGTTCCAGGGGACCTAAAGATTCCTAGAGAAGTCTTTTCAGGTTAAAAAAAAAAAGCATTTGTGATTTTTATTTTTTTCTTTATTAATTTTATTTAATTTTGTATCAAACATTAAAAAATAAAGACACCAACATAGAAACAACATCCTTTTCCTCTTGTCAATATTACATACAAAGACTTCCTCCTGACAAATTTTGGATTACAATTATATTACAGATTCTATATCCTTTCATTAATTAGAAAGAGTGATTCTACTTCTTTGGTTCTTTTATATATACAATTATCTTACCCAGTTTATCCTTCAAAACTCATTATCATTATATTTCCCCACTTGTTCTTAAGACAAGATTTGACTGTGTCTCATTCATTTATACATTTTTCTAGTACTCCTTTTATTGATACTATAAATTTGTCCATGTAAACCATTTCTATTAATTTCAGATATCAATCTTTTTCAGTAGGGAGTACTTTTTGTTTCCAGTTTTGAGCAAATATAACTCTAGCAGCAGCTGTCATACAAGATAATATTTTTCCATTTTTTCCCCCAATTCATTATTGATAATTCCAAGTAAATAAAATTCAGATGCCATTTCCAAATGGTTCCTATTTTTTTAATCTGGATATAAACAGTTTTCTAATATTTTTTAACTCTCTTGCAAGATCACCAGAGATGACAGAAAGTACTTTTATCTTATTCACACTTCCAACATTTACTGTCATAATTCTTATACTTCTTAGATAACTTGTCTGGAGAGAGGTACCACCTACAGTGCATTTTATATAAATTCTCTCTAATAACTTGATAAGCAATATTTTTCATTATTTTTTTCCAAGCTTTTTCCCACTGGTTAAGCTCAACTGGATGATCTATACTTTGGGCCCCTTTCACCATTAAGTCTTTAATTACTTCATCTTCTGTGTCCCACCTCAGCAGTATCTTCTATATTTTGGATATAATCTTGACTTTTCAGTAGATAGCGTTGATTCTAATTACTAATTTTCTTTTTGAATTGCATTCTATTTTCAATTTTTCTAAGTTGTCTATATAATAACCAATAACAGATAATTCCTTCTTGAGTTTTAATTACTATCTTATCATGCTGGACTTCTAGAAACCTTTATATCTGATCCATTTATATCCATTTATTGTACAGGATGTTCTCTTTTTTTAATAAAAAGCCTCATGAGGGATATCCATAATGGTGTTTGTGGATCGCATCTCATATTTCTTCTATACCTTTAACAAAGCTCTTCTTATAAAGTGATTGTTAAATTCTGTTTACCTTCTCTTTACTATACCACAGCTAGGCATGCCATCCAAATCATAAATCTTCTTCTTCTTCTTCTTCAAGGTTTAATAATTTGGTATTGTTCAGACTTATCCATTCAGTTTAGACAATTCGTATGATAGTACAGTTTGAGATTAGCAAACCTAAACTTTCTCTTTTCTTGGCATCTTGTAGTACTTTTAATTTTTTTTTTTTTTGCCTTCCCAGGCAATATCAGAAATGTCCCTTTGCCTTTTTTAAACACTATTTCATTGTTTATCACAGGTACAGTTTGAAATAAGAAAATCATCTTAGGAAGGACACTCATTTTTATTGCTGAGATTCTTCCTAAAAGAGATAGTTTTAGATTATTCCAACTTGGTAGCTCTTTTCTAATTTCTTTCCAATTTTTTTCACAATCATTTTCAAATATTTCAGATTTTTTTTTTGTTAATTGTATCCCCATGAGCTTCACTTTCCTGCCTATAGTATATCCTGATAGTTGACTTAACTCTCTTCTTCTTCTGCCATGTTTTTTATTTTTATTCATGTTTTTCCACTTTTGTGGCTGTCTTGACCCTCTAAACCCTGCAAAATTGGAGGGCTCACTGTAGTTGCAATGGGCCCTATCCTTACCACTAGTGCTGATAATTATTGATTAAGAGTACTAAATCTGGGAGAGAAAATGGATACTTTACATGATTGTTCTTCTCAAGAGCCTTTCATCAGAAACTGTTGCTAAAGAAGTTCTGTTGGCTTCCAGAAAGCAATGTAGAGTATAACTATGCCTTCTTTTGTGACCAACATACCTTTCTCATTCGAGGTCATTTTTCTGATATAAAAAGGATTCTATTCCAGAAGCATACTATTTCTCCCAGGTAGTGGGTATATGTTATACACCATTTGCAATTCAACTTGTGACTTATTAATCTGTTTTGTTAATCAGTGACAACTTAAACTATTATGACACTTGCTAAAATGTGTGCAACAAAGGATACGTTTTGCTCCCTACACCGCACCAGAAACCGTACAAGAATGGCTTAACCAAGTGTGTGCTCCAGACATCATATTTACTGCACAAATTGCTTGTGCTCCAAACACAACTGCCATGTCTTTTCTTCATTAAGGATACACCATCTTACATTTCCAATCCCCAACCAACTGCTGGAGTTGTTAAGTGTATGGCAATATTAGACTCATCTAACTAAACCACAGAGTTAATGGTGTCAGGCCTTAATATCCATGATCTGAGCATGCTAGCCAAGTAGAAAAGAGTGACTTGTACTGGTAGGGACCAATTCTTGGCATCTGAAGAAGTCTTACCTGCATCTCTGAGATGGCCAGCAGCATCTTGAGGCGTGTTTGCAAAACACAGGAGCAAGATGACTGGGAAACTGTGACACACTGCCGGAGCCACAAGATTTCATCCCACATGCATGACACCTACACAAACATAGCAATATAGGCATTTTAGGATTGCCAGTCTTCTCAGTTTGGGACACACTAAGAACTGAGTTACCTTAAGTCAGTATCTTCGGAAATTAACAGAAGAAATAACATTTCTATCTAAACTGACAACTGTTGACTACTCTAGGGTAGGAACAGCTAGCAAATCTTTTCTAACAAGTTCTACATAGGAACTCTCTCCATTTAAATCTTCTACATTAGAGTAGCAAATATTTAGAAACATTTCTTATAAATTGGAAGATTCAAAGGACATGTTTCAGTAGTCTACAACAACATATTTAATGCCTTCAAATTTAAATTTATGGAGCTCTTTCCTATGAGATGCTCAAATAACAGAAAAATTAAAACATCATAGATATAAAATTACAGTTGAATGAAGCAAGACTGCTGAATGAAGCTACATCAGGTTAACATCCCTACTGCTGCCTAAGCTACAAGTGAAGGTGGCATACATAGTTTAGCAGGAAAGTCTGGTTGCAAGTAGTGAAATTTTCCATGCCTTCCTGAGAAGGCTGTACCTAAACTACTTGCCTATAGTGACATACACAGTAAAGCCACTGTATTCAGGAGTCACCTTGGTGAACCAGAGGAAGTCCTGCATGAGCAGGCAGGAGTAAGTGTCGTCTATCTCTACCACAGGGATCTGATCCTCATGTGTCACCAATATGTTGTCATCCTTGTAGAAAATTGATGCTAGATACAGGCCCCTGGGAGGAATGAAAATTTTTAGTTTAGGATTCTGTCTATCACACTGATAATAAGAGGAAAGTAGAATAGGATATTATCCCACCCCTGACCAGAATACCTGAAAAATACAGAAGTAGAAGGATGGAAGTCACTCTGCTCTCTAGAAAATTTCTGAAGAGTGAAGAAGGGATGCACATGCTTAAGGCAACTTATTCCACCCATCCACCCACCCTCTTACCTTTTCAGTGTCTTTAAGAATTTGCTGCCAGGATGGAAGAGGTATTTTAGGCTCTTGGAGACAGAGTGCTTTCTGCTCTGTGGCTGATTCTTACAAGGCTCTAAGAAGCAAAGAGAGCACACAGAAGCCATTACACTACCCATGACATATACGGACCAGGCACCACAATCCTATTCCACATTCCCCGCACCCTACACCCTGCTACATAAAATGTGCATGCCTTAAATCACGATTCTGGAGAGGTCTGCAGTATGGTAGCATAAGATGTTGGATGACATATTACCCATCCTCACAGTATTCCAAAAACGACCTTCAAATGTATTCAGACTACAGTCCTTGGCTTTGTAAATGCTTGTTCTTACATGTTAAAGACTTGAAGCAAAATGTTTAGCTCATCAATTAAAATAAAGGAATTTGTTTACCACTGTCCCCTTGGCCCGTACTCTCTCCCTGCCAAATGCAGCCAGGTTTTGTCCTAAGTTTTGTGCAATGCTTTTCACCTGAACGTCTTTATTTCTTAACTTCTTGCTCTTCAACAACTCTCTCCCCTTAAGCTCTAACTTTTTCCACTTACCAGTTCTGGATCTATCTGCTGGCTATTTTGTTCCATTTTCTTACCATTTTCTTACTAAGACCCTAACCACCACCACCACCTTCCAGGATTTCTTTCTACTTTCCACTGTTTGTTCTACAGTTTTGCTTCTCAAAAGGGAATGGCTGTGAACATTTCATCTCCAAGGAGAACTAACAGACAAGTGACAACCAGTTTTTAGCCTATTATATACGTATACAAGATAAGGATAATTAAGAACAATTAAAAATTATACATATTACTTTAATTGGGCATTATAATTCTTATTACATCCACATTAATGACTCTGTGATATCATAATTATTATAATTTAAAAGGCAGAAAAGAAACAAAAGAGACAGCAACCTTTCCACTTATTCCAAAGGAGATTAAAGAAAGAATTTGGTTTTTTAAAGTTGTTGGATGTGTAACATTTAGAACACAAGTCTAAAGAAATTCCTCACTTGAGTTGAAGTATTTGAACTCAAAGACCACACTGCAACAACAGATCATTTCTTGTTGCTGTGTACCTTCAAGTTGTTTCCAACTTATGGCAACCTTAGATGAACTTAATACAGGGTTTTTTTAATTTTATTTTTTTTGCGAGATTTGTTCAGAGGGCATTTGCCTTTGCCTTCCTCTCAGGCTGAGATAGTGTAACTTGTCCAAGATAGCCTAGTGGGTTTGCATGGCTGAGCAAGATTTTGAACCCTGGTCTCAAAGTCCGGGTCTAACACCAAAACAACTAGGCTCTACAGATCACGCTGGCCTGTTATCGCTTTCCACCTATTGGTAGGAAGTGGAAAAGGCAGACAGAAGGAATCTCAGAAGGAACCCATACGTCTAGAAGATGGTGGCGAGAAAATATAAGCAATAGGTTTGGACTGGATTGATTCTTCTTATCCTTTTGTAATCACCTCCTTAGAAAGTGATTTTGGCAGGACATCTGGCCATAATTTGAAAGACCACAGCAATTATCTTATAACCAACAAGAGCCTGATATAGATATAACAAAAAGCCACCAACCACTTTATTTGGGATTGGTTTTGATCAGCCAGGAAAAGTGTTATTATCATATACAGGGGAAACTGCTGTATATTCCAATAAGAACTTTGATTTTGTTTCTTCCTTAGCAGAACTTGAAGAAAACTTTTCTGGAGACCAGTATGCAAACTGCCTGTAGACACAAAGAAAGACTTACCATGACACACACAGTGCTGGTGCACCATTTTCACCTGGTTCAGAAGGTGGTCCAAAGCTTCAGCTTGACCTCGTCGCCGTGGTGCTCGCCCATCATATTCTCTCCAGTCTGAAGTGGAAAGAAGACCAAATGAACAGAGCAGGAGCAGCTAGCACTGTGAAGAGTTCCTGGCCAGGTGCCTTCATAGAATCATTGAATCACAGAAATGTAGAGTTGGAAGAGACCACAGAGGCCATCCAGTCCAACTCCCTGCCATGCAGGAACACCCTCAAAGCACTCCCGACAGATGGCCATCCAGCCTTTGCTTAAAAACCTCCAAAGAAGGAGACTCCACAACACTCCGAGGCAGCACATTCCACTGCCAGACAGCCCTGACCATCAGGAAGTTCTTCCTGAGGTTCAGGCGGAATCTCCTTTTCTGCAGCTTGAATCCATTGCTCCTTGTCCTGGTCTCTGGAGCAGCAGAAAACAAGCCCACTCCCTCCTCTACATGGCATCCCTTCAAATATTTAAACATGGCTATCATGTCCCCTCAGATCATTCACAATGCTTCTTCTGCCTCACAATAATTTCATTTGCTTCTGCCTACTACTTGGTCAAATGAAAGAAGGGTCATAGAAACATAGAGCTGGAAGTGACCACAAGAGCCATCCAATCCAACCCCCTTGTATGCAGCAATATACCATCAAAGCACTCCCAACAGACAGCCATCCAACTTCTGTTTAAAACCTCTGAAGAAGGAGACTCCACCACACTCTCAGGTATGAATTCCACTGTTGAACTGCTCTTACTGTCAAAAAGTTCTTCCTAATATTTAGATGAAATCGCTGTTCCTGAAGTTTGAAGCCATTGCTCCATGTCCTACTCTCTGGAGCAGCACAAAACAAGCTTGCTCTATCTTTCACATGACATCCCTTCAAATACTTAACATAGCTATCATGGTGCCTCTAAACCTTCTCTTCTCCAGGCTAAACATACCCAGATCCCTAAGATGCTTCTCACAGGAAATGGTTTCCAGGCATACTACTATTTTGGTTGCTCTCCTCTGGACACATTCCAGCTTGTTGATATCCTTCCTGAACTGTGGTGCTCAGAACTAGCCACAGTGTTTCAGGTGACATCTGACCAAAGCAGAATAGAGTGGGACTATCATGTCCCTTGAGCTAGACCTGTACTCCTGTTGAGGCACCCCAGAATCACATTGGCTTTCTTGGCTGCTGCATCACACTGCTGACTCATGTTCAGCTTGTAGTCTACTAAGATTCCTAGATCTTTTACTGGCACTAAAGCAAGTAAGACTCAGAGCATATCAGAAGGCAAAGAAGAATCAGAATTTGAAAAATTACTCTAAGACCACTGGCAGTCCAGATGTCACAATCTCATGACATCTGTCCTAAATGTTATCACACAAAATACTCCACTACTAATATGTTCACTGTTTCCCTTCTTTAGATTTTTTAAAGAGAAGAACAAGGGAGATAGCAGTGACAATAAACAACTGAGGAAAGAGGAGACAAAGAGAGAAGAAAGGCTTATAGAGTAAATATTGTCAGTTCCACATTGCAGTTTGGTGTTAAAAATATTCTAGCTTTGTGAAGATGGAAGATAAATGCTTTAGATTAAGTCTGCTGTGTAATCAGGTTACCTGCAGTCTTTTTAAAACAAAACAAGACAAAACTCCTCCTTCTTCTGTGACAAGGAAAATCAAATTCTGCAAACCAAACAGCTTAGAGTAAATTGAGTCATTCTGATACGCTTCCTTACAGGCACCATTGATTACTATACTTCTGTTATCCACAGAAAGGGGCAAGGAACTGAACCCATCCCCTGACAACTGGATTCAGCCACACTGTGGCTTCTGAGATTTAGGCAGGCCTATACCTCCAGCTAATTTGGCAATTTGAAAGAAAAATGAATACTGGTGTTCTCAAAGATGATGAATTATTTCACTTAATTCTTCTTGCAGGCCTGAACTTCAGAAGCACAGTGACACTGACAGCCCCATCATCCATCCTAGATTTATAAAGGGGAACACTAATTCAAGGTTACACATTATACAACAGAGAAGCAACAGCCTAAGAGCAGGAACTGCTGGTAAGAGCTGCTTATAACCGTGATGGAACTTAACAGCTGTCGCCAGCGAAGGGAGATGACAAATTGCAGCAACAAACAAGGTCAGGTCTGTGGTAGCTCCTTTCAGTGTTTCCACAGCCTCCCTCCTGCCGCTGGCCTTCAAACGGGCAGAAGTTTCTCCAGACCAACGGTGAGAAGAAAACTCACCTAGATCAATAAATAAACAGAACTTCTTCCCTGTGCTTCTTAGTTATGAGGTGGCAGAGCTACTGAACAGCACAGGCGGGTGTGTGGGGAACAGCTCTTTTACATTAACTTTACATTAATTGGTTTATACACTCCCCCGTGCTGCTGTTTTCCATGGAAAGATCAGTTCTGTTAATTTTGGCTGTAGCCTAGCACTATTTTTAGGTGTTTTAAAAACACCCAGGGAGGTACCTCACACTTTTACATGACAAAAGTTGGTTATTTTTATTTAGGGGAGAAATGTTTCCTTGAAAATGTGAAAGTGAGCAATAATTTATTTTCTAACTTAGGTTGGGTGTTATACCTACGTCCAGTATTATCACAGCCTCCCGCTGAAGGGCACAGTCTGTTGAGCTTAGCTCCTAACTGACCTCCAGGGTGGTCACAATAAGTTTGTACCCCTAGACTACGTGGCTTCTGCTTATAGTCCAGGATGCCGTATCTGAATGTGGCAACCAGCAGAGAAGAATTTTTTAAAAAACATGTTTTAGTCACACCCATGGGCCAGCTGCTTGGAGTAAATATCTCAACTAGTAGAGTATCAGCAAGTTTTGGAGCTCAAGCAGTTATTGTGACAGAGGTCCCCATGGCCCCATGTTGATATGTCCCCATGGTACATATCAACAAACCAGTTACAGAACTTTGAATTTCCTTGAGGTTTGGTAAAGCCAGTGAGTTGGAACTGCACATTTAAGACCAAAACACCACAAGGTAATTTCATACCACAACAAGGAATATTGTATGACAGACAGAATCACAGAATCCTAGAGTTGGAAGAGACCCCAGGGGCCATCCACTCCAGCCCCCTGCTATGCAGGAACATCCATCAAAGCATTCCCAACAGATGGCCATCCAGCCTCTGCTTAAAAACCTCCAAAGAAGGAGACTCCACCACACTCCCAGGCAGCATAGTCCACTGCCGGACAGCTCTGATCGTCAGGAAGTTCTTCCTGAGGTTCCAGCGGAATCTCTTTTCCTGCAGCTTGAATCTATTGCTCCTTGTCCTAGTCCAGTGGTTCTCAACCTGTGGGTCCCCAGATGTTTGTGGACTTCAGCTCCCAGAAGCCCCAGCCACTATCGTCAATGCTCAGGGCTTCTGGGAGCTGAAGTCCATGAACATCTGGGGACCCACAGGTTGAGAACCACTGTCCTAGTCTCTGGTTGCTGGGAAAACCTCTCCCTTCCCCATTCAGCTAACAAGGGAGAGTGCTGGGTGGCAGATGACATAATTCACCCTGCTAATCAAACGATTCTAGTGTTTTGACTCTATAATCCCCAGTTCCACTACAACACTGATCTCAAAATAATAGAACAGAGTGTGGCACTGGCCATAAAACAAACAATTCATCAGCTATTTTTAAATTGTATACAGTACTAGCATTACCCACAACAACCCTGCCTTCTCTTCTATGTGGTAAAAGGAATGAAAATCCCTGCCGGCTTCAGAGACATCTAGTAAGAAGCTAAAAACTCACAGTTAAACCACAAAAGGAGTGACAGGTAATTTAACATAGTTACACTTCACTAGGGTAGTGTAATTTAAAGTAGTTTGTTACTGAGGAAAAGAATTAATTTCAATTCTAGTGCTAGGGGAGGGAAATTTTCTGTCAATTTATTAGTTGAAAGAAGGGAATTTGGGGCATTTTCAGGGGGACTTACCTATATGAGGCACCAGAAGGTTTTCTTACTTTTATTTTTTCAAACAAATGAACAGATTTCTTGCTGGTTAAAGCAGCAAAGGAACTTTAAAAAGCAGCCCATTGGCTGTTTCTATGCTACAGAATCCACAAATTTTAATAAAACTAAGATATAAACTATAAAAATATACAGTGATTCCCAGAGGCACTGTGGTTTTATGGCTGTCCTTCCAGTGGAATTGAAGAATTTTGACTGAGGATGGCTCCTGAATACCGGAAGCCATAGCCCAGCTAAACAAACGGCAGACAGAAGCACTGACACCACTGACAATTGATTTATGTGTAGTGCACATACCAGAGCAAAATTCCAAACTTATTCAAACTTACAATTCTGCAATGGTTTTGAAAATACTTCCCCCTTGAACAGGCCTTTCTGACAAAATTGTCTTGAATATTTCAAGAGATTCTATCATCATAATTTGAAAATTCTCAAATCATTTCCCCCTCTCCTTTGGCGCATATACATGATTGCCAGTCAGTATGATCGAGATACCACTGAGTTCTAGAATATGAATATCTGATTTCTAAAGCTAGTAAAACAGTATTGAAGTAATGAAAGCAAGTAATGTTCCCTCTCCCACTATATTCACTTACTTGAGGGAACAGCAAAGGGTGGTGTTGATCTTTGTGGAGGTCCCCAGCCCTTCATGTTATAGGCAGATACTTGGACGTAATAAGCTGTACCCTATGGAGACAGTGCAAGGAAGAAGGAATTACTGGGAGGTAGAGAACAACCCATACCTCAGTAGCCAGACAGGGTAAAATGTGGCTTCAAGTTTCTTTTTCTTATAATATAGTTTTCCAGTGTTCTCCATAATATGCTATCACTCAAAGGAGCTAGGAAGGGTATGTTGAAACATTACCTGTGGTCCACAGTGACCTAAAACACTCTTTTCAATGCTGTGAAGGTCATCACTATCTCGCAAGATTCCTATGGGTTAGCAAACTTCATCTTCTGAAAAGGCCCCAGTTTAAAGTTGTTGGAGGTTGCAACCTTTGCATGCCTTATGCTCACTGGTAGTTAGGTTGCACATTACTCTTTAGGAGTTTAGGCACAGCATGTTTATGGCTATGTCCTGTTTCTTTGTTCATGACCACACTTCCTGCATCAGGTAGACACCTTTCTTTGTTCTGTGAGTGTTGAGTGTTATCTGCGCTCTCTCTCTCTTCTGTCTCCCTGCTGCCACGAAGCATGTGCTTTTTAGAGCTCTGTCTGAATGAGATACTCCAACTCTTTCTGAAACTAGTACCCTTTTCGCATGGCATTTCTTAAGCAAAAGGGCCCCTTGAGCGTCACATAAATGTGAGGAGTGGTCTGCATGACGCACTCACATTTACGCGATGCTCAAGAGTGTGATGTGAACTGCTAACAGATTTTCTTATTTTCGGCTTCAAGCTGAAAATGCCGCATGGTCGCGCAACGCTCAGGGGCCTGGACTGCACTTACCTGCCATGCGCAACCTCCTCAGCCGCACTGGTCACGCTTCCTGCCTCAGTGCTAGCCTTCAACTCCCAGGCTGTGCTGCGGTATGAAGGGGAAGAGTGCGGGCAGGGCGCTCGCGCAACCAGCAAGCAGCTGCGGCGACGAAGCAGCAGGGATGTGAGAGCCTCTCGCAAGAGGCTGCTCGCACGACCCCTGTGCTCCAGCACCGAGAACAGGTAAGTTGCGAAAAGGGCCTAGGTAGTACCTTCTTTTCTTACTTTCTCCAAAAAGATCAACCTGTGTTGATTATGCACAAGTATTCATCAGTAAAACTACTTTTTATATATCATACCAAGAAGACAAAGTTTGATTTCTTCCTCTACTACAGTTTTTTTCTGGGGGGAGTAGAGGTGGGCTAGTTACTGCTTCAACTTTTGCCTAGCGTTTTTAGATATTCTGCTACAGAGATCCACCAAATCTCTCACATTTTCCTATAAAAGTTGCAGATGAACTCTGGAACAATAGCTCTGGAGATTATCTGCCAGCTTTTGGAGAGTTCAGATCACACAGATTAATTTCTGACTGGAACTAGTCCTCCACAGAAAACAATGCCTGTTGGGCTCTAGATTCCATCAAATATCTTACCTAAAAGCCCATTTTGGTTATACGTGATTATTTTTTTCTGAATCCGTAGAGTTTTGTGGATTGTTTTTCAAATGTATGGTCAAAAATAAATTCGATTTTTTTTTATGTTTTTATTTGAGATGTGTCATCTGACTGATGACTCAGTGGCTACCAGATGAGCAAACATTTTCATTGGGAACAATGTGCAAAATGCCAATCTTCCTAGGGGGATAAGAAGCAAAGCAAGCATATGGCCGTTTGTTTCAAACTCATGTCCTCTTGCATCCCTGTTCACCATCTACAATTTGCTACCATGCTGTTTCTGGTTCCTGGTTTTGCTCCTGAGCTTTTTGTCCTGGAAGCTGGGAAGGGGACAGTTGAAAGGCAAGATGGATCCTAGAGATAAAACAGCAGGGTAGAAGGAAGGCCTATGTGCTCCATACAATCAAAGGCTGGAACAGAGTCACTGATTCGTATCTCCAAATAGCCACGGAGCTGGTGGCAAAGGTTTGATCTTTGCAGATGGAGGGGGAACCAACTTCCAATTTATGGGCTTGGGAGTGTGTGTGTGATGAACAAATACCCATGGTTAGAAATGACACAAGGAGAGAAAGTACAGATCACATGGTTCAGTGGATCAACTCCACCTCCACAGCCATCTTCAGGACACTGACATTTCTGTCTGGTGATGCCCAGCCTTTTTCACGCAAAGCATACCTCTTATTTTTTCTTTAACCTCACTATCTTATTCCTCCACCTGAGTAGCTTAACTTGAATATCTGTGGTAGCCCAATCCAGTTTCGTTAATGAGCATCAGTAACGTCACCTGAGACATACAGTTGTCAAGAATCCTGTATTAAATGGTACTGTGAACAAAGAGACCAGGGACTGTGAAAGCAAAGAAAATGGCACCAGCAGAACAGCCCTGAAATCATTAGTGCATTCTCAAGAAACAAATGTTGTCATAAATGAGAGGAGTTTTTTTAACAGAAAAAAAAAAGCAAACAAACAAAAAACAAAGCAAAGAAGGGTTTCATCTCAATTGTTAATTGTTATTTCCCAAAATATCTCTCTTCTATTCAGAGATAGCAGAAGGCATTTTAGTTTCTGAAATAGAAATGAAATATTCACCACAATCCAGTATTTGACAATGTGGTCCAGAGGTTCCTCTACAACATCCCTCATGGTTAGGTATAAAAAAAAATAGCTATTTTTTGGTGGCAAACAAAAGCTACATCTAGGCAACCAGGCCAACTGAAGTCTAAGCCAGAACACTTGCCCCTGATAAAGTGCAATCTATGGAGAAGATGTTTTTCTCACAAAGAGAACATTTGATCCTTTCCCTGAAGTTTAAGGTAATACTTTCCAAAGTCTCCAGCACTAGAAGAATAGCACGCATTCACTGTGTTACACTTCATTTTAAAATGTGCCACCTTTCCTCACTACTCCCATAAGCCTCCTGCTTAGGTTGCCACATTCCTTCTTCTTTCCATACTTTTGGCAATTCTGGTTCTGTCTCACTGCTTTTCAGCTGCTACCATAGAAAAAGTGCTACTCCCTTCAAAGTATTGCTCAGTCTATCTGACCATTCAGGTTCACTAGTAGAGATTACACTGACTATCTCCATACCAGAAAACAGGACAAAATGTTTATTACTAACATATAAAACATCAATCACCACATTACAAATGTGCCACTATCAAAATGCATTTATCTGATATTACAAGAAAATTAAATCTGGGGCTCTCAGTGCCCTATTTGTAGCTGGGTGCACAAAGTGACTGCTCCATTGTACTGCCTTGCAAATTGTATCCATTAGGTCTCAAACATCCCATAAATGTTTTAAGGACATTTACCTGCGTTTCACTGCTGTAACATTATGGCAAATAACTGGAGGTCTCTATCTTTGAAATGGGTGCATTTCTTTTATTTAAAAAAAAGCATGCTGTAAGAGTATGTAGACATCTGCATATGCTTGCTGCGAGGGTGGCAGAGGGCTGCTCTAGACTGGCCTTGCATTTTGATGAGAGAACAAAAAAGCTGGGCCGGAAGGTCAGTCAGGGTCATGCCCTGAAGTTGCCTTGTGGCTCAAGGCATAGTGCAGTAACTTACTCACCGAGACAAGGCCATGGATGGTGATTTGCAGGTTTTTCAGCTCTTCCATCACCACTTCACCCAGCACTGGGGAAAAGGTGGGATTGCAGCTCCACTCAACTGCAAACAAAGGAAAAGCACAGCCACTCTGTCAGTAATTGGGAGTCTTTCATCAGCAAGGCAAAAGATGTAGTGCTTGGCAGGGAAGCAGGGCTAGATTAGGGAGCTGGGCTGCCAGGGATGGTACAGCTGCTGTAAGGGGATTGTTTGTGAAACTGAAGAAGCCAGCTACAGCAAGACCAGCTGTGCATACTGGAAAAATGTCTGTGAAAACGGCATGGAAGAAATGGGGGGAAGGGAAAGCGTGAACTGAAAGAGAGAGCAACAGCAGGGCACACCTCTCTCATATTCAAAGGACCCTGATTTCCAGCTGGAGAATGTGCAGCACATGAGCTGCAAGTTGCTCTGCAAAAGTGAAGTCTCTCTAGCTAGGATTACTTCAACTGTGTATCTCAGCATAGGAGACATAACAGAAACAGAGTTAAAGCCAAAAGAAGAGACAGACTGATGAACCCAGTGATAAAAAGAGAGGGAGAAAGAGTGCAACAGATGGGTCAACAAGAGAAAGCGGGGGGGGAAGAGAGGCGAGGGGGAGAGATGGGGAGACAGAAAGTAGATTAAGTGGCAGGATTTGATGGTAAAGGAAAATTCTTCTGAAAGCCAAAGTTATGATGACAGGACACACAGGATTTAAACTGATGGGAAATCTATGTTGAGGGAGCAGGTGTTAAAGCTAAAATAGGAACATACTTTAATGGGATCCAAACAGCAGTTTGAAGATTGGACAGAATTACACTATTCGACCCTGAGCAAGGATCAAGAAGAAAAGAAAAGTGATGTGCCTTGTGTGGGTCCACCACCACTTGGGCACTACAATAAATTGTGGCCAGTGCTTTCCATCTGACATTACACAGGAAGAACATAGCACTTTCCACCAAATTCCCACAACAGCACATGGTGGCAAAGTGGCTCACCCATGACCATCAACACAGGCAGACCAGAAAGATGTTGTGAAAATATTTGAACTTCTATACATACGTAACAATATTTATATATTATGTAGATTGGGAAGTGCGTAAATTCATTTTTTAAATATTATCTCAAGCGCAAAATCAGATATAACTGAGAAAAAGATGTACTAGTGTGTCCACCAAGCTGTACTTCCCAGCAGTCTTTGGAATTTTGACATTGGTGATAGCAGTATCAGTGAAGAAACCTGCCTCCCCCCATAAGTGATTGCATTTGTGGGCGGGCATGCAGTCCACGAGGCATGTTTTGCCCACCTTGTTTTCTAGCCACCATACAAATATACGAATACAAAATAGCCCTTGTATACACACTTACAATCTTAAGGCCATTTCCACACTAGCCTGTTATAGTGCTATTATTCCACTTTCAACATCCTATGAAATATGATACAAAGGGAAGTTTCTAGGGGCAAGAAAAGTGGTTTAGTGATTGAAGTCCACCTTCTGATCTGTGCTATACAGATTATAATTTCTAAAACTATACATGTGGCAAATGAAATGATGTATTATTGTTCACTTTGGATCAGGTAAGGGGAAAATGTGGCTTGAAGGTCATCTCAAAGCCCCCAACAGCACTCAATTTTATTTTATTTTTTTGGCAGGGGCAGTGGGGCTGTTTTTACCAAAGAAATAATAAAAAAAAAGGGCTACAGTACTTCCTATGCAGGTTGCAAGGCCAATTTCATCACATTTTTGCCCTTCCCCAAAACATGTTAGCTTC
The DNA here is from genome assembly GCA_948472985.1 of Iguana delicatissima. Classification (NCBI taxonomy): domain Eukaryota; kingdom Metazoa; phylum Chordata; class Lepidosauria; order Squamata; family Iguanidae; genus Iguana; species Iguana delicatissima. The sequence goes on along the minus strand of CAOKZL010001106.1, from coordinate 170,194 downwards.
ACAGGGGCAACTTTTCTAGCTAAGAAGCAACTTCTTGTTGAGTTTCTGATTAGAAAAATGTCTCTTCTAGACTCAAAATGCCCCAGCCAAAAACATGGCAAAATGTCCACCTCCTTCCCACACAGGGCATGGGGAAGCATTTTGGGTAAAACAAATATTTGGAAAAATAAATAAATTTTATAAGAAAAAGGGTGGTGGGGACCACATGCCAAGGTTAATTTCTCACTCCATTTTAGACATTCTCATTGAAGGTCTTACTAATTTCAAAACTTACAGAAAATAAGCAACTCACAAAAGATGGATCTTGAAAATTGAATCACTGAGCTCCAAAGAGTTAACCAGAGTACAACTTCCAGGTCAACAAGGATTGTCACAAAGCTAGAAACATTCCTGTTCCCTAGTCTCCTCAGTTATGGCTCTGAGCAACCAATGAATTTACCTTTGTACTTGGTCACAACAGCTGAATTGACACTTAGGGGCTCCTGAAAGGAAACTTCCACAGATGTGCTACTGGCTACTGAGAGGTGGACATTTGTGGGTGGATCAGGAACTCCTGAAAACAGATAGCACAGATGTCAAAGAGGGACACAAGAGGGTGTATGGAAGAAATGGCTCTTTCAATAGTGTAAGACTAATGGGCAATCTAGCTGCCAGGCAGAATGATGACAAGAATAGAAACTTTTTTGATCTAAGAGAGGGAGAGGTTCCTGAGAAGATATATGGTTTCATTCTACATGTATGCAGTAGAACAGGCAAACTGAATCAGTAGAAGGGGAAAACCTAAAGAGACATGCCAATCTGATTAGTGTTCAAATTATAAAGGAAAAGGAACAAAATCCTTAATTAAATCCACAAATTCTCATCTGATTCTCATGGTTATAGCCAAATCATGTCCCTCCCTGGTAAATTTCTGAAGACAGTAGCTAAGACAACCACCACTAAATGTGAAAATCCTTTGTAATTCACAACTGTTTAAGATACTGGATTTTCAAGCTTCCCAGAAGCATGACACATTGCTACAAATAGGAATGCAATGTCAACAAGATTTGCAACCAAAAAAAAAAGACAGAAATGTTTCCTTTGGGGGAACCCAGCAGCTGGATTGGCTTTGTAGTCAATTCAGTGTGGCTAACATATTTAGGATTAAAAATAAAAGTGAATGTAATAGAAATCTAAGACATTAATTGGGCTGGAGAGCAATTGCTTCTCCCACAGCACCTCCTATTATTTGAATTATTTTGGTAATTATAAACAACCTTTGCCACTGATTCTTCTTTTTAAAGTATGTGGCATGCTCTGAATTGATATGCCATATTCATGAATGTCAATCCACACAACTGGACTTAGGTAAGATATAGTTTTAAACATCTGCACAATAAGGGCTCAGAAAGGTAGCACCGGGCAAGACACTATCATTCAACTTCAGCTCCACACCTACTATTACCATTGTAAAGTTACTTGCTCCAAGAGGCACAGGTAATATGAATCACTATGTATAAGTGCTGTCAACAACACCCCTTGAAGTGTTCAGTATGCTTAAATCTCACCAGGTGCTTGAGCAAGGGCATGGATGACCTCGAGGCAGTGGAATATTGGGTGGAGTCTCCTTCTTTGGAGGTTTTTAAGCAGAGGCTGGATGGCCATCTGTCGGGAGTGCTTTGATGTGGGTTCCTGCATGGCAGAAAGGGGTTGGACTGGATGGCCCCTGGGGTCTCTTCCAACTCGATGATTCTATGAGGCCACTTATTAAATTCTATCCTGAAATGACTCTAGATTGCAGGGTCCCATTTCTCATCACTGTAATCTTGCAGTGACATCCTCACACTACCCTCACACTTCCCACACTACCCTACCCACTACCTACATGGATGGTGGGATGAAGCCCCTTGCTCTGCTAGACACTTACGAGCATGCTCAAATCCTGCAGTCATGCGCTTATAAAGCCGATAGCGCCACTCCCAGGCTTTCAGCTGTTTTTCTTTTTCTGAGCAGTCTGCATTGGGTACCTCATTCACAACCTGCGCCGTGAGATCATTGACCCGCTGTTCTGCCTCCCGGACTAAGGTTGAGAGGTGCAATGATCGACTTTCCAGACTCAAAACTTTGGAAAAATGCAAGAGGAGAAAGAAAAGGTTAAGAAGCTGCACAAGGAAAGAAAAAGGGAAAACTATGTGACCAGGAATATAGCTGCCAAAGTCCCTGAAGGGATGTTCTAAAACAGCCTCCTCCAATCTGGTTCCCTCCAGGAAATTATCCATACTAAGCAATTCCTCAAGCCCAGCTAGCACATCTTGGTCTCTATTTCCCAAGCAATGTGGGATACAGCATTTGTGCAACAGTCATCCACATGATAAAACTGCAGAGCTTCTCTTTCATAGGTTCCTTTCAGAGTTAGAGGACCAGTAACTCACTCTACCAGGAAACCTACGGCTTCTCCAGACAGGAAGAAAAGCCCTTTAAAAGAGTGAGACTTTCCAGTTCTTTTCATTTCAATTTTTCCTACACATTCATGGTTTTGCATCCAAACTCTTTCTTGAAATATCCCAGGTCTCCCTCCCTTGTGCTTTTTTCCCTCCCTTCCTACTGTTCATGTGCCACATCTAGATTTAGGCAATGTTTCAGAAATTGCCTTTCACCAATTTCCACTCAGACCTTTTTAATTATTATTCAGGAGTTAAAGTGTGAAGATGCTTTAGCAATATTACACCAGTTAAGCATTGGGATCACTTTGTTTTATTGCTAACATTCCTCTTTCCCTCACTTGATCTCTGTTAAATCTGCTGTCCTGGGAACAGTTGCTATGTTTCTTGGTAGAGGCCATTTTAGCTAGCTCCACGATAACACAAACATACTGCCATGAAGGGGTACATTTCATTTCAGGAAATACTGGTTTAATTTAAACTGACCTGGAGAGTGGAAACAAAAAGTCCATAAGTGGGAATGCTTCCAAACGGGTAAAACATTGTGAAGATCTCCCTCCACCCCCAAATCAGGAAGGATAAGTATAAAACCAGGGACTTTCTGGGTTTTCCAGTCTGTCTGGATGGGCACTCAGAGAACCTACCGCTGACCAGAGAGAAGAGATCTGCTCTGTGGTCAGCACAGCTTTGCCACAGACAGCAGGGGGTGCTCAGGCATTCAAAACCAGCCTCTGGATAGCAGGTGAGAACAGAATTCTTAGATTTTTGCCTCTTGTGTTTATTCTGAAGAAAGTAAGTCCTGGGAGTAATGACCTCTGAAACCTGTAAAACTGATTTTTGAGAAAGCAACTACAATACTCCTCCTGTTTCCAGAACTGTATAAAAGAAAAAGAAACAACCTTGCAATCACCACATAAATCTATGGCCATTTCCACACTAGACTGTTATAGTGCTATTATTCTACTTTCAACATCCTGGCCCCTCCCTAAACTGTAAACCCAGGATTCCATAGGAAGTTGAAAGTGGAGTAATAGCACTATAACAGTCTAGTGAGGAAATGGCCTATGACTGATCAGTCTACCTTTAGCATGACTCAAAATTTTCCTTCAACTTTCCTCCTGAATCTATTTCCATCCAAATCCTTGCCATCCCTTGCCATATGAACACAGACATGCATATACTTACCCATCCTGCTAACTGTGCCTTCATTAGGCAGTAGTGTACCATTGAAGAGGAACAAGAAGAAACTCTCAGCAAGCAGCTGTTTCATATCCCTACACACAGCTGATACCTGGCACAGTGCTCCATCATGAAATGAGACAGCCAGGTTGTATTGCTGCTGACTGAGAAATAACTTATGCAAAATTTAGCTGGAAGACAGTCTTTGCAAGCTGCAGTTTCAGGTACTTTTCTTTCATCAGCCTCCATAAGTCAAGCACAGGAGGAGAAGACCCCATTCAGGTTCAGAGTGCATACATTTTACTTAGTGGAATGCGTTGGCTTACCTATGGCCACACAGCAAAGCAAGACAGACATCTTTCAGAGTTCACTACCTGCTCTCGCTGAAATCCATCATTATGCACATTGCCAGAGAGGTCTGTGGTTGGCTACTCTCTGTGTGGGCTACCTAGCAGGCACCCCAAAACAACTCATGTGTGTCTGTCTGTCTGGTTGCCTATGTGTAAGAGAGGGTGGGGGGGATGGAGGGGAGGAGAAAAAGAAGAAGAAGAAGAAGAAGAAGAAGAAGAAGAAGAAGAAGAAAAGACCACTGCCACTACAGAGGAAGAACAGAAGGAAACAACTTGTTGGAGAATATCCTCATCTCCAGAGACAGAGTATTAATAAACACTTACTCAAAGAAACATTTCTTCCAATCTGCCTTAACAGGAAAGCCTTCATTTAAAGAATGAGGGATAGTGTAGTGTAACTCCAAACTACTAGCACTCTAGTCCCTGCTCAGCCATGGAAACTCACTGCCTGACCTTGGGTAAGTCACACTCTCTCAGCATCAGAGGAAGGTAAAGGCAAATCACCTTTGAATATAAATCTTGTAAAAAAAAACCCAAAAACCCTAGGATAGGGTAGTCATAAGTTGGGGTTGACCTGAAGGCATATCATAATAGCAACTTCATCCGAAGAAAAGACATTGTGTTCCTGACCTTAATTCCAGTACATTAGTTTTTTCGTGTGATACAGATAACTAGCAGCAGAGGATTTTCCTGCTGTTCCTAGTTGAGAGTATAAAAGGTGGTTAACTCCCCTGTTCATAGTTTTGCTAATTTCATCATCACCAGATGCTCATTTCACCTGATCAGCTGGTTTTAACATTTTATGTGGTGAATCAGTTCCATTTTAAGTAGACCTTTTTGAAAGCTGATATGGACATTTATCAGGTGTGTGAATTCCACTACCACCAGCAACTCAGCTTGAAAGTCATACTTTTGTTGCTTTATTTCTTGCAACATGCAAATCAGGTCAAAGAATTTCATCTCCAAGAACATGCTACTAAGAGCCTGAACATGGGGTCACAAAAGAAACAGCCGCTCTCCTTACACTTTTAGCAATCTCATCTCCTTTTTATGTTCGCTGTTGGCACACTTTGAAACACTGAGTCAAGATGATTACGACAGCATTTGAAGTCACCTATTGCTGTAGCTTCCCTTTACACTGGTTTTCATTTGGAATATCATGCATGAAGAAGACAACACTCTAATCTCATCACTTCCAAGTGCATGGCTCCCCAAGACCCCGAAAGTGATCCTGTATTAATAAGTGCTGCATGGCATGGGAATGTCTGGTAGTACAGTTTCCTATACAAAGTAATTCTGCCCAGCAAACAACTATGAAAATACAGGAACAAGCCAGGCAATGGCAATCCCATTTTTTGTTCTTTACATCTCATTTCATGGAGATAACTCCATTTAGGTCAGCACTAGGGAACTCTGCCCCATCCCTAGTTGTTGGCATGCAATTCTGATTATTGCTTCCCACTGGCTAGGCTGTCTAAAACTAACTGGAGTTGAAGTCCAACAACACTGCAAGGAGTTAGATTCTCTTCACCAGAAGATAGCAGCTTTCCATTGCTCCTGTTATCAGGAAACCATGGTGTCCAGGGCCCCTTAAATATCTACAAGGAAGAGCCTAGAAGAGAGTGAAATGTGTTATAACATGGGGAACTGAACACTAACTTACAGTGAGGGCTTTCCTTGGCTCCAGCTAGCAGCAGTATTTTGGCTATGGGTGAATTGTTGGTCATGATGGCAATATCCAATGGCAGAAGACCCTCGCTGTTTGGGGTGTTGAGATCCAGCTCGTCGAGGCTATACTGCTTGAGTAGCTCTTGTACTTTATCGAGGTCCTGTAGCTCAACCGCCTCAAAGAGAGCAGCGTTGCCCTGAAACTGCAAAAAGGAGCAGGGTCATACAAACATGCCACTGATTTCTCAGATTCAACTGCTCAACTACTTTCACAACATGAACAAGATCAAAACCACATGCTTAAAATGAGGTCTGAGGAGACCAGCGCGAAAACTGACACTTTCAGAAGCCTCTGTGATTGCTTCCCAACTTGCAATTGAAGCCATATGTATCATATTTATAATTTACAAAGTGAGGAACAGTTGCACTCCGGACGCATTCTCAACTTACGAGATAAGTTCATCCTGATGAATTTGCCGGACAAACCTGAAAATATGATACATATGATTGCATAGAATATTATGTCTGTTACTCATGTTACCTCTCATTTCTCCATAGCATCATCACACAGTAACTATCTTTCAAAAAGACAGTTATCTTCTTTGACAGTAAAACCTATAAAGCATCATATTTTGTCTTGTGAAGTGATGTGATTAGGAATTAGCAAAGGTTATTTGTGTGAAAGAACTAATAAAGTTCTATTCTGCTTCTGTATTAGCCAGGTACTAATACTGAAAAGTTACTTGTTTAAGAGCTTAGAAGAAGGGAGAAACCAAGTACTGCATTCTGGCATGTAAAATTCTCATTCCATGGTATAGTAGTGGATAGGTAGGTAGCCAAAATCTTGTTGCAAGTAACATCTTTACCTCTTACTGGCAAGTAGCACTGAATCTACCAAACATCTTCCTGTTGCTATGGTATCAATAGAACAGGAATTGCTTTCTGGTTGATTTTAACTATATTTATCTCTCCTCTTTTCTAGTAAATAGCTAGGATAGAGATTTATGTTAACAGGAGCTTGATTGCTTTACAACTTCATTCAGCTATCACAGTCAACCACTGTGCGAACAAGGGAGTGATCTGAAATAATATATTCCAAGAACAAAATTAAAGTGAAGCACAAAGATTGAGAATTCCTCCCTTGTGCATATCCATCTCTTGTCATAGGGCACACAGAATTATAAAAACACATACTGCTGCACACTTAGGGCAAAGCAGTGTACTTACAAGGTAGGACTTTCGCAGCTTCTCCTTTTCATTCCTCCCTGCTAAGTTTCCTTCATCAAATGACATGTAATTAACTCGGAATTTTCCAGAGAGGTTCCGGTAGAGCCTCTTGGCAGCATTTGGAGATGAAGGCCCTGGATGCTTCCTAGACTGGGCCAGCTGTAGGTCTCTCATTTGCTGTGTCATTTTAGGTGAAGAAGACCTGGTAAACAGAAAGAAGTAAAATACATAAGATTTAAAAAAAAATATTTTATGTATCTTCTATGTATTTCTTTATGAATGCTTTTCTCAAAGAATAATGTTACCATGGCGTTCTGGTCTGGTCTTTGGTGAACTAAGATATCATTTTGATATCGTAATTCGGCCCTTTTCCCACCATCAGCTGAGTGTTTGTTGGGCACCACCGGACAAGCGTGACGCTAGGCATGGGCGATAGTTGTAAAGTACCAGATATAGCCAGTTCCGCTTCAGGGGGTAGCCACCCGAAACAAACCCCTTGATTGTAGGACAAAGAGGACCCTGGCAAGCCAGGCACTTAACGGCCGAGCTAGCCACATCTGCATCTCAGCCATACCATTGTCAATTCAGTTCATAACTCAATCATGCAAATTCTGACCTTTCGGAGCCTTTGTCCTTAGACCAAAACTCATTGTTCTCTTGCAAAAACCAGACTAGCCTGCGGTCGTTCTGTCCCTATAAAAGATGTCCCACTTTGAGAGCTCTTTGGAACTCTCACTAGACTGAGCTGAAATCACTTAAACTCTTGCTGAAATCACTTGAAGCTCCTCTTGGATCTTCGTCCTCGCCTCACTGCCGCTCGGTTCCACAGATTCCCCTCGGTCTCCACACCGAGTTTTCTTCCTTCTCCCCAGTTGGTGTCTTCAGGACTTCAGACAGGTGGCGTATTGCTTATTTTCTCTAAAACTCTCTTTCCTTCCCCTTAGTTAGGTGTGTTTGAATTTTATTATTTTTCTTGCTTAATAAAAACTGTTAGTATTTTAAACCGCTTGACTCCTCACTGACCTGAACCAGTATACATAGGACAAAAGATCTCGCTGCGTTGCCCTGCCTTTCATTAGCCAAAAGAGTGGTCCAGCTAATTTTCCCCATTTTTGCTTGTTTGGTTTGGTTATTTGGCCGCCCCTCCCGGGACCCCCAGTTTACAGGGTAACAATATGTTTGGCATGGAACCTTCCTAGAAAATTATGAAATACAACATTTCTTTTTTAAAAAAATCAGTTAAACTTATAACTGTCAGTAAGATAATGTGTGAGAACAGAGAACAAAGTACAAGGGAAACAATAAACAATGAATGTGTCAGGAATACAAATCTACTCAATTATTCATAGCTGCAGGTATCTAGACCATTTAGGAAAGTACTCAACCAGGGTACTGAATGGGGTGTTGGATGTTTTGATGGTGATGCATTGCATTATTAATGTAATCAATAAAGGGAAGCCATTTTCATTCCAAAAAGTCTTTTATTACCCTCTAATTGTGCACAAGCTTCTCCATTAGCTATGTGTCCCAGATCCTTTTCCACCATCTTTCAATGTAAAAATTCAATTCCACTTTCCAATTGGAAGCAATTTCCAATCTTTCATTCATGAGAAAAATGTTAATGTGATCCTTGTGATTCAACTGCTTATATTGTGGGTCATATATTGAAAACAACTGAAGGGTAGGACAAGATTGACTGATAGTTTTAAAAACTTCAGACCAGAATTGCACTATCTTAGAACAGGATAGCCACATATGGAGGTAGGTGCCCTTGGAGACACAGCCCCTCCAATAGTTGAGAGATGTGGTTTTGGTAATATAAGCCAATTGAACTGGTGTAAGGTGCCACCAATGCATCAGTTTGAGGGTGCATTCTTTAAATTTAGTCAGGTAAGATTTGTACGCAGATGATGTCCAAATTTTCAGCCAATTCATCATATTGGTAAAATTTATAAGGATTACAGAAATGTGGATGCAGAAGAAAAGGCCTGACTGACAATGGGGAAGGCACAGGAACATGGTGTCATTTTTTTCCATGCTAGTAGTGTGGTTTATAAACATGGGCTTGAGATTCTCAGTCTCTCATGTTTTATTTCTAATCTTACCCACTAAGTTGAGTTATCATTTCTGACCAACTGAGCAAACTGGGAGATCTGGAAAGCTTCAAAACAGAGTTGTACATTTGGAATGTCAAGACCACCATATTTAGCTATCTGTGGAAGACAAGGCTGCTTACTATCAAAAACAAAATTGTTAATTATGGTTTACCAATTCTCGAAGTATGAAGGCAAAGGAGTTAGCAGGATGGTTTGAAAAAGGAAATAGAGTTTCAGAACAAGGAACATTTTTATTAATGCAATTTAACTTAAGAAAGAGAAGGTGAAAGTTTCCCAGTGATTAATTTTGATCTTAATCCATTTGTTAATCACTTGTAATGTCTATACTGTATTCAAGATAATTGTTTTGTTAACAGAACACCTAAGTACTGAAAATCAGAAGGGCATAGTTGTAAATTCATTAATTTCTGCCATCTCTGTTGGACAATTAGATGAGCATTAGAACAAAACATCTTAGATTTGTGAAAATTTATTTTAAAGCCCAAAAGTTGGCCAAAAGATTCAAGAAGGTTAGAAAGGACCAGAAGAGAAGAGTCTGGATCTACAAGGAAGATCAGACAGTCGTCAGCATATAGATTTATTTTGTGCTTTTGGTGATGGATGATGGGGCTTCGAATCTTAGCCTGGTGTCTAATTGCTTTAGCTAGTGGCTCTATGGCTGTTGCAAAGAGAATACGAGATAAGGGACAATCTTGCTTCATGCCACAATGCAGTGCCATGAGATTAGAGTCCCTCTTGTTTTTGTTTTTAAAGAAATTTTTATTATTTTCAAAATACATAAAATCATATATAAACACAAATATGTATATCATTGTTATAGTTCTTCTGTTCCCCGCGCCCCCGCTTCTGTATATCAAGAATTTTCCAGTTGAATCCTTTTTCTCCCGTATATGTATCTTGCAAATACCAACATACTCAATCCACAGATACTTAGAAGTTTAGCCAGAGCACTGCCCTTTTCCATTCTCTTTCAAAAATTTTGAACTGTTTTATTCTTAAGGGAGTTAGCTAATTTTTCAGTCTCTACCATGTCTAACATTTCTAATTTCCATTCATCTAATTGAATATCTGTTTTATCTTTCCAATGTTGTGCATACATCAGCCGTGCTACTGTAATCAAATACAATAATATCTTCTGTTGTTTTCTAATCTCCCAGTTCTGAACTAATATATTCAATAAATGAAATTCTGGCACCATTTCAAAATTAACGTTGCAAATTTTTTGAACTACATCATGAATTCCCTTCCAAAATTTCTTAGCCTTAGAACAAGTCCACCACATACGAAAAAAAGTCCCCACCTTTTCCCTGCATTTCCAACACTTCGCATCCATTTTTGATTATTTTTTGAAGTCTTTCTGGAGTCATATACCACCTATGTAACATTTTGTAATAATTTTCTCTTAAATTTAAATTTGGAGTGAATTTTATGTCTGTTTTCCATACTTTTCCCCATGCATCTAACTCGATTGGACGACTTATATTTTGGGCTCACTTAATCATTGACTCTTTTACTGACTCGGATTCAAAATCCCATTTTAGGAATAGTTTGTAAAGCTTTGAGATTCTCTTCTTTTCATATTCTTTCAACAATTGATCTAATTCATTTTCTTGTCTTTCAAATCCATACAATTTTTGGTTCATTTTGTATATTTCTTTCAACTGGTACCAAGGGAACCAGCTTAATTCATGACCTTTTAACTTTTAACTCTTTTAACTCTTCTATCGACTTCATTTTTGGTCTCTTTCCCATTTTAATATATCTTGATAAGTCAATAACTTTCCTTGTTTCACTGGTGTAATCTTATAAGCTTCTTGAGGGGATGTCCAAGATGGGAGTTTTATATAATATTTCTGTTTTATTTGGAGCCAGATCTTTAATAAAGTTTTCTGGATGCAATGATTATTAAAATCTTTGTTCACTGCTATCTTGTTATAGCATAAATAACCATGCCATCCAAATCTATTATCAGTTTCTTACAGATCCTTTAAAGTAGATTTCTCTAATATAATCCAGTCTTTAATCCAATCTAAACAATTTGCATAGTAATATGTCTTCAAGGATGGCACTTCCATCCCTTCTTGCTCTTTTGCATACTTTAAATCTTATACTTGGTTTTTTGCCTAGCCAAATAAATTTTTGAAGCTCATTTTCCCATTCTTTAAACACTCTCCTATTTCCAATTATTGGTAGATTTTGGAAAAGAAACATAAGTTTAGGTAATACAGACATTTTAATAGCATTAATTCTTCTTAGAAACGATAAATTTAATTTAGTCCATTTTTCCATGTCCCTTCTAATATCTTTCCATATTCTTTGATAACTATTTTCAAATAATTCTTGATTTTTTTTGTAATAATTATTCCCAAATATTTAATTTTGATAGCTAATTGACATTCTGATATTTTTTCCAATTCCATTTGCTGCTGTTTTGTCATGTTCATTGTCATTATTGCTGTGTTTTCTTTGTTAATTCTGTATCCTGCCACCTGTCCAAATCCTTGTGAGATTTCCAACAATTTCAGGATTGAATCCTTCGGGTCTTCAAGAAAGATGACCACATCGTTGGTGAAGGCTCTTAGTTTCAATTCTCTTTTCTTAACTCTCAGACCTTGTATCTCTGAGTCCTCATTTATCTTATTTAGCAAAATTTCCAAAACCGCAATAAAAATTAATGGAGACAGGGGACATCCTTGTCTCACCCCTTTTGTTATGGGGAAGCTTGCTATTGTATCTCTGTTTATTAACATTTTTGCAGATTGATCCTGATAAATCTTATCAATCCATTTACAAAAAATCCTCCCCTAAGTTATATTCGTTCAATATCCGCAGTATAAATAATGAAGAGACATTACCAAAAGCCTTTTCCGTGTTGAGAAAAATCAATGCAGCTTTCTTTCTAGGATTTTTGTCATAATACTCAATTACATCAAGTATTGTTCTCATATTGTTCCTCATATACCTCCCAGGTAAGAAGCCCCTCTGATCCTCTTTTATCTTATCTTGTAATACTTTGTTACCCTGATTTCTGGGGTCCCGGGAGGGACACCTCAATGTGCTCACAATGGGGAATGGGAATTAGCAAGAGCACAAGCTAAGCAATACAAGAGGAGGGCAACGTAGCGAGATCTTGAACCCAATGTCTACGGGGTCAGGCTGAGTCAATGAGCAAGCAGAAGTAAAGTAAAATTGATTTTTTTTATTTTGAAACACAGTCAAAACGTATATATGCAGACACTCACACAGACCTAATGAAAGAAAGGTAGAAGTTGAATAGAGGGTTTTTGAGAGGGATTTTTCACCTGTCCTGTCCTGGACACCTGTCCTGAAGCCCGCATAGTCTGAAGAAAAGTCCGTGGAAGTGGAGATTCTCAGCACATGGAGCTGAGGGGAAGGCTTGTAGAACGGAGCAACAGCAAGGCGGGATGGAAGTCAGAGCAATCCGAAGAGATGCTCAAAATAAGGGGGTCTTATAGGGGAAAATGTGCCTGTAAGCTAGTCCATTCCCGGGGGAAACAATGGGTTTCGGGCTGGAGACAAAGCCTCCGAAAGGTCAGTACTTTGTGCGATTGAATTATGACAGCGTTGTCAATAGAGTAGACAGTATGCAAATGCAGGGTGCTTGACAATTGAGTATTCGGCTCGTCAAGCTGTCTGCTCGGGGCAGGGGATATTTTGTAAACAGCGTGCATACATAATGTGATCTTAAGAAGGTACTTGCCTGGAGGTCTCCTGAAGCTGCTGTCCGGCAAATACTGGCCTGCTTGGATTTGTTTTGAATGGTTCAGCTATTTTCGGCCGTGCCCGTGTGCGTGCTTGTCCGGGGGCCTCACAAGCACATGGAGAGGAATGGGTAGTGAAGGCCAAATTCTTGATATCAAATGATATCTAATATACCACAAGTTCGGACTAGAAACTACAGTAACAACTTCCCTTAGCCATTTCACCAAAACTGATGCAAAAATTTTAAAATCAATAGTCAACAGGGAGATTGGTCAATAATTCTTAACTTCTCTCTTATCTTTTCCCTCTTTTGGTATCAATACTGTATTTGATTCTCCCCAAGATTCTGGCTTTCCCACATCAACTTGATTTCTTCTATCGTTGCCTGCAGTGGTTTTATCAATTCTTTTAAGAATTTCTTGTAATAAAGCGTTGTAGAGCCATCCGGACCTGGTGCTTTATCAGATTTTAAGGCTTTTATGACCTCTTCCAATTCATTAATTGTTATTGATTTATTCAACTGATTTTGTGCTTCTTTGGATATCTTCCAAGAGTTTATTGTCTTCACATAAACATTTATGTCTTTCTTCCCTTTCAGAGGAGATTTTTGCTCTTGAAATAACTTACTAAAATACTTCTCAAAGGTCTGTTTAATCTTGCCAGGTTAGGTGACCAATTTCTTACCATCCTTCAGCTCAAGGACCATTTTTCTTTCTTTAGAGTTCCTCTCATTAATGTTAATAACAGCTTCTGAATTTGCATATATATGTTTACGGACATTAATGAAGGTATCTCTGAAGTCTCTAATACTTTAAAGAGATAATGCCATTCCACTCTGTCAGAAGCCTTTAGTGCATCCAATAAAAGCATCGCCAAAGGTGTACGTGACAGAGTGGTGTGGTGTATGCCAGCTGACAGGCATGAAGCCTACGTGATCAATGTTTATGTATTCAGTAATAAATGAGTTCAATCGATTGGACATAATAGAGGACAGCAGCTTATCATCTTGATTGATGAGAGCAATAGGTCTAAATACTTGAACTGATGGATTTTCTTCAGGCGTCTTTGGAATGGATATAATACAGGAAGTCCTCCAGATGTGTGTGTGTATGTGTGTGTGTGTGTGTGTGTTTTGCATATGTACAGTCAATGCTATATTCCAAAAGATTTTTTTTAATAATTTAAAATGCATATAAAGTATTTTTCATATGTATCAAGCAGATTATAAAAGATTAATATATCCAATTAATAACACAGCAAATGAAAATGATAAAAGCAACAATATCGTCAAGGCAAAAACATCCATCACCTTAATGCTCAACTCATTTCCAGCTTACTACAAATACTAATGAAAAGCCATAAGTCTAAGAAATCAATAAAGATTCTAGTCCTTTCTGATGGAAATCATAAAGCTGGAACTTCTATCATCAGGAGAAAGATCATCCCCTGATCTCACAGCCACTCTTGTTAAATCTGCCTCTAGCTATAAATGACTGTAGATTGCATAGAGGAGGAATACAAAGCATGGCTTAGTTTGCAGAACGTCACTATTCTGGACTTCATAAATGGGAAAGTCATCACTAAAACACAACTACAACCAGCACACAACTCCACTGCTGTAAAAGCTCCACTGTGTGCCCATCTGTTCATCTGGTTATGATCTACAAAGCCCACTACGGCTTCATTCCAGGCTATCTGAAGGACCATATTTATGTATAAGAGCCTACCCAGTTGCTAAGATCTTTCTAAATAAGTGTACATTGCCCAATATTGATTAGGTTTATACCACTATTTTACATCAATTGAAGCTTTTGAAGCTTTTCATGCCAGTCTCACAGACATTGCACTATAGCAGTCTGAAAGGCAGAGCTTATGCAGCAAAAGCTCCTTTGGCCTAATCTTTAAAAACAAAATTGATTTTTATAAAATAGAAGATGAAAATATTATTATAAAATAGAATTACTGTTATAAAATAGAAGTGAAAACTGAAAATAGAATTCTGAAGTCGTCAAACTGCATCAAGTTCATATGGTAATATTCCAAACATAGAATTAAGATTATTTTCAAAATGACATTTTAGCTTTCCATTGTTTTTTAGACTTTGATAGAAGTCTTGCAAAAAAAAAAGAAAAATCCAAACAATCAAAATGCCCTGACCAATTTCTTCCATGCCTCCCTTCCCTATTTGAACTCTCCAGATTTGTTTTTGAATATACGTGTTTATTTGTATGGTTCAAAGAATTACAACAAAAAGGAGCTAAATTGCCAAAGGGGCATCAGTGTCAGCTCCATAAAGAGACTATTGGTTCTGTTTCATAGTAGTAATCATTTAATACCCTAACCCATCTGTGTGTGTGTGTGTGTGTGTGTGTGTTGAGTTGCTTTAGGGTACGAGAACAGTCTATGCAATTACAGAATGAAGATAAAGGAAATCCCATTTTTCCCCACAGTGAATATGTAAAAAAACCCAGCCTATCAACTAGAATACTATCTTAGTAGGAACTGGGCTGCAGGAGGACCTTACTTCCTGATATGCTACAATTTTTTTTAATTGAAAGACATTTAGGAACAGTACATCCTACTTAACTGGATTGCCAACTACCAGCTGGAATAAACGACACAGCTAGATGGACCAGTCACCAGGCTCAATGCAACACAATATTGAACCATAAGTTCAAGCAAACAATGTATATATCCTGACTCTCACTGATGTGTTTTTCTGTGTTCCACTGTTTTTAGCAACAGAAACTCTCTGAAAAGTTCTTCTGAAACATGCTCTCAGTACTAAGAATCTATCAAACTTTCCACACTAGACTGTTATAGTGCTATTATTCCACTTTCAACATCCTATGGAATCCTGTAGTTTGCAGTTTAGGGAGGGGCCTGTAGTACTTTTCCTTATTTATCTCATATATTCTTACTACAACTGGATAACAGGTAGTGATCTTGTCAAGAGCATTCAAGTCCATCTGGAACCTGTGTACTGATGTGTCTCCATCCTCACATTCAAGTTAATATTGGTGAATTACAAATTTGGCTTCAAGCCACACCATGATGAGAAGCAAAATTACAGCAAAGGTTTTTTTTATAACAACAACAACAACAACAACAGTAATAAAATTTATTTATATCCCGCCTCTCCCAACGGATCAAGGCAGTACTACAACAGTATATAAATACATTAAAAGCAATTAAAACATAACCCATCCTCCCCACCCACCAACTCATCTAAACCCCCTAAAACACATTAACTATTAAAAACAAGAAGACAGTTGGTGGGAGGCGGTGGAGCACTAGTCTGGGAAGGCCTGTCGGAAGAGAACAGCCTTGACCGCTTTTTTAAAGCAGTCAAGACTGGTAATATGCCGGGTCTCTTCCAGCAGGCCATTCCATAACTTGGGGGCGACACAAGAGAAGGTCCTCTGGGTAACTGCAGCCAACCTAGTTCTGACTGGCTGCAGTAAATTCCTCCCAGAGGACCTTAATGTGCGGGGCGGATTATATGGGAGAAGGTGATCCCGCAGGTAGGCTGGCCCCAAGCCATGAAGGGCTTTAAAGGTAAGAACCAACACCTTGCACTGTGCCTGGAAACTAATAGGCAGCCAATGTAAGGACTTCAGAATTGGTGTTATATGGTCAGTTTTAGATCTTCCGGTGACCAACCTGGTTGCCATATTCTGAACTAATTGAAGTTTCCGGACTAAGCACATGGGTAGCCCTAAGTAGAGTGCATTGCAGAAGTCAAGTCGTGAAGTTACCAGCGCATGCACCACTGTTTTTAGGTGTTCCAGGTCCAGGAAGGGGCGCAGCTGGCGTATCAGCCGAAGCTGATAACAGGTACTCCTGCCCACCGCATTAATCTGGGCTGTCATCTGAAGCGGCGAGTCCAGGAGAACCCCCAAGCTGCAGACACAGTCTTTCAGGGGAAGTGAGACCCCGTCTAAGACTGGTTGACAGACCTCCATACCTGGGCTAGGGCCCCTAACAGCGAGTACCTCCGTCTTATCTGGATTCAGCTTCAGTTTGTTTTTCCTCATCCAATCCATTACTGCTTCAAGGCATTCATTTAGAGGCGAAATGCCACCCTTAGTCGATGCTATTATCCGAGGCATGGAGAGATATATCTGGGTATCATCAGCGTACTGATAGCACCTTTCTCCATGCCTCCTGATGATCTCTCCCAGCGGTTTCATGTAGATGTTAAATAGCATTGGGGACAGGATAGCGCCCTGAGGGACACCAGATTTAAGCTCCTTTTTCGTGGAGCAGCTGTCCCCAAGCATCACCATCTGGCATCTACCTGAGAGATAGGACTGGAACCACTTAAGTGTGGTGCCCCCAATCCCCAACTCTCTCAGGCGTTCCAGAAGCATACCATGGTCTATGGTATCAAAAGTTGCTGAGAGGTCCAAGAGTACCAGAAGGGTCACAATTCCCCTGTCGATACCTAGGCGAAGATCATCCACTAAGGCGACCATGGCAGTCTCGACTCCATATCCTGCCCTGAAGCCAGTTTGAAATGGATCTAGATAATCTGTTTCATCCAAGACAGTTTGGAGCTGAAGACCAACAGCCCTCTCGATCACCTTGCTTAAAAATGGAAGATGGGAGACTGGTCTATATTATTCATATCTAGGGGATCTAGGGAGGGCTTTTTTAGAAGCGGCCGTACAATTGCTTCTTTCAAACAAGCTGGAAAATTGCCCTCCCTGAAGGATGCATTAATAATATGTCTTAAATGAATCTTAATAGTGACTCCTCCCTGGACGACCAGCCATGAAGGGCAGGGATTGAGAGGACAAGTTGTCTTTCTTACCTTTCTTACCTTTCCAAGCAGCTTGTCTACATCCTTGGTACTCACTGAGGCAACCCTGAGCTTGTAACTTTAGTTGAATATTTAAGTAAAATATTCAGGAACAATGAAAATAATTGGTAACTAGGCTTTACTGAAAGCAATATTTAAATAATCAAGAAAACAAAACCATTTTACAGTATCTGTTTTTGCTGCATAGAGAGCTGCTCTAAAGTATAGGTTTTTTTTATGGAAAGACAACTGTTTGAAGTGACAGAAAACCTTCACAAGGTTTTAGTCTGTATTAGTAAAACCCACGTTTCCAAATCAAGGGAAGTGCTTTAATGGTCTCACAGTATTCTGCGCTGGCCAGGCCTCATCTGGGGTACAGCATTTAGTTCTTGCTGGACCCCTCTTTTTAAGAAGAATACAGGCAAGTTGGAGTGAGTTCAGAGAAAGGCAACAAGGGTGATAAGAGGTATGGAGAACACAACTTATGATGAAAGGTTGAAGAAACTTGGCATGTTCAGGCTGGTGAAGAGAAGACATGAGGAGTGACGTGATTGCACTCTTTAAATACCTCAATAGCTCTTGCACAGAAGAGGAGGCAGCTTTGTTCTGTGCTGCCCCAGAGGACAGGGACCAGGTCTAATAGTTTGAAGCTACAGGAGGACAGATTTTGATTGAACATTAGAAGGATCTTCTTGACAGTAGGATTAGTTCAGCAATGGAACCAACTGTCTAGAGAAGACATTCAACTGAAAATATTCCTCTGGATGTCTTCATAAAATGGCTGGACAGCTACATGCTGAGGATGCTCGAGGCGGATTTCCTGCATTGAGCAGGAGGTTGGACTCGATGGTCCATGAGACCGCTTCCATCTCTACGGTTCTTCTTCTAAAACAAAAGAGCTAAAATCGCAACTTAAGTGAAAATACGAAAGAAGATGTGAACTTGATTCCATAAGGGGGAGCAGGAATGTTATGCAGCTCCCACCCTTGCAGCTCTCTCGCCCTAGAACTTGTGAGGAATCGTCACTGTATTTTCACTACATATGCTAGAATAATTTTCAGAAAGCAGAGGAGAGGATGACTGATACAGGCCAAGCAATGTGTTGTGTCACGCTTACTAGGAGGCCAACCCACCATATACAAATACTAATTAACCTAAGCTGTGAACAATTACTTAGCTCTAATTAGATCTGTCTGCAATGTTAACACAGAAGGACTGTGCAAAGACAGAAGTCTAGGTTAAGAACTGACATGACTTGCTTGACGAGGAGAAAAAAATATTAATAGAAAATCTAGGACTCATAGAAAAAAGTTGTTTCTTTATTGAACCAACTCTAGTTTAAAACCACAAATATCTAGAGCACGCATGCATTATGCCTTCATCTAACCCTTACCCTCAAACTATGAATACTTCCTCCTCACAAATCAGGACACGGACTGAAATAGCCGTCAGGGCTGGCAGCCTGGAGGCAGGCAAGCCAGGAGTTTGTTAGGGTTTTTTTTTTTTTAGGGGGTGTTGCATTTAGAAATAGCTTCTTCCACTTAAATCCCAAGTAGTTGGTCAGCAGTTTTGCCTTCAATAACAAGTTGCTCACCTAAGGAGACAAGTCAGAGTCAACCATTATATGAGGCAAAAGGAGATCCTACTGTTTCCTTAGGTCACCTGATCCTGCTGGGCTAAAAGTAGCTGCATGCCCACAAGGGGATGGGCAGAATCTCCCCTGTTATTCCTCTCCTGGACAAAAAATTGGTTTGGAAAACCCAGTCATGAGGAATAACCCAGTGTTTTTGCACAAAAATGTATTTCTGGAAATCTATGGTGAAGCTTTATGCAAAAGAAAAAAAACCCTGCAATTTTGGCTTCCCTCACCCAGCATTTCTGTGCAGAATAATTTCTCCAAATGCTTTGTATATGCAAGTATCAGCCAAAAATTATATGGAAATATATTGGGAAGAAAACTAAAGAAATCATTTGCCCTTGCATTCAAGGATGAAATACGTAAAGATTTACATCCCTAAACCACCTACCTGTGCTCATTAAACCAGCTACATCATAGTAGACATCAGGCCAGCACCAACCTTTGCTTGCAAACTGGTTAGGTAGGCACAGGAAGGAAGGAAGGAAGGAAGGAAGGAACCAGGGCCCTGCTGCTGGAGTTGCTGGTCCAAGATCTCTGTTATTACACCAGTCTAGTTTAAAGATGTTTGTTTTGCTGACAAAAGTTCAAACCACAATAATTCACTGGCAAATCCATGGGGATGCACATTTTCTTTCTTGAATTAATTATGGATCCATAATGCAGCCACTCTGAAATGGTGATGTGAGCCAACTGGATTTTGGCTGGCTTAATAAATATAGAATAGCCCAATATGGATTTTGGAGTTTGAGTAATCTCTCCTTTAGGGAAAACAACGTCTTACATATCTGCCAATAATTAAGCTCTACACGAAGCAAATGGCAATTTGTATCATCTGACAGTCTGTCAGACTAATTGGAACGAACTAAGAAATGCAAGTACAAAACTGGTTTTTGGGGCAGGGATATGCATCTGTAAATTACAGTTAACATGAAAAAAAAAATTGTTTCAGTACAATCTTGAAGAAGCACACGCTGAAGAAGCACCGACTCCAATAATTACATTTGTGAAGGCAGAAAGTATTAATAGAACTCCCACCTAACTTACTCAATTACTGTACTCTGATTTTATCTGAGATAATGCGGGCTGCAAAATTACAGTAACTATTTTACCCTTTATAATGTTGCTTTTTTTTAGAGCTTAGAAACACAGGGAGATTGGCTCCTGCCAGGCATTCCCCCAGGATGGGTTGTGAAGATTAACACGTCTCCCTACAATGGAGAATGAGGCTGTGTATGCAAAAGGGCAATTGCTTCGTAATTAAGCTGTGGTGTGTTAGTTAAGGTTTATAAGGTAACTCTGGTTTCCAGCCAAATGTTTGGCTGAATGACTCCACTTGTTGTACGACTTCAAGCCATTTCTGAATTATGACAACCCTAAGGTGAACCTGTCATGGTCTTTTCTGGGCAAAATTTTGAGGAGACTTGCCACTGCCTTCCTCTGAGGCTGAGAGAATGTGATTTGACCAAGGTCAACCAGTAGGTTTCAATGGCTGGGAAAGGATTTGAATTCTGGTCTCCCAGAGTCCTAGTTGAACACACAAACCATTCCATCAAACTGGTTCCAATTTACCTACTATTGGAGGCCAATTTCAAACAACTGGATGCTGCACTAAACACAGGCCATTTCCACACTAGACTGCTCTAGTGGCATTATTCCACTTTCAACATCCTATGGAATTCAGGGGCCTCAAAGGCCCCTCCCCAAATTGCAAATCCCAGGATGTTGAAATAGGATGTTGAAATAATAGCACTGTAGCAGTCTAGTGCAGAAATGGTCTTAGTTGCAGCAATAATAGATCAGATTTTGTCTCCTTTTGTTAATTACGGATGTGAACATACACAAATGGTACAGTCTGAACATTTGGAGGAATTGTCTTATATTTTGACGAAAGACTGATGGTATTTTCTTGGGCCATTTCCGCACCTTACCTCCTTCAGCGATGTCCCATCATGATCCCAGCAATGCCTTTGCTAGGATGCAAGCATGACCAAAATGCTCCCTTCCGCACCCAGCTGGCTACTGACAGATAGGAGTGCTCTGGACAAGTGCCTTCCTTCCACAGTGCAGTCGGCCTCTTTCCCATGCTGCACTGGAGAAGGAAGTGCCTAGATCGTACACTCTCCATTCTGCATGGCCACCAGCAATGAGAGTGTTTGCATGATCGGAGGCCATTAATGGATTTTTTTCCATTAATGGAATATCCTGCAATTGCCACGGGTGCAGACACATTGGCAGCAGAACTGCAATGACATTGTGCAAAAGCACAACTCACAGGCCGCTGCCAATGCATCCCCATCATGGGACAGCAACTCCATGTGGAAATGACCTTGGACAATGGACAATAGATATCTTTACCACACAGAAGTTTGTTACGGTATGTGGTGGTCTTCACCAAGCATGCCAGGAGAAGACTAGACGGCTCATTTCTGTTAACATGCCACTAAAATGGATATCATGGATGCCGATCAGTTGATGATTATCTGTAAGCCCATCAGTGAAAATGCCTGTAAATGACATCTTTGGAATGTGCCTATATTCTTGTTTGGAAATGCTCTGCTACAATATTTTGGATTTGTCAAACTCTCACATCAAGATCTCTTAAGCAATCATCAGGTAAATATCATCTTATGGCTTGGCTTGAAACAAAGCACAGCAATGAATGGGCAATTTTCACAATGGACTGGGGACACAGTAGAATTCCATTGGGATTTATACTAGGATTCATGCTTTTCAACATTCACATAAACTGAAGATATTGCTTCAGGAAGGTCTGAATTCATTGAAAAAGATACAAGGTCACTAATGAAAATAATACTAATCATATCACTATATCTATTTTTTCATTTTACACTGATACCAAGTAATAAATGGCTGTTAACATCTATCATGATGCTAAGAGTAAAAACTCAGCTAGTCCATTTGTCTGGGAGATTTGTAAATCTCAAAAATATACCAAACCCCACAACTTTTTAAAAAAAATCCAACCTGAAGTGATTTTAACTTACAGCCGTGCCCTTGCATAGAGGCCTAACCAAGCTGCCAGACCTCACCATCTTTGCCCGTGCTCAGATACTGCTTACCGTAACCCTTCACATTCTAAAGGAAATGAAAATGTCATATTTGCAATGCACGTAGGAATTACTTTTAACTATTACTTTCTGTGAACATAAATTTTCAGTAGTTGTCTTGGGTCTGGAGAGCTGAAGGGCAGCATACTCTAGTCCAGTGGTTCTCAACCTGTGGGTCCCCAGATGTTTGTGGACTTCAGCTCCCAGAAGCCCCAGCCACTATGGTCAATGCTCAGGGCTTCTGGGAGCTGAAGTCCAAAAACATCTGGGGACCCACAGGTTGAGAACCACTGCTCTAGTCCTACCTGTCAGCCAGAGGACAAAGCAGCACTGGGACGCTGCACCACCAGCCTCCCAGGAAGAACAACACAGCAAGCGAAGACCAATCTGGCCCCCATTCCTTTGCCAGAGAAGAAACAACTCTTCCAATGCACGCTTGCTGCTTCTATCCCCATGCCTGTATCTTTTTGTATCATTTGTTTATGTATTTATACCCCTCTCTTCAGTCACTAAGGCTCTCAGAGTGGCTTACAAATGGTTAATTTGACAGTTCCCTGTCTTCAGGCTACAATCTAAATAAGACATGACACACAAAGAGAAGTGGATGGCAGTGTGGAAGAAGATTAAGTCAGGCAGATAGTGCCTCTTCTTCTTTCCCTCCAAGGTGGGGGAAGCGACAGATGGAGGGAGGGAGGGCCTTTCATCTGCTTCTGAGCCTAGGCACGAGGGAGCCGTGCACGCCTCTTCTCCTCTCCCTCCGAAGCCAGGGCAGAGGCAGCTGGGATGGAGGGAGGGCCTTTTATCAGCTTCTGGGCCCAGGCATGATGGAGCTGCATGATGTCTATTACATCATTGTCAAACACTCCACTTAGAAAATGTAAGGTGCTCTATAGAATCATAGAAATGTAGAGTTGGAAGAGACCACACGGGCCATCCAGTCCAACCCCCTGCTATGCAGGAACACCCTCAAAGCATTCCCGACAGATGGCCATCTAGCCTCTGCTTAAAAACCTCCAAGGAAGGAGACTCCACTACACTCCGAGGCAGCCTATTCCACTGCCGGACAGCCCTGACCGTCAGGAAGTTCTTCCTGAGGTTCAAGTGGAATCTCCTTTCCTGCAGCTTGAATCCATTGCTCCTTGTCCTGGTCTCTGGAGCAGCAGAAAACAAGCCCTCTCCTTCCTCTACATGGCATCCCTTCAAATATTTAAACCTAGCTATCATGTCCCCTCTTAACCTTCTCTTCTGCAGACTAAACATACCCAGCTCTCTAAGTCTATCCTCATAGGGCATGTCTTCCAGGTCTCTCACCATTTTGGTCGCCCTTCTCTGGACTTGCTCCAGCTTGACCATGTCCTTCTTGAACTGGGGTGCCCAGAACTGGACGCAGTATTCAAGATGAGGTGCTCTATAATTGAGAAGTTTCTATCTGAAACCATACGAGACTTCAGCCTGCTTGGGTGGATGGGGAAGTGCACAGAACTATTTGCTGACACCTGGCTGAAAACAAGGAAGGGTTGGATTCACCTGCTTCTATACATGCAGTTAGTTTGAACTGCACCATTTCTGAGGCAACAGCTTCATTAAAGCTTCAAAGTCTAACGGAAGCCCTCCTGAACTATGGATACAAGCAATATTCTCATAGTAACAGAGAAGCTTCATGCAAGCTTATAACACAGGTTTTGTAACTCAGCTACCAAATTACAGTTAAATCAAAGTTAGTTTGTCCACAGCTTGTCAAAAAGAAACTGTGAATACCAATAGCCAACTGTATACAAAATGAATTTCTCTTTACAAACAACAAACAACAAAATTTCTTACAAGCAGCAAAAACAGCTCAAATTCCAACCAATCCATCATGTTAATATCATTAGTTGTATTCTACAATCCATCCTTTCCATGTGCAGCTAAAAAACACCACCATCTTGGCCCCTATGCACTCTAGATTTTAGGACAGCTGACTTCAGTAGGTTGAGAGAAGTATTGTGTGAGATCTCCATGATTTTTTTTAAAAAAAGCTCAAAAAGAAGGGAGTTCAAGATGAATGGGAGCTTCTTAATGCAAGATATTGATGGCACAATTGCAGAAAATTCTTTTCTCGAAAGATAAACAGGGTTCAACTTGGTGAAAACAGAGCAAATGATACAGTCTAGCACGAGGTAGTAAGGTAGCTACTCTGAATGAATTCAAGTTTCAGAGGCCAGATGAACTGCATCCAAGGGTACTTAAGGAACTTGTGGATGTATTCTTGCAACCATACACAGAATTCAAAAAACCTTAACAGATTAGAGAGCTAGGCATAAACTAACAGAATGAATTTTGACAAGGATAAGTGTAAGATATTACACTTACGCAGAAAAAATGAAATGAACAAATACAGGATGGGTGACACCTGGCTTGACAACAGTACATGTGAAAAAGCTCTAGGAGTCTTAACAGAGGACATGCTTAAATTGAGTGAACCATGTGATTCAGCTATCAAAAAGGCCAATGCAATTCTGAGCTGCATCAACAGGACCAAAGTGTCCACAGCAAAGCATGTAACTGTTGTTGTGTGCCTTCAAGTCATTTCTGACTCATGGTGACCCTAAAGCATACTTATAATGGGGTTTTCTGGGGCTGAGAGTATGTGACACGCCCAAGGTTATCTAGTGGGTTTCCATGGATGAGCCAGCAATTGAACCATGGTCTCCAGGGTCATAGACCAACACCATGCTGGCACCAAGGAATAAAGAGAGAGAGATCTGGAAATCATGTTGTATGGAAGAATCACTTAGGGGACTGCGAATTCTTAGTTTGGAGAAGAGAAGATTGAGATGTGACGTGACAGCCATTTTTAAATATTGGAAGAGATGCCATGTTGATGATGGACCAAGCTTGCTTTCAGCTGCTTTGGAGACTGGAACACAAACCAATGGATTAAAATTGCAAGAAAGGAGATGCTGTCTAAACTTTAGGAAGAACTTCCTGCCAGTAAGAGCCTCCATTACATCTGAGGACTTTAGAGGTCTTTAAATAGTGTTTGATAACTATCTCTCAGGACTAGCATTCTTAGAGTATGCCTGCATGCCAGGGTTGCACCATTTCCACACTGTACTGTTATTTTGTTGTTATTCCACTTTCAACATCCTGTGGAATTCTGGGGTTTGTGGTTTACTGAGGCCAAAGAGCTCTCTGGCTGTGAATTCTAAATGTCCCTTCTTAAACTACAAACCCCAGAATTCCATAGGATGTTGAAAGTGGAATAATAGCACTATAACAATGTAGTGTGGAAATGGCCTTGGACTAGATGGCCTCGGACTAGATGGCCTCTGTGGTCCCTCCCAACTGTATGATTTTATGATTCTATGCACATATACACCAGCACTTGAAACAGCTTGCTCAGAAAGAGTTCAATTATATCTTTAGACTTTCATATGAGACACAAGTATCATATAGCAGCACTTTGAGTAGAATCCCATCAAAGGCTTAAACCCCAATCTAGGTCACACTCTCTGATCAGATCCTACTAAGCCTTAATGACTCTTCTGCTTCTCACTCAGCTTCCACTGAGAACTAAACCTCCCAGTACAGCCACGCTCTCTAACTGATTTAGGGACTTTGCTTCCTACCTCCTTGCTAGGTTCTCACTGAAGGAATCCAATACCCACCAGTGCTTGGCTTTATATAACCTTTTCTCTCAGCCATAAGCCCCTCCCACACACTACTGGGCTGGGTTTCTCTCCTGAGGTGCTATTCTAGTTGCCTAGCAACCTGCTTCCAGGCTGCACTGGCACTTCAGATAGTCCCACCCCCAGACCTTCATCACAGGCGCATAGGCAGCTGGCTTCACCTTAGGCCAGATTATACCTAATCCAGCACTGACAGTATCTGGTAGTGGCTCTCCATTTATTCACAGATCCACTGCCTGATTTTCATTGTAAATGCCAAGGACTGAACCTCTGACTTCCAATACGCGAAGCACATGCTCTATCACCAGACTCTCAGCCCCTAGAACTGCTTCCAGTGGGAGGAAGTACTTCATGGCTGCCTAGCAACACAACCAGAACACAACAGCAGGACTACAGGAGCTTTCTAAAAGTGTTTGCAGCTCAGAGTTCATTTTGAAATCTGAGAGTAATCACAACCAGGTAAGGAGTGTGAAGTGCCTTAAATACTTAAAAGCAGTATGCAAATATTAAGAATGACTTAAGTTAGTATGAGAGCCCAGGGCAGTCAGAAGAATTGTCTTTTAACAGGTGCTGATTTTGAGCATTTCACTAACATATGATTTATACCATCTTTCATAAACAAAGCCCTTCTGCCATTGACCTAAAATGGCCTATTCATACTAATCCTACCCCAATGAAGAAGTATACAAGTACCTTAGATAATAATCTAATCTAATTACCATAATCAGAATGCAACACCTTGCATTGCTGTTTGTGTGAAAACACAAGCCTTACCAAGGATTTCCATCTTCTTCTTGGCCACCAAACCAAGTCAAGAGATTAAAAAAAAAACAAAAAAAAAACCAGGAAGTTTTGCTGATACCAATATCAGCACTAAACGATGAAAAGGAAAACGAAAAGAAAAAAAAATCAAGAGATAACACTAAAGCAGCATCAACTAACGAAGGGCAACTCTCCTTTAAAAATATATGTGAACCATCAGTAAAGAGATTCATCCATGGATGAGGATTTTATTTTATTTATTTATTATATTTGTATGTCACCTTTCTTCTGGAGCAGGAGGACTGAATTCATAGTAGCATATTAGTAAATAAACATGGTTTAGCAGGAAGTTTCCTAAATGAAAGGCCCTCATGTCCATTTATGAAGCATCCTAGGCTTGCTGAATTCAGGCCCATAGAGCTGAAACCAGATTTCAGGCTGTCACACAGTATCTCAGTCACATCAGGAAGTGGAGGAAATGAAGAGCCGGAATGCAAATCTCTGTATAACATAGTTGGGCAGGTAGCTAGGAATTAATTCACACCTCTCTAATGAGGTGAGAATTGCCAGAGATTTAGTATCAATTACTCCCAAGTGTTTGTGTTCTCACACTTCAGCTGAGATTGTGGGGTAGACGTGTTGGCTCAGGGCGAAAAGCCACAAGTGCGCTATTCAAATTTACTTAAGTCCTTTATGCAATTAATTGAACAAGTTTGAGGAATAACATGTTAATATTGAGATTAAAACTGGAAAGTTTTCCAGAAGGATCTTGAAGACATTGCATAAATATTGATTTTAAAATTATGGTATACAAGCCTATTCAAGGGAGAGGGGAACCAAAAACATTCAGAATACTGTCTGGAGTCAGAAGGTAATAATGGCTAAGTTCCTGACTTCTGCCGCCCCTCTACAACATTGTAGGAGAGACCTAGGACAGAGACGACAAGGATGAGTGGATTTTTAGAACTTTCTGAGGAGGCAGCCACCAAGTACAATTCCATCTCAGTTGAAAAGATGGAGGAATCACAAGGGTCAGTTATGCTTCCTCTGATCTGAGACAGTAGCCAGGCCACATCCTCTTATTCCAAAGCTCTTCCACATAATGACCTGCAGCTCTAGAAGGGCATGCTTCCAAACCAAGCTGAGTCCAGACATTTTTCATACTTCTTGAATAAATGGTGGGGAAGGAGCTTTACTCCTGACATGTTACCTCTATAGAGCCAGAGTGTGGGACACACATGTCCCTGTACAACTACAGTAGGTCCTCCACATTCACTGAGGTTAGTGGCTCAGGACCCAAGCAAAGTGGAAAAAAAACACAAATATAAAAATGTGTGTGTGATTGTGGGAAGGGGGTCAAGGCATGGTGGGGAGAGCAAGCACCCAGGGTCCAAAGCAGGTCAGGGAAAGAAGAGGGAAAAGGGGTGGATCAGTGTGGCAGCCCTGTACTTCCCCTTTCTTGTCCATCTCCTTCCTTGGTGTGGGAGGACATCAGGAGAAGTTTTGTGGTGCTTAGAAATTGAGACATGTGCTGTCCTTAGCTGGCCAGGTAGTGGCTGGCAGTGGAGAAGGAAGTGGGTTTTTAAAGAGCTGTACAGCCTGATGGAGCCACTGAGAGGGAAGTTCTCCCTGGAAAAGAGGTGCTGGGGGGAGTATGGGTTGGAGAAACTCGCAAATAATCAAATCCATGCATATTAAACCCACAAATGTGGAGGGCTAACTGTATTTAAGCTCCAGACCTCCCCACCTGTTGGTGAATCCAGCCTTATGGTGAATGTCCACAGTCCTGTTTGGTAGATTATCTGTTTGGACATCGGTTGTGGGTTTTGGTGAGAAACAGCAGAGAACGTCAGCCAAAGCACAGCAGCACCACATTCATGTTCTTTTTTATATTGACTCCTGTTCTTAAACAAAAATACTCAAGAGAAAATTTTTCATAAATAATATGCAATCCAAAGGATAGCCATTTTAGTTTGTTGCAGTAAAAACAATGTCACCTTAGCAACTTAACAGTATCGGCTTTTACAGACTACAGCCCACTTACCATCCACAAAACCCATCCTACAATAAATTTGTTAATTTTTTTAAGGTGCCATAGGATTCTGTTACAAATAATATGGGAAAAATAATTGAATAATTAGATTAATAACCTGTACAGTTTAGTACAGATAAAAATTAGATATCCTAAAAAGAAAGCCAGTGTTAGTGTTTACACAGAAAGCAAAGAAAAAGATATATGCCTATGCAGAGCCTCCAAGGCAATCAACAGAGCAAACAGAGAAAACTAGAAATAGGAAATAGGGTTGCTCAACCAACAGCAATACAACAAATACAACTACCCTTGCTTCATTTTGCTTTACACAATAAAGCTGAGGAAATCCACAACAGATACTGATGGAAAAAAAAGTCAGAGAAAGAATACTGTGCACAAGTGCAACTATATAAGTTCCTACTTTCAGCGTACAGAGATGGTTCAATCTCCCACTGAACAAAAGTGCTCCTTGAAAGCTCACAGAGTACATATTCTAACCTGATATTAAAATCTCATTGTGAATAAAAAGCTGTGTGAGAGTGGTTTTTGCTGACTATACTCTTGTGGGAAAAGCAATAGTGTGCTAAATTGTAATGAGAGAAATGGTTAGGAATAGGAATGGCAGTGACTGGAAGCTAGAAAGCTTCCAATGTTTTCCACTCTTCCCATACTCACTTTCATGGGGAAATTTAAGATATAATTCTCTGTTTTAAACAGGAGTGTGGCCTGTGGGGGCCTCATGTGGCCCCAAGGGCCACCAAGTACCTGCATTTTTGTCCCTAAATACTCTATTCTCCTAGAGCGTGGGGGCAATTTTATCACATTACCCCCAAGGCTGTGTTAGAACCAGATGAGGCCTTTAAAAAAAAACAGACACTGAACAGAAAATTGAGTTCTTGGATATTTCCTTTAAAAAAAAAGTTCCTCCTGAGTCTACAAAGTGCTTAAATGGCATGAGTACTGTGAAACTGCCTCCCAATCAGAGTTGGGGGAGGCATATTTCTTTTTATTAAAATGTTTTTCAGTTCAGAGCAACAAGGGGCAGGCCTTCCGGGTTTACTGGGGAGCCAGTTTGTCCCCAAACCATGAGACTTATCTGCCCTTTGTCTTAATCCTTCTGCCCTGTGCTCAGAAACAATACTAGAACTACCACTCAGAGCATGCACACAGCAAATTTGTTTGACTGTCTATAGAACGAGAAGGAGAGCTTTACTCAAGGACATCAACTTGGATTCAATCCTGCTCAGTTTTCACTACACAATGAAGAACGTTTTCACTTCTTTTTCTTCACTAACTTCTTTGGAAGGCTTATTTGTGACAGCTTATTACTTCTGTCTGGGCAGTTGGGCTTTTTTGTTTGTTTGTTTACTGCCTTGTAATTGTTTTGATAATTTGTATGCTTTAATCTTTTAATTACCAGTAATTTGTGGCACTGAGAGCCATCATGGTGTACTGGTTTGAGCGTTGGAGTATGACTGTGCAGATCAGAGTTTGATTCCTTGCTCAGCCATGGACATACTCTCAGCCCCAGAAAACCCTGTGATAGTTTTGCCTTAGGGTTGTCATAAGTTGGAAATGACTTGAAGGTACACAATAACAACAACAAGTGGCACTGATGTTTTCAAAAGGAAAAAGAATATAATGTTAAAGCACTAAACTCTGTCTTGACTCTTTGTGTTCTACAACTTAACCATACTTGCCAGCGTATAAGATGCACCTGTGTATAAGACTCACCCATTTATACAATGGCAAATACTATTTGCCAGCCTATAAGACACACCAGCATATAAGACACACTCCATTTTCAAACAGTATTTTTCAGGAAAAAAAGTGAGTCTTATATGCCAGCAAGACTCACTCAATAGGAGTATGGTGTCTAGACTGAGGGAGGTAATGGTACCACTCTATTCTGCTTTGGTTAGATCTCATCTGGAATACTGTGTCCAGTTCTGGGCACCTCAGTTTAAGAAGGATATCAACAAGCTGGAGCATGTCCAGAGGAAAGCAACCAAAATGGTGAAAGGTTTGGAAGCCATGCCCTATGAGGAACAGCTTAGGGAGCTGGGGATGTTTAGTCTGCAGAAGAGAAGGTTAAGAGGAGACATGACAGCCATGTTTAAATATTTGAAGGGATGTCATGTCATGGTGGGAGCGGGCTTGTTTTCTGCTGCTTGAGAGACTAGGACAAGGAGCAATGAATTCAAGCTGCAGGAAAGGAGATTCCACTGGAACCTCAGGAAGAACCTCCTGATGGTTAGAGCTGTCCGGCAGTGGAATATGCTGCCTCGGAGTGTGGTGGACTCTCTTTTTTGGAGGTTTTGAAGGATTGGCTGGATGGCCATCTGTTGGGAATGCTTTGATGTGGGTTCTTGCATAGCAGAGGGTTGGACTGGATAGCCCCTGTGGTCCCTTCCAGCTCTATGATTCTATGAAATACAGGATATGAAATCTTTACAGATTTAGCTGAATGTGACTTTGGCTCTTTTCACACGCAGGGGGAGAAACGGGGCAGCGCACACGGAAATGGAGCTTACCTGAATCCGGGTAACTCCATCGCCGCAAGGAGCAGCGCACGTTCGCTGCTCCACACTCCAGTGGTGTCCGGTGGCACCCAAAATGGTGGCTTCCGGAGGCTCTCCGCCAAGCAGAGAAGCTCGCCAGCCGGAAGCCCGCCCCCTGGCAGCTCTGCAGGCACGCACTTGCGCGCGCCTGCAAATCTACACGGGGCGCTGCGACAGGGTAGAATGCTTGTGTTTAATAAAAACCACATGAAATGTGGTTTTTAAAAAACACGCGGTGTCACCCCTTACGGCCGCATCAGGGCGGTTTGAGGTGTGGAACCTCAAACTTTAAACCGACCCTGCACACTCCAAGGTGTAGACGACCTCCGGTCGAGGTCGTGCTACGCCATGTTATTTACCCCGTGCGGAAAGGGCCTTTGACTGAGTCTGCTGAACTAAAGAATAATCAGTGGGAATATTGACTTGAAAACCTGTCCAGTAGGTACAGAAAATCTGTATGTATCCGTGAGAAGCTAGGCTTGACATTCTGTTGAAAATCTGGCCTATTCTTCTTGTCCTTTGGCAAAGTATCTTGTTTTGAACCAAGCTGATTTTAACATGCCTGTTTGGTCTTGCAACAACAACTTAAACTCATAGAGGTTCTACTCATGCCAAAAACATTTTTGTTTGTTCTCCTGCATCTTTAATGATGCCAGCACAGCTTCAGGAGGAGAGGCCCTGTAGTTAACCGCAGAGCCAGGAGGAGCCAAACAACAGTCTGTGGTTGCTGGTTTTTTTTTTAAAAAAACACAGGGTCTACTACAGAATGAGTAGTTATCTTAGCATCACTCATTGTGGGGGGAATTCTATTATGAACAAGCTTACATCTCTTTATATCAGATAATGGATGGGAGTAATTTGAGAGGCATATGCGAAGCCTGAAATATGTCTAAGATCATACAAGATGCATGAATTATATGGTTCCCAAGAATCTTGCAATACACAGTATGTGCTTAGTGTGATATTACCTAGTAATCTGGATACAACATTAAAGAGAGACTAAAGGAGCAATTGTCATCTCAGTTCTTGTCTCCTTTAGACAGTGATGCAAGCCTTATGGCTAAATGTTACTTTGAAACTGAAATTCCTTCCAATTAAACAAGGTAATCTATCTGCAGCAACCAGTTCTTAAACTGAACACATTCCTCAAACAGAGGTCTGCATCAGTATCACCAAGCTGGAACCCATCGTGCAGGCAAGCAGAGACCACAGGCGTTCTGCCTCTACAAGTGTAGGCAACCTTTTGGCATCATTAGCAAGATCAGTACATTGTTAGTCTTAATTGTTGTTCTTAGGGGTGGTCTTCACAGAGAAGTTAGAGGCTGAGGAAATGAATAATTTGTCTTCTAAACAAATGTAAAGGGCCTAACTCTCACACCTCACAGATCTGCAAGTGCAGGAAAAACCCAGTGTAATGAGATCAACTTCTCTGCTATGAGTAATGGGGACTGCCAACAAACAAGCAAGCCATTTGGGATAAAGTGAGATTCCTTCGCCATTGGCAATTCTCCCCTTTTACAGCACAGTATGCAATTGTATTATAAGACCAACACAGAAGTAAATAAACCTATGTTTTTCATGGGTTTGTTTGTTCTGTCTTCAAAAAAATACACATTGTTTTTAAGAGGTACAGCTTTAATCAGTAATAGTAAAAGGGTGTAGTGGTTTGAATGTTGGGTTCAAATCCCCACTTGGCCATGGAAACCCACTGGGGGACCTTGCAGGTCATGAACCCTCAGACTCAGAGGAAACAAAGAGCAAAAATACTATATGAACAAATTCTGCCCCCAAACCCCTGTGATAGGATCGCCTTACTGTGTGCCTTCAAATCATTTCTGACTTATGGTAACCCTAAGGCAAACCTATCACTGGGTTTTCTAGGACCAAGAATGTGTGACTGCCCAAAGTCACCCAGTGGATTTCCATGGCCAAGTGGGGAATCGAATCCTGGTCCCCAGGGTCATAATACAACATTCAACTGCTGCACGACGGTTGCCATGTCAAAAATAACTTGAAGGCAAACAACAACAAAGAAAAAGGGAGGAGGAGGGGAAGGGTTCCCATGATCTCATAATTAAATGTTCTGAATGAAGATTTTAAGAAATCCTTCTTCTAGAAGAAGCAGCAGTCTTGGGCCGCTTCTGCACTAGGCTGTTGCAGTGCTATTATTTCACTTTCAACATCCTATGGAATCCTGGGGTTTGCAGTTTAGGTAGGGGCCTTTGAGGTCTGAATCCGTTGAGGCCCTTCCCTAAACTGCAAACCCCAGGATTCCATAGGATGTTGAAAGTGAAATAATAGCACTGTAACAGTCTAGTGCGGAAATGGCCTTGGACATACATGGGCAATCTGGCAGATCTATCATCTGTGGTTTCTATTATACATGACCAAATAGCCTATCAAGTATGTCTTCCTATTTTCTTAATTCTTTCCAGTGAATACCAGGCTGCCTAACCTGTAACACTTTCTTTCGTTTAGCAAATATTTACTTCTCTGCAGTGAAAAGAATAAGACTGACTTTATTTGATCATTCAACTTATAAAAGCTGCATACACTTGCCATCTCTTCTTGCATCTTCAGCCTCATCCAGGTCTTTGGTTGGTGCCACAGAGAATCTCTGGGATTCCCACACACACCCCTTCTCAGCCAAGGACTGATTTATGGTGTCTTGGCTGGAAGAGAAAAAGACAGCAAGTTGGGCACCCAACACCTGGTTTGAAATGAGACTGCCAATTTTACAGGCTGGTGGTATGATTACTTTTGTTTGGTCTCTCATTCTCCCTACCTCTCTCTGAATTCTAATTCTGCTTTGCTCAAGGCTATTTGGCCTGCTTGCAGCATAACTGATTGGGGCTTGTTATTGGATTGCATTATTCTAGAAAATATTTTGTAATGGAAAACCTGGGACCGCTTCCTTTCAGTCAGCATTTTTACAAACTGTTTAACCGGGGGGGGGGCAGTTAGTGGTGGTGGAAGGGATAAATACCTTCTTTCTTAGTACTCCAATAATTTAATCAATAATATCAATTCTTCAATAATAAAATACTTTTCAACAATGAAATAGTCTCTCCTGCTAGGATAGTAAAGTATGATAGTAGTTCCTTTCTACACTGTGAGCAATGTGTACTGGCACTTTACAGGGCACCTAATTTCTTCTGACATTCAGTGGCCAGAATATATTTTCCCCCATGGAGTCTGGTGGCTGGCACACCCCACTGCAGAATTTTTGGCCAGCTTAACTTCATGGGCTATCCACATTTATAGACTGCAAGCTGTATTTTTCAATGCGTCACAGAAACCTAAATCCCAGGATAACTTCCACAACAGACGTTCAGTATGTATTAGCAATATTCTCAGACCTACAACTGAAAAAAAGGATGTTGGTATACTGCCAGCTTACTAGGTACATTTAGAGGTTAAGCTCCAATATTAGGGCTATGAGGTTGGCACAAATCAACAGCTGGTATGCTTGGAGGGAAAGCAATGTACCTATTTAATAGGTATGGTTGGATAGCATGCCATCCTTGCTCGGAGAATCCGGTTGGTTTGCTTGAGGTACTGTCTCCTTCCCTTTTCCCCAAATTAGGTACTGGAGAGGCTCAGCGGGTTTTCCCCAATGCATTCCTCACCGCCAACCCCTAATTGCTGCTTAACATTAAATATCGAAGTGAGGAAATGTTGGGCAAATGTTCTTGCTATGGGAACACATAGTTCCCTTTAATTACATTGTTTTTGTTTGGCTTTTTTTTTATTAGTTGTGCTGTGGGTTCCCCCTCCCTGACAGGGCCAGAGAAGCACATGCTAAATATGGCTGGTTTTAAAGTCCACAGTGAAACCCGAATCTCGGCACCAGACTGACTGGAATCGGTGCAGCCCAGGGTTACAAGGGACACACATTCCAACTCAATACTGTTCTCACTCAGATCCACAGCGAAATAGCAGCACACCCCTCCCTTCCTGGGTTGGCTGGAAACGGCCTCTAGTCTAGCTAGGGAGACATACTGCTGTTGTGGAGGCTGTTCAACATGCTTAGCGTACTACGTGGGCAAAAAAAAAGTTACTGCACATCCTGCTGACTGTGCTGATTATTCCCATTGTTATTCCTTTACTTTTTTTGGCCTTACATTTCTCCAGAACAAGACTTCTCAATTTGTTGTTACTTTGCTTCTCCTCTGCACCTTGTTCATAGTTCCAAGTAAAATCCCTGGCACCCTTTTTGTAGCTTTCACTGTATTTTCACTATGAAAAATACTTGGGTATGCACATGCATGCACGTGTCAATTTTAAAAGCATGTCAAAGGATGCTGCCAGGCTCTGGATGCAGCTTGTTTTAGTTATTTGTTTTTGTAAGGGATGTTTTATGATTGCATTGGGAATTTCTCCTAATTGAGGCTGCAGTCAGAATTATAATACATGGGTATTTTATTTTGTTGAAGCAGCTTTAAATACTCTATAATTAGCTTGTGGCATTTTTTTTTTTAATTTAAAAAGAACTCAACAAAATCAGAACTGAGCAACAAGTCAAAGTGACCCAAACAATTGCTTAATTAATGTTGGCCTTGGGAACTTTTTGAGGAAGTAGACGAAGAGCCCATTCATCAGAGTTCAAAGGAACATCACTTCCAGAATCTGTGAAAGTTCCCAGCAGAACTCAGGGAACAGATTGGCAAGCATGGTAGAAGTGTCTGAGATATGAAAAACAGATAGTCTGAGTACATGGTAACTGTTAAGAGCTGCAGTTCTACTTCACTCTTACCTTGTGTTTCAAAAGGAACTGTTATTCTGCAGCCAGTCTTGCAGTATACCTGTCCCTTCAGTTTCTGACAAATGGATTGTTGTAGGTCAATCTGTTCATGAGAGTGAGGCTTGGTGAGGGGGCTGCATTGGGTGGCTGCTTCTTTAGTTTCTATTCAGTGTTTTCTGTTATGCTGACTGGGGGATTCTGGGAGTTGCAGTCTTAAAAAGTAAATGTTCCAGCTATGGCTTAAGCTCCCTTCTTCGCAGCATTGTACTAAGTCATGCTGGCCCAGATCCAATTTAACAGCTTGCATGTTGGTAGTACACCTAAATGAAGGCCACCAGTAATAAAGATGTGGATTGGAATGAGAAGGTAATGAATCACATGAAAAGTACACATGCTTCAGAAAAACTCTTATGTCCTAAATGTAGTTTAATTATTACTTTTGAATTCTGATGTTTCTGCCCCTTACCCACTATATCTTCACAGAACTACCATGTGAGGCAGGTTATGTTGAATGAATGAACAGCATAATGTCACACAGTGAATGTCACTGCTGAGCAAGGATGTGATACTACTGAAACAAACCTAACGTGTAGAAACTAGCCTAACCTGTCATAGAATCATAGAATCTTAGGCCATTTCTGCATGACAAGGCTATCTTGCAACAGTAGCTCATTTCCCAGAGGAGAGAGCAGAGGGGAAGCTGGGTCTGTGAAGACATCCTCGACCAGGTGTGTTTACAGGCTTGCGGGGCTGTGCTTGTTTGTCTGTTTGTTTGCTTGTTTTTGTTTAGTCTCCTTGTGCTGGCCATGTGCTCTCCCTGAGCACACGGTCTGACTAACGAGGGGGAGGAGCCAGCTAGGGGGAGGAGTCTTATTAGGAACTCCCAATGGTCCTCTAGCTTATTTCCCAGAGGAGAGAGCAGAGGGGGAGCTGGGTCTGTGAAGACATCCTCGACCAGGTGTGTTTACAGGCTTGTGGGGCTGTGCTTGTTTGTCTGTTTGCTTGCTTGTTTTTGTTTAGTCTCCCTGAGCACACGGTCTGACTAATGAGGGGGAGGAGCCAGATAGCGGGGAGGAGTCTTATTAGGAGATCCCAAAGGCGCACGCAGTTGAAGTCCTCTACTTCAATCCTTCAAGTTCGACCCTTGGCAATCAGTAAAGCAGACATAGCTTATACAGTTTAATTTGAGAAAGAAAGCCCAGTTATTCTTTCTAGAACTACTCCCTGTACTACTCTCTGTAGTATCAAGGATGGAAGGTGAGGGAGCTGCTGCGGCCACCTGTAGCACTTGTGGGATGTTCCTTTTCTTGCCACAAAATGTTGTCGAGTATACCTGCACCAAGTGCAAGCTGGTGACCTTCTTGGAGGAGAAGGTTCGCCAGCTGGAGGCACGAGTTTCTAATCTTCATCTTATTAGGGATGGTGAGGAGTTTTTGGATAGGGTAGAGAAGACCTTCCGGAAGACCAAATGCGCGGAGGAGCTGCCAGATCAGGAAACCAGCACACTGTGCCAGGAAATAGAGGCTTGGAGAAATATCACACGGAGGAGAAGAAGGTCCAGTAAGGTAACAGAGACTCTCAACCTACACAATCGCTTCAAAGTTCTTGGCCTTACGAACAATGAGGAGCACCAGGAGGAGGGAACAGAATGTCAACAAGAAGGAATCCAACTTCGGCAACAGGAACTAGATCAATGCTCCCAGCCTCAACAGAATGCCCAGGCAGTCCTAGTAGAACGTACTCATCGAGGAGCCCTGGACAAGCCTCAGAGGAGGCAAGTTCTGGTTGTTGGGGACTCCTTGCTCAGAGTAACTGAACCGGCAATTTGCAAACTGGACAAGCTCAATTGAGATGTCTGCTGTCTTCCTGGGGCCGAGATCAACCACATAACGGAGAGACTAACCAGGCTGGTCAAGCCCACTGACCATAAGCCCCTCATTTTGGTTCATGTCGGAACCAATGTCACTGCGACGAGCAGTTTTTACCATATCACAAAGGACTACGAGCTTATGGGGATGAAGCTTAAGGACCTTGGTGCACAGGTGGTCATTTCATCTCTCCTCCCTGTTCAAGGATATGGTGCACGTGGGGAAAGGGCAATAGCAGACGTAAACAACTGGCTCCGCACATGGTGCCACTGGCAATGGTTTGGGTTTTTGGAACACGCCCTGAATTTCCATGAACGTGGGCTTCTGGCAAGGGATGACCTCACGAAACTTGGCAGGAATGTTTTTGCAAACAGTCTCGCAAGGAGGATTAAGAGGTCTTTAAACTAAGTTCCGCTGGGGAGGGAGACAATATTATTCAGGGCATGGACTCGGCGAGTGCAAGGGGAAAAGGCCCAAATGATACTGGACAAGTAGTACAAGCAGCCTATGGTGGGAGGAGTAGAAGCTATAGTACAGGACTTGCAGGAAGGGCCTGGGGACTTAAGTGTCTCTACACTAATGCACAGAGTATGGGAAACAAGCAAGATGAACTTGAACTCCAAGTACAACAAAATAAATATGATTTGATAGGCATCACTGAGACCTGGTGGGATGAGTCTCATGATTGGAATTTAGGAATAGAGGGGTATAGCCTATTTTGTAAAAATAGACCAAACAAGAAAGGAGGAGGAGTAGCCTTGTATGTCAAGGATGTTTTCACCTGTGAAGAGATCCGTGACTTAAACCCAGAAAGCCAGGTCGAGAGTATCTGGGTAAGAATTAAAGGAGAGAGAAACAATAGGGATATTCTGGTGGGAGTTTACTACAGACCTCCAACCCAGACTGAGGACTTTGATGACGCCTTCCTCAACCAAATAACTGCACATTCAAAAAGGAGAGATACAGTAATAATAGGAGATTTCAATTACCCGAATATATGTTGGTAGTCAAACTCTGCCAAGACAGCAAGGTCCAGCAAGTTTCTTGCTTGTCTTGCAGACAATTTCATGGTCCAGAACGTGGAAGAGGCAACAAGCAGATCAAATATTCTAGATCTGATCCTGACCAACAGGGAAGACCTTGTTAATGAGGTAGAAGTGGTTGGATCTTTAGGGGGGAGTTACCATGCCCTATTGGAATTTGGCATTCAGTGGGAAGGAGAAGATACATGTAGCCAGACACTCATCTTAGATTTTAAAAAAGCGGACTTCTGTAAACTTAAGGAGCTATGGGCTGGAATTCCGTGGTCAAGAATAGTGAAAGGGAAAGGAGTTCAGGAGGCATGGGAGTTCCTTAAAAGGGAGATGCTGAAGGTACAGTCTAAAACTGTGCCAATAAGGAAGAAAAAGGGAAGGGATCTGAAGAAACCAGAATTGTTGACTAAAGAACTCTCAGCTGAGCTAAGTGTTAAGAGAAACATGGACAGGAAATGGAAGAAGGGGGAAACCACCAAAGAAGAATTCAAGCAAGTAGCCAGGAGATGTAGGGAGGAGGTCAGAAAGGCTAAAGCACAGAACGAACTTAGGCTGGCCAGAGACATTAAAAACAACAAAAAGACTTTTTAAAATATGTCCGCAGCAAAAGGAAAAAGAAGGAGACGATAGGGTCGCTGCGCAGAGAAGATGGCGAATTACTCACAGGGGAAAGAGAAAAAGCAGAACTACTTAACACCTTCTTTGTCTCAGTTTTTCCCCAGAAGGATATAGGCACTCAACCTGGCGGTTGGGGAGCAGGTGAGGAAGCAGGAGAAATGAGGCACATAATAGGTAGAGAGGTGATACAGGAGTACCTAGCCACACTAGATGAATTCAAGTCTCCAGGGCCAGATAAATTACATCCTAGGATATTAAAAGAACTGGCAGAGGTAATTTCGGAACTGCTTGCTATAATCTTTGAGAAATCATGGAGGACAGGAGAAGTTCCAGCAGACTGGAAGAGGGCAAATATTGTTCCCATCTTCAAGAAGGGAAAAAAGAGGACCCAAATAATTATTGCCCAGTCAGCCTGACATCAGTACCTGGAAAGATCCTGGAGCAGATCATTAAGCAGTCAGTTTCTAATCACTTAGAAAGCAACGTGGTAATCACGAGAAGTCAACATGGATTTCTCAAAAATAAGTCATGCCAAACTAATCTTATCTCTTTTTACGATAGAGTTACTAGCTTGATAGATGAAGGGAATGCTGTGGATGTAGCATATCTCGATTTCAGTAAGGCCTTTGACAAAGGCCTTGCAAAGAAGCTAGTAAATTGTGGGCTGGACAGGGCTACTGTTAGTTGGATTTGTAATTGGTTGACCGACCGAACCCAAAGGGTGATCACGAATGGCTGCTTTTCATCCTGGAGAGAAGCGACTAGCGGAGTGCCACAGGGTTCTGTCCTGGGCCCAGTGCTGTTCAATATTTTTATCAACGACTTGGATGAAGGAATAGAGGGCATGCTCATCAAATTTGCAGATGACACCAAATTGGGAGGTG
Organism: Iguana delicatissima; assembly: GCA_948472985.1. NCBI lineage: Eukaryota > Metazoa > Chordata > Lepidosauria > Squamata > Iguanidae > Iguana > Iguana delicatissima. Next base: position 129,825 of record CAOKZL010001106.1, on the reverse strand, counting down.
TTGCTAATACGCCAGAGGACAGGATCAAAATTCAAAATGACCTGGGTAGATTGGAGAGCTGGGCCAAGGCTAACAAAATGAAATTTAAGAGAGAGAAGTTTAAAGTCCTACACTTAGGTAGAAAAAATGGAAAAGAGAAATATAGGATGGGGGACACATGGCAGTATGTGTGAAAGGGATCTAGGAGTCTTAATAGACCACAAGCTGAACATGAGTCAGCAGTGTGATGAGGCAGCCAAGAAAGCCAATGCAATTCTCGGCTGCATCAATAGGAGTATGGTGTCTAGATCGAAGGAGGTACTGGTACCACTCTACTCTGCTTTGGTTAGACCTCTGTCCTTCTCTCACCAAGCAAAGTCCTGTTTATTCCTGTAGGCTTTTAAATCAGAAAATTTTTAAAGGATTGACTGAGGGTGCTTTATTGTCTTAGACTGATTTAGTTTGACTGCTTTTTATCTTTAATGCTATATTATCTTCTCCTGCATAGTTTTAAGTCATTTTAGTATTGTTAATAATTTAATCCCATTTTAGTGTTCATTTTTTTGTATGTTTTTGCTGTACTGTATTTTTACCTGGTAAGCCCAATTTTGAGTCCCAACTTTGGGAAAAAGGTGGTATATAAATATTATGACAACAGAAACAAGAACTGTAAACACCTGAAACTTGATGTAGATGCATGTAGACCTGGAAGGCATACAGTTAAGGATTTTTTATTATTGTTGTTGTTGTTGTTATTGTTATTATTACAAAGCAATTATTTTCAAAACTGGATATTCTTTTGCATAGTACATCTAAATGCATATGAAGTTCACAGTATCAGAGCTGAACTTTGTTCAAAAAGTTCCTACTTTTTTATGGCTGAAGAGAATAGATTAATCACTACTGTTGTCCAGGCTTGGTAAAGCTAAATTAATCTCACAACTTTCATATGGAGTAGAAGTTGCATGTTTTATTGAAAGGATCTAGTCTTCATTTGGAGATCTGTCCTGGGCAATCCTGTACATGTGGCTGGTTTGGTTCTTAATCTGGGAGTGGGTTTATGTCTATAGAATAGGAACCAACCTCTCTATAAGGTAGTTGTGGACTCCTATGTTTACCTGATACTGATTAGTACTGCTTGGACATTACACAGAGAATTGAGACATAAAGAATTGGGAGATCTTTGGTTATCATTGACTAAGCTGCTTTGGTTTGAGATGAGGTGCTGTGCAAACAGAAAGGTCTGGAGATGAGAGAGAGATCCAAACCCCCCTCCCCCGAAAAAAAAAGAAACAAAAAGAAAAGAGGGAAAAAAAGAAAAAGAAGGGCAGATCCTAGGAAAACAGCTGGCAAGGAGGGGAATGATGGGGGCCTAGGCTCTGTGGGTTGAAACTGGAAGTGGTTGTGATGATTATGGAGAGATTCAAAAAGGAAGGAAATGGAGAGAGAAAACGCAGGCACATGCCCATGACCACATCTTGCAGATATGAAGAAGGCTAATGTTTATATACTGATTTGAAATAACTAGCAAAATGATTGGCTGCCAGACCTCAGTTTACATGAATATGATTACTCTTGATGTGGAATAGAAAGCTGAAGAAATGCATGTGTCATTCAAGAAAAGTACTATGACAAAAACGGTTTTTGGAATCACATTATAGTTCACACAAGCAGTTTTTGTTAATTCCTTAAAATTTCAGGTGAGAAAAATGCAGTGTCTGCATCAAAAAATAGTTTGTAGGTCTGGGAGAGATCTACGTATGTACCTTTCCACTCAGGTATCATACTCAGTACACAAGTTTGCACCTAACAAATTTGTCAAAATTGTGTTGATTATAGCATGCCCTAGACACATAACAGCAGTTAGCAAGTTGCACCATGAAGTGACATACTAATAAATAAGGGATAAAATTTTATTATACTAGAAGGTACAAATGAACATTGCTACAGGCTATAGGAGGAAACCACCAACCAGTACAACTCAGAAAAAAGTGCCTTTTGGATAACACATGCTATGATCAATTTGATCCTAAAGTCAGAGTTTGTTTGTGAGTTTGTCTGTTTGTCTGCGTCAGGCAGGCCAAAACCTCATATGATTGGCTGTGTGAGGCAAGTAGACCTCATATGATTGGCTGGCTGTGAAAATTCTGTGGAATCCTGGGGTTTGCAGTTTAGGCGAGGGGCTTTAGAATTCTCAGCCAAGAACTCTTGGGCCTCAGGCTGGTTGCTAGGGAGATGAGGCCTACCCAACAAGAAAGAGGAGGCCAGTGTATTTCCTCGGAAACCAAACCCTCTGTATGTTAACAACTCTGAATACAGATTGGATTGGGGAATATGGGGAAAAGTTACAGGTACTGGGATAGGACAGTTGCTATGGAGATGAGGCCTAGCAGAAGGGGGAGGACAGTGTATTCCCTCAGGAACCCAACCTCTGTATGTTAACAACTCTGAATACAGATTGGATTGGGGAATATAGGAAAAAGTTATTGGTACTGGAATAGGCGGCTGCTATGGTGACAAGGCCTACCAGCAAGAAGAAAGCCAGTGTATTCCCTCAGAAACCAAACCCTCTGTATGTTAACAACTCTGAATACAGATTGGATTGGGGAATATAGGAAAAAGTTATTGGTACTGGAATAGGCGGCTGCTATGGTGACAAGGCCTACCAGAAAGAAGAAAGCCAGTGTATTCCCTCAGAAACCAAACCCTCTGTATGTTAACAACTCTGAATACAGATTGGATTGGGGAATATGGGGAAAAGTTACAGACACTAGACAAGGCAGTTTGGGGAATTACAGACACAGGATCTCAAATCTGTGTATTTCAACCACATCTAATTCCTAAGGTAAGGTAAGGTAATTCCTAAGGTTTTTCTAACAAGTGTTACCTATGAGAAAATAAAATCTCAGGCAACACTGGGTAAATATGCTAGTCTACAATATATTTGTGTATTTGTGAATTTGTGTGTCTGTGTCAGGCAGGCAAAGACTTCATATGATTGGCTGTGTAAGGTGAGAAGACCTCATATGATCATATGATATGGAATACAGATTGGATTGGGGAATATGGGGAAAAGTTACACATACTGGACACACAGGATCTGAAATCTGTGTATTTCAATCGCATCTGACTCCTAAGGGAAGGGAATTCATTAGGTATTTCTAACAAGTATTACCTATGAGAAAATAAAATCCCTGGCAACGCCGGGTACATACGCTAGTATGAAAGAAAGGCCAATGTGCTAATCCTCTCTGACACACACACATATATAGATGGGTATTTACTACTGATGGTGGAGGAGATATTAAACTCCAGATTTTAACCCTAGTCGTACAGGGTCATGTGAGATGCCCTTATCTCAACAAAGGAGCACAGAGGACGACAGGTTGCTCATCTGTAACTAGAGTTCTTTGAGTGATGATCTATGAACTCACATAAATGAATTATCTGTGGCTGTGCAATAGGTCCTTTTGGAACCTTCTAGAGCTTAGGCCTAGCATTTTGGCAGGAACCCCACCCACTGCCCTAAGGTTATATAAGGTTTCTTGCCACCATTGTCCCCAGTTCTGTGGCTACCGTGGCAGCCGTAGAACATAGGACATAGCAGGACACATAGAAGGGAAGTAGGGCGGGGTTGTGTGAGTTCACAAATGACTACTCGAAGAACTCCATTTACAGGTAAGCAAGCTGTCCTTCTTCTTCATGGTCTCTATGACTCACACAAATGAGACACTGGCAAGCTACTGATGTAGGAGGTGGGAGTGTCACACAAATGAGTAAGCCTATTAATATCTACCACACAACTCTATTACTACTCTATTAGAACAGGATTTGGCACTTCACACAAGAAGAAATTAAATCTTCAGCAAATGGACAAACTTTATTGTTACAGAATATGTCACTTTCATGCTGAAAAACTTTATTCTTGTGATAAATCACTGAACTGATAAAAACAAAACAGACCTCCCAGACATAACATCATTAGTAGCTCTGTTATCAACCCCATAACATGAAATAAAGGCAGTGGGCTGAGACCATGTGGCAGCCTTGCAGATTTCATGCAGAGGAACTCCCCTTAGAAAAGAGGTAGATGCAGCCATAGCTCTGGTGGTGTGGGTTCTCAATTGAGTTGGGGGCTGTTGACAGTCTGATGGTGGAAGCCACCCATTTAGAGAGTCTGTGCTGACACAGGGAGTCTTTTCTTGTCTGAAGAATAGCAAAGAAAGAGTCTCTGAGATTTCCTATGGTCGGCCATGCGCTGCAAATAGAATGCTAGTGCACGTCAAACGTCCAAGGAATACAGGTTGTGTTCCAAGTCTGAAGAGGGATTAGGCGTAAGGGCTGGTAGAATTATGTCCTGGTTGAGATGAAACGCAGAGATGACTTTTGGAAGGAAAGTTATGTCTGGACTCAAGACAACCTTTTTCTTGCGGAATCGCAGGTAAGGTTGATCCATATGCAAGGCACACAGTTCACCTGCCCTCCTGGTGGAGACGATGGCGACAAGGAAAGCTGTTTTCCAGGAGAGGAGTTTCAGGTTGCACATGGCCATTGGCTTAAATGATGGTTCAGACAGTTGAGAGAGGATGAAAGGTAGATTCCAGCCTGGCGTAGGAGGCAGTACAGGAGGATGCAGATGCTTGTATCCTTTAAGGTAACTCCTGCCTAGAAAGTCCAAGAAACAGGAAGTCTTCCTTGATGCTGAAGCTGGGACAATATCATTGACAAGTAGCAGCAGATAGAGGAAAATGAAAGTCCTTTATCAGACAAGGAGGAAAGGAATTCCAATAGGTACATGGTACTGAAGGTGTTGATATCGAGGTTTCAGTGTTGAAGGAAGTGAAGGAACTTGGTCCACTTATAAGAATAGGAGCACACACTGGATGGTTTCTGTGCTGCATCTATGACTCAATGACAAGGATTGACTGTCAGCCCGAGGTCGTTGAGGAGATTGATTGTGTTGTTGAGGTCCCAGTGAAGCTGGGACTGGGATGGGGCCATGATTAACCAGTCACCTATGTATGGGAAGAGGACAATTTCACACTGTCAAAGTGCTGCTGCTACACTGCCATGCATTTTGTAAAGATTCACAGTGCTGTGATGAGTCCAAATGGAAGGAACGTGTTGGCTTGTCTTTCGACCTCAAAGCTTAGAAATAGTTTGTTGTCTGGCCAGATCACGATGTGGAAATAAGCATCCTTTAGGTCAAGAGTTAAAAACCAGTCACCTTTCTGGAGAAGCAGCAGGATGGAACTCAGAGTGACCATCCAGAATTGGCAGGTTCTGATGTAGTAGTTGATTCCTATGAGGTTGAGGATGGGGCAACACCTCCTCCCTTCTACAATACCAGGAAGTACCAAGAGGAAAAGCTCATCGCAGAGAGGGGAATTGGTTCTATGGTTCCTTTCCCTAGGAAGGCATCTATCTCCTTGTTGAGGGGATATGATGGTCATGTGATGTGTATCTGCAAAACTCTATCATGTAACCTCTGGCCATGATGGCATCCATGTGTCATTGATGGACACCCAGGCATGCAGATGTTTTTTGAGTTTGTCTCCAAAGAAAAGGTCTGGAGCTGCTGGTGTCAAGATGGAGGTGGCAGTGGAAGACAGAGATGACACAGTGTCTGGACTGGTGTCAATCTTGGAGTGAGGAGATGAATCTGAAAAAGTGGCAGAGGCGGTATCGACAGTCATAGAGTCGTTTTCAGGAGAGTCAGATTTGATGTTTACATGAATCTGATTTCTTCTTGTATTGTATCTTTTGAGGGTGTGCTGGTAGTCTTCTGGCTAACTGTTGTGAAGATGACAGGGGATGGGCGGTGTTGAGGTTGGATGCCATACTTTTTTACAGTATATCTCATCTTATGAGTGTGTTCCAGTTGGTCATCTGTGGACATATTGAAGAGGCCAGCATTGTCTAAGGGCAGGTCCTCAACCATCTGGAAGATGGTTGGATAGAAGATTGGAATCTGGAAGATTGGGACAGACCAGAAGATCTTAACCAAGAGTGATGGTGGAGAGTCACAACTGATGCAAAGGCTTTGGAGACACAGTCTGCGATGTATCAGCTGTAGTGATTTGTTGAATCGTCAGGCATCGGGTTTTTGACAAAAAAACCAAGGCTACCTTTTTCTCATCTTCAAGAAGTCTGTCAATAATTTTGTTGCAAAGGAACTGATTGTAGGCTGCCATGCAGGCACTGTAATTAGTGATCTTGAAGGGCAGGATTAGAATAATTCTTATGGCCTAGGGCATCAAGCCTCTTCCCTTCCCTGTCTAGAAGTGTGGAATGAAGAGCCTGAGATGTTTCAGACTATGCTGCATCAACTATAATAAGAGTTGAGCTTAGGATGCCATTGGAGTCACTCCCCACCAGTGTTGATGATCCTATACAGGGAATCGAGCTTCTTAGTGGCGGCTGATACAGAAGCAGGAGAAGACCAGGATTTCTTAAATACATGGAGAAGGTAGGGGAAGAGTGGTATCGAAGCTGCAGTTGGTCCCTGTTTTCAAGGTTGAGGGTAAATGTGATCCTCCACAGATTCCCTATGGTGCTCAGTCTTGAGGCTGATAGACTTGGCCATGTGAGGTATAATATCAGAGAACACCTGCACACTATCAGTTGAGGAAATGGGCTCACCCTGCAACACAAAAGGCTCAGGTGGTTTCTCATAAAGACCATTTGTTGATGGATTGGTAGTCGAGGCAAGTGATAGTGAGACCAATGGAGAAGGTCAACAGGGGGCTTCAGGTGTATCCTTTCTGGTAAACGCTGAGGAATGGCTCTTCAAGAGGCTTGGGCCTGCGCTTCTGGTGCCCAGGCAGAAGTGGAAGGTGGAGATCAAATGTGCTCAGTAGTAGCAGTTGCTTCCGTACATCATTTTTTAGGAGGCGGAGGCAAAGAACAAGACTCTGATCGCCTCAGTATTGAAGAATGGTGTCAACACTGAGGGCCATAGACTTCTACATACACATATCTACGTCACCTGCGACACCAACAAAGAATATAATACTCCCCTGATGAATAGTCATATTCTGAGCTGGATAGGGAACAGTACACATAGGTTCTGCATCTATGAGAATGAGAGAGTTTGCTGTAAGTAGAATGGGAACTTCAGTGTTCATGATGCAACCTGTGAGATGAGTCTGAATGGGACTGGGAGCGTGACCTCCATCAACAAGATCGAGAACATGACCTTTGTTAGCAAGATGGAGAACACAATCATGGTTCGCATTGGGACCGAGGTGGAGGAAGTGGACAATCTTCTTGGGATGTCCCCCTTATAGTAACTATGTTAATAGGATGTTCGGAGTCTGAATCAAGATGCACCTCTGTCTCCTGAGGAGGCCATTGTCAGACAGGCATGCCATAGAGTATCTTGCCATCCAAAACATCCATTGACACTGATCGTGATGGAGAATGAGGAGGACCCTGTAATGGCAACGAAGTCTGAAGAGGCGACTGCTGTTGGACAAGAGGTGGTAGAGGCAAAGTGGAAGGACCTTGCGAGACTGTCAACCATCGCCTTAGAAGGTACAGGGAGGTCTTTTGATTTCTTTCCCCTCTTAGACTTAGTTCTCTCTCGAGGGAGTGGCCTGATGTATCTGGGACCACATGGGGTGAGTGAGGCCTTGAGGCTGATGTCGATGAAGGGGTCAAAGTAGAGATTTGCCCCTGCACCGGGGAGTGTCAATTCCTGCCCTCAGCAGCTATTGAGGAAGGCCACTTGCGAGCGACTTCCTTTGAGGACAATTGGTGGGATCCATTCTTAAATGTTTCCATTCATGGAGGCCTAGAAGTTTTCTTGGCCAAGGTCCCAGAAGTTGAAGGAATATCTGGAGTGGAGGCACTGTGCCTGAACCCCTGGACACGCTCGAAGCTTTCTCCCAAAGGATGGACTGAGCCTGGGCTGACTGTTGGATGTGGTCTGAGGTGTACAGGCCTCACAGTGCTTACAGGTAAAGATGTTATGAGCCTCCCCTGAGCAGCTCAAACACTTTGAGTGCCCATCGGAATCAGGGATCTTCGTGTTGCAAGAACGACAGTGCTTGAAGGAGGCTGTCAATGCCAGAAACCAGTAAATGAAGCTGAGTCAAAGAACTAAGAGTTGGAGTTCAAGAGGTCCATCTGAAGAACCAAAAGAACAGGGCTGAAAAGCAAGATGAAGCCGAAAACCGAAAGCAAAAGCTAAATTGGAATCCATAAAGCTTGCTCAAATAGAAGGCTCCTAAGGGCACAGCTAACACAGTGGAAGAAAAGGAACTGAGGACAATGGTGGCAAGGGACCTTATGTAGCCTCAGAGCAGTGAGTGGAGTTCCCACCAAAATGCTAGGCCTAAGCCTTAAAAGGTTCCGAAGGGACCTACAACACAGGCACAAATAACACATTTGTATGAGTCACAAAGACCATGAAGAAGAAAACATTTTAGAGACATGTTCAATAATTCTCTGGAATTTGACAACATGTAATCTTAATCTATTGTTCAGGTTAATGACTATACTTCACATAAGGAAAGGAATATCATGGTTTTGCAGGTTCAGGGTGGATATCTATAAAAGGCAGAGGACATGGTGCAATGTCCTGGCTAGCTTTTAGTTCAGACAACAGAGAGGGTTCAAAACCTTTATTCAGAACAGCAAAGGAACATCAGCACACCTTGGCTGTTGCAAAGACTAAAGAACTATTGGATTTGAAGGATAAGCTGTAACATCTCAAATTAGTATGTGCTAGAATTCTATTTGAACTCTTTTCCCAAACTCAGGCCCATTTCTGCACTATACTGTTATAGTGCTATTATTCTACTTCAACATCCCATGGAATCCTGGGGTTTGCAGTTTGGGGAGGGGCATTTAGAATTGTTAGCCAGAGAGCTCTTTGGCCTCAGTAAACTACAAACCCCAGAATTCCAAATGAAGTTGAGACTAGAATAATAGTACTAATAACAGTGTAGTGTGGAAATGACCCATCTCCCTGTTTTTCTTTCTCTCTTCTGTCTCCCTCCTGCTTTCTCATTCCTCCTGCCAACTGTGTGACCTTGCAGCTGTGTGAGTACATCCTTATCTCACATCTTTTACAATTAACATTCTCTTGTTCCCAGCACGCTGTTTCTCCCCCAATCCCATGCTCCCCTCACAGCACAATAAAGCCCATTTTTAACATCAATGCAAAGTTTCTACCTAAACCATGGCAGGGAGAGCGAAGCTGACCTGACATATGGGCAAAATGTCCTAGGTAGTTGTTTCTACATTATTATAGATTATGCAAGGAGAACTTAAAGCAGTGCTACTCAAAGTGGCAATCCCTGGACCGGTGTCTGTTTTCAAGCTATCTGCTGACAGTCTCTGGAAAATCTTCAGAAAAGACAAAAAAAATCCTCCTCATCTTAGAGAGAAGTGACTAGTGACCACAGGCCTCTGTCCTGGGCTGACTGTTGTTCAACATATTTATTAATTACTTGGATAACAGAATACAGTGTATCCTTATTAAATCTGCAGATGATAGCAAGTTAGGGGGATAGCTAATACCCTAGAGGACAAGATCAGAATTCAAACTGTCTTGGGCAAAAAAATGAACAGAATGGATTTCAACAAGGATAAATGTGTGGTATTACACTCAGGCAGGAAAAATGAAATGCACAAATATAGGATGGGTGACATCTGGCTTGAAAGCGGTAAACATGAAACGGATCTAGATGAAGGGAATGCTCTGCATGTAGCATATCTTGATTTCAGTAAGGCCTTTGGCAAGGTTCCCCATGATATTCTTGTCAATATGATAGTAAAATGTGGGTTAGACAACACTATTCTGGGGTGGATTTGTAATTGGTTGACCAACTGAACCCAAAAGGTGCTCACCAATGGCTCATCTTTCATCCTGGAGAGAAGGGAGCAGTAGGGTGCCACAGGATTCTGTCCTGGGCTGAGTTCTATTCAACATCTTTATCAATGACATGCTTATCAAATCAGCAGATGACATCAAATTAGGGGTAGGAGAGCTGGGCCAAAACTAACAAAATGAATTTCAACAGGGAGACTTGCAAGGTACTACACTTGGGCAGAAAAATGAAATGTACAGATATAGAATGGGTGACCCCTATCTTGACCACAGTACACGCAAAAGGGATCTAGGAGTTTTCGTAGACCACAAGCTGAACATGAGTCAACAGTGTGATGTGAGAGCTAAAAAAAGACAGTGTGATTTCTAGGCTGTGTCAGTAAGAACATAGTGGGAATAGAATAGTATCTAGGTTGAGGGACACTTTAGTCTGATTTGGTCAGATCTCACCTCAAATACTGTGTCCAGTTCTGGGTACCACATTCAAAAAGGATACTGACAAGCTGGAATGTGTCCAGAGAAGGGTGGCCAAAATGTTAAAAGGCCTAGAAACCAGGCCCTATGAGGAACAACTTGGGGAGTTTGGTATGTTTAGCCTGCAGAAGAGAAGGTTAAGAGGTGACATGATAGCCATGTTTAAATATTTGAAAGCATGCCATGTGGAAGATGAAGCAAGCTTGTTGTCTGCTGCTCCAGAGACTAGCACACAGAGTGGCTTCAAACTACCGGAAAAAAGATTCTACCTAAACATTAGGGAAAAATCCTGACGGTAAGAGTTGTTTGACAGTGGAATATGCTGCCTTGGAGGTAGTGTAGTCTCCCTCTTTGGATGTTTTTAATCAGAAGCTGGATGGCCATCTGTCGGGAGCGTTTGCTGGCATATTCCTGCATGGCAGTAGGTTGGACTGGATGACCCTTGTGGTCTCTTCCGTTACTATAATTCTACATTCCTTTTCCAAAAGCAGTAATAATGGCATCTTCTATACTTAAGTACCAGCTTCTGTTGGTACACGAGCATGCATGTTAGAAAACTCTCAATATGGTTTAATGGAAACAGACAAAATACTAATCTTTATAGAGAAAATTTTGACTAGGAATGCAACTCTTGTTATTATTACTGATCAAGTGTTGCAGTGCCATTGGTGTTCATATTGTAATTCTGATTTACGTAGGGAAAATAAATATGGCTCACTTTATAGCACCTTGCATTTAAAAAAGCCAATGGATAATACAATAGGAAGAGGGTACAATGCGGACTGATATCACTTCACATACTTAAAGCCTAGTTACATTTGGGAATGACAATCTATATATTTAATTTTCACATTCAGCCAAACTGTAGCCCCAAAGTTTGCACGTATCCCTATCCCTATACTAACAAAACAGAATAAAGTAATAGGGTACCAGCTAACCCACTGTATATATCTCTTAAGGAGGAAATTATCAGCCAAATAGGCAAGATGAAAGAAATGAGACTGCACAGAGAGTAATAAATGGGTTGTACTGAGAGATAATCCCAATGGGGACTTGTATGATGTTAGCAGAGATCAGGGTAGAACTTGACTTGCCAGGAACAGCAAAATGACATTGTGTAACTTATAACATTACTGCTTACTTTCACAAATGATGATTATATGTTTCTGTTTTCTTAATGACAAGTGAATCCCGGAATGGACTCCAACTTCCAAACACTGAGAACCTGGAAAATATTCGCCTTGAAAACAGTCATTATTTTGATATGTTATTTTCCCACATGGCCCATTTTCTCCTGCTGGAGTCAGATAACCAAAAAAGGTTCTTATTTTCTTTTGCGAAAAAGAAAAAGAAGTTGTGAAGTATGGATCTCCCTACACATCTGCTATCATCTGACAAACAGAAATTGGTGATCAGGTTGCAGAAAATGAGACCATGGACCACAATGAAGAATGACAATTGAGCAAGCTGATTTCAAAGTGTCTAGTAGCAGCTGGGTATCTTGTGTCATTCTGAAATGTTAAGATTTTCAGTTTTCTACAATGAAAAAGGTTTATACATATCAATATATAGATGTTAAGATAGCTGTCAGAGTCCCACTCCCTACCTGTGTCTCTCTGCCAGCAAGGGAAGGGAGGCAAAAGTACTTGCCCAAGAGGAGGAGGAGGCAGTGGGGAGTGTCCCAATGCAAACAAACAAGTGGAAACACTGAGCTGAGGCAAGTCAAGGTCAAATCCAAAAGGTCCAGAAAGCTGAAGGTCCATCCGTCCATCCAAAGGGGTCAAGGGAGCTGGACCACAAGGGTCGTGAGAGCTTGCATAGTGATTTGCTACAAGCAAACTGCAAGCCATGCCGACAGCCTTATATAGCTGATGGGAACAGGTGTTCCTTATCACTGTTCTGTTTTCTTAATCTTGCCAAAATGGTTTCCCTCTGAGCTGCTCATTTCTGTCTCTTCCATGATTGAAGGCTGGGGGGCAAAGGTGAATCAAATTCCTCTAAATAACGCTGGTCCCCTCTCCCTTTGGGGCTGGCTGCAACAACTCTGCCTCTGCTTTTCTTTCAACAGATGGAGGTGTTTGCAAGCTAGTTTGGTCTATCACTGGCTCTGCTCCTGACACAATCAATTGCTCATCGACCTCTGAGCCATTATCTATCACAATAGCTATGGTTAAGTGTTTGAAGGGATGTCATATGGAGAATGAAGCAAGCCTGTTTTCTCCTGCTCCAGAGACCAGGACACAAAGCAATGGATTCAAATTTCAGGAAAAGAGATTCCATCTAAACATCAGGAAGAACTTTAATAGTAAGAAGATTTCAATAGTGGAATATACTGCTGCCTGGGAGTGCGGTAGAGTCTCATTTGGAGGTTTTTAAGCAGAGGGTGGAGGGCCATCTGTCAGGAATGTTTTGATGGTGTATTCCTGCATGGCAGAGGGTTGGACTTGATGGTCTGTGTGGTCTCTTCCAGCTCTATGATTCTATGATTCATTTGGTACCCACACTCACTTACGGAGATGAGAATATTGCAAAAGAAAAAAGAAATTACTTATAATTTAAAATGAATGCCCCTCCTCTCTGTTTAAGGACACACAAGAAGATATGCAATAAAGCAGAATAAGAAAATGCATATAAAGAAGTGTTAATTACTGCAAGTTTATGCTATTGTGAAGCTATGAGCGTAGACACACAGAAGCATCTGATTAATCAGAGGACCAGTTAATTATACCAACTGCTTTGTGTCCTAGATATTTGTCCTCTTCTAAAACCACTCAAAGTACTGTGTTCTTACACAGTTAGCAGATACTACCACACCCAGCAATCTGACCAGAATAATCATAGATCTGGAGGACTGCAGTTTTTTTAGCTGTTATTTTAAACAGAATATCCCTTTAGAGAGAATTAATTCAAATATTGAAGTCAACAAACCAGCAGTTCAAAAAATAACCACACAATGAACTTCAATGTGCTCCTGTAATCTTTGATGTACTAGAATACTGTTAAATGATGTATCTATAGCTAGCTGTGGTAAACAGCTACTAAATGGAACTATAATTGCTGATAAAATATAGTATTTAGAAAAGAAGTAAAAGAAGCCAAAGGCCACATGGGTGGTCACTTAAAACAAATTGCTCCACATGATAGATTGTTTGTGTTAACATTCTCCACATACATTCAGGTGATGTCTTATTTTCCTAAAGAACATGAGAGAAAGGCAGTCACATAACTCGAGTGTGGAGCATTCCTGAATCCCGTAGCTCTGTTTTAAGCAGAAAGAGAGGAGTGGCATGTGTGGACTAGTCACTGTTATGCTGGATGGTTCTTGCCCTTTTGTAGAAATAAAAAGTAATGTTTTAGGAAAATGAATATAAGGATACGTGGAAGGTGTTTCTAGTAGAGCCCTGGGTCTGAGAACATCATTCTACCACTGTTCAATTATGGATTACAATTCTGTACATCTTTGTGTTTAGTTTTCGTAAAAGTAATTTTCTAAGCAATACAAGAGACATTAAACTATGTAGCTATAAAAAGTCATATTCTTCACTCCATCACTGCAGGGGCCCACAAATCTAAATCTAGTCTCAGAAAGGGCAGATTCATACAAAATGTCTCCACCAAACTTTATAAGAGTCTTGCACAATTTTGTTCAAAGCTCCATGATGTTTGGTTCTGTGGTGCCAAACATTTTTTTATGTTTATGCCAAACATTTATTTTCATGACTATCAGGTCTCCCTCCCAAGTTTTAGGCAATAGTTTATGCCATAGGGCTTAGGTGCTTCAGTAAGTAGGTTGGGATAAGGATGATGTGAGGTGGGGGTGGGATAAGCTGAGAAACCCAAAATGTTACCATACTGGTTTGCGATAAGAGTGAACAGGCATGGCTGCAAGGTCACTCTTGTTGGCAGGCTGGGAAAATGGAAGAGGGAAGGCAAAGACCAGGAGAAGGGTTGTTTTGATTTGTTAATAAATGGAATAGCAGCATGCACTAATTTTGAAATGTAATGGCTTACACAGTACTGCAAATCCAGTGTTCCGTTAGTCTTGGCAATTGCCAAAGTGGTTTTTTTTTTTCAGTGTTCTGAATAAAGCTTTTGAAACATCTAAGCCTATTTTGTGAACTAGGAGCTAGCCTGTACATCACAATGACCAAGCTGAGAGACTGTCCAAATTACACATTTCCATACAAAATTGAACAGGGTACTTTGTATGGAGCTGGAAGCAGTCATCTGCATCTACTGTTTGAGCATGTAAGATCCTGCAATAACATGCTTTCTTCCAGCACATCTAGTCCTTGTAGGATGTTTCCTTTCATGGGGATACCTATCCCCTCATCCATCTGACATGCAGACACAGAGGAATAAAGGGGTTCCACTGAGAAGAGAATGACAGTAGGTGGTTGTATGACATCAGCAGGGATCAGGGATGTGTCAGACCAGTCTGGCTGAAATTTGTTGGAAATGAGACTAAAACTGTTAGGATTCAGCCTTCATTTAGCAGAGTTACATAAAGAAATGTTTAAAAGCTTGTCTAATGACTTGTGGCTTCAGACTGACTGGTGTAATAAACACAAACACAGGTAGCTTTGGATAAAAGACTTAGAATACTTTACTGATGGCTCTTCATTTACATCTGTATTGAGAGATCCTACTGCCTAGCTAGCTAAGAATAGGAGAATCTTAGGTCTTAACTCACCATCCTTCTCGATGGGACTCGAAGCATACGAAGAGTTCAGAGAAGAGGCAGCCATGAGAACAAAGAGAGATCAGAGAGAGAGAGCAAGGAGGGGTCTTAACTTTTACAAGACCGATGACCCAAGCACAGTCCTGGGTCACATGATCTGATCACCTGAGAACCAAAGGTATTTATGATCATGCAATAAAAGACAGAAAAGGCAAATGGAGAAGATCTGGCATGCAGGAGACAAAGGGAGCCCTATCTGGCTATTGCCCACTTGTTCTAACAACAAGATGGGGGGAGAGAGAGAATGCTGGAATTTCCCCAACAACATTCCACAATGTTACTGGGACATCTAAGCCTTAACACCTGCTACATGTATACATGAATACTAAAACATTACACTTTTTTAAAAAATGCTTTTAGAGAATAGAGAATTGAGAATTAAATTGTTATCATCTAAATTTCATACATGTTGTTTTCCAGTTGTTTCAAAATGACACACCTGTGTGTCCCACTTCCGGCACATGCCAGTAGAATAGGAAATATAAGGTCAATTTTTCTTTTCTGAATATTTTACCAATGAGAGCTGACTCAGCTTGTCATCTTGCCTCAGCAGCTAGTGTGCTGTTAATAATACAGAAAAGGTATCTTTAAAGACTTCATGGCAAATACACAAGTTTGCCTTAGTGCGGAAACGAAAGGAAACTACCATGTTATAATTAGTCATAAATCCCACTGAGCTGAGTGTGATATATAATTTAAGAAAAGGATCTCTAAAGGAACACCAACAGAGGACAGAACTAGGTGTTTCTGTCTGGACTTCCAGCCCAATATTTTGATACAAGTAGCATCAAAAGGAGAGCCAGCATAGTGTAGTGGTCTAAGCACTGGACTACAATCCTGGAGCCCAGAGTTTGATTCCATGCATAGCCACAGAAACCCACTCGGAGACCCTGGGTGTGTTACACACTCTCAGCCCCAGAAAACCCCATGATAGGTTTACCTCAGGGTTTCCATAAGTTGGAAATGATTTGAAGGCACACAGCAACAACAACATCGAAAAGAAAAAAGAAGGGGGAGAAAAAAATGTAAACTTGTAGAACCTTTAAGACTAATGCATTTTAGCATGAGCTTTTGTAGATATCAATCTACTTCCTCAGACGCAATGACAGAATGAACATCTGAACAGAGTGAACATCAGAGTGCATCTGAGGAAGTAGACTGGTATTCATGAAAGCTCACGCTAAAATATAAATCAGTTAGATTTAAAGATGCTGCTAAGTTCTTTCCCCACCCCACTTTTTCTTCTTTCATTATGCTGCAACAGACTAACTCAGCTACTTCATTGAAAGGTATCATCAAGAGTTGGTAGGCTCTCAAGTCAGCTAAAACCTTGGAAAGTGAAACATTAAAGGGCAGCAGAGAGAGACCTGCTTTGAACACCAGAAAAGGTTATTGGAAGAATGCTTCAGAGAAGATGAGAGATCCATATATATTGATTTATTGGCTACTTTGTTTGAGTCTAGCTCATCAAAGTAGTCCTATGGAATGGTAGCCGGGTTTCAACCACTGCAATCAGGTTTCAACTACTATGATCGTGAACTGTTACCATGTTTTTCAGGATTAGTTCCTGCTGTTCATCCAGCATTTTGGCAAGGTCTGGCTATATAGCATAGCAGCACAAGATTTGACAGACCACAAGGGCAGTGTCGAAGATCAATTCCATACACTTAATTCAATAAGTCACAGATACCATTACTTCATAAGGCAGTGAGACTCCAAAGATATTAGAGGAATCGTGGAGGGGGGAAAGATGAAATGGAGAAGGAAAACAGGAAGGGTGGGGGTCTGGGGGTACATATTAGAACAGTGACAAGCAGAAGAACAGAAACATCTCATAAATCATGCAAAGCTGCTGAAGTACAAGAACAAATGACCCCACATCTTGGCCATTGTTCTCAAGCAATGCACTCCCCAACCAAAATGAAGTGCCTTTTTCAGCCAACTCCTCTGTACTGTAGAAGGCGCTGCTGATTTTCACTTCATCTGAGCACTGTGTGAAGAACTCCAGAGGAGATGTAAGCATTTTGTACCAACGGTACCTCAATTTTTTAAAGCTGCCCACACTATTAGGAGATTTAGTCTATATTACAGTAAGAAGATGTCTCTGGAAAGCATAGCTTATGTTAAGCCTTTGCTGATGCTGGAGGTCTAGTTCAAACAAGATCCTACCTGGAGTCTTATTAAGTTCTATGACTCTCCCACTTGTTCTCTTTTCCAACTTCTTTCTTAGGCTAACAGCTCCTTTGTGTCATTATGTACAACAGACATTTAGTACGACAAAAGCATTGTACTTATAGTCTAGACACTAGACATCTTCCCTTGAGGCTACATTTCCACATAGGATGCCCTGAAGTTTCTCAGAATTGGACTACCTTATACGTGGGGGAAAACATTAATTCTTCTCTCCAGATAATGTACAGCCATTCTGATTTCAGTATGTCCTTAGATTATCTGGAGAGAAGAATTCAGCAACATGTCACTGAATCTTATCAGCTGTTAACTGCAATGTCATTATTATTGCAATAATTTCAGTGCATAATCTTGTTTTGACCTGCATGTTTCTAAGACTAGTATGCCAGAGGTGCTCACTTCTGCAGATTTCTGATTTAGCCAAGGTAGCACATGCTGTCTGGATTACTGTAACTCATTCTTACATGGAGATACTTTGGAAACTGTTCAGAAACTGTGCCCAAACTGCTATGCCAGTGACTGGGACTGGTGAGTGGTCAGAGGAAACATACAACTTCCTTGCTGGAATAGCTTCATTAGCTGCTATCTGCTTCCTGGAACAATTCACAGTGTTGGTCATAACCTATAAAGTCTGATATGGCCTTGGTCTAGACCATCTCCCTTACCTTAAGATCTTCACAGAAGGGAATTCTCTTGGAACTAACTAGCAGTGCAATACGTTTCATATAGAACACTTCCTGACAGCAGAATCATAGCATTTTGATGTTGATGTTGGGAGGGAAACAGGGGCCATCAAGAATATAATACACAGTGGAAGCACTCCTGAGAGATGCTCCAACCTCTGTTTAAAGATCTCCACAGAGCAAGAGTCCATCCCTCAAGGCAGTCAATTTCCATTGTCAATCAGTTCTTACAACATAGAAGTTATTCCTCAAGTTTAAATGGAATCTCTTTTCTTGTAATTTAAATCTGTTGGTTTGTGTTCTACTCTCTGCAGCAATAGAAAATAAGCTGGGTTGATCTTCTGTATGACATCCTTTCAGATATTTAAAGATGACTATCACGTCACCTCTCAGTCTTCTCTTCTCCAAGCTAAACATATACAGTTCTCTAAGTCATTCCTCATAAAGCTTGGTTTCTAGATCTCTGATCATCTTGATTGCTCTTCTCTGGATATGTTCCAACTTGTTGGTATCCTTCTTGAACTGCAGTGCCCAGCACGAGATAGAGTATGCGAGGTCTGGTCAAAGCAGAATAGAGTAACACTACAGATTCTCTTGGCCTGGATACTATGCTCCTCCTGAGGCAACCTGGAATGGCACTGGTTTTGCATTTGTGTTTAGCCTGTGATCTACTAAAATCCCCAGATTATTTTTACAAGTACTGCTTTGAGGCTAGTGCCACCTGTGATGGACCTAAATGGAGGAGGTCTTGACAACAGGGCCTCCTTGCCAACTGACAGTGTTTAAGCTGATTGGATGGTGAAATGGAACCTTGGATAGCCCAGGGGAGGAGCTGGTGGAAAGAGGAAAATAACAGATTTTAATTGTCGGGGTGTGTTTGAAGAGGACTGTGATTTGTGGTGTGTTTGGGAGAGGTTGGAGATTTGAAGAGCTCTGTGGGAGAGAGAACTGAGAAATTGGGTGTACGAGAGATAGTGAATGAATTGAAAGAGAGAGAGAGAGAGAGGAGAATGGTGTGCTGTTTATAAACATTTAGATACAAACACATTTAAAGCAATAGTGTTACAATAAATGTTTGAAGTTCTGTGTTCCTTAAAACACTGTCACAGAGTCTTATTTGAATCCTGGAATATACACACTACCAATAATATCATCTTGACCTTAGTGCCAACAGTACCACAGTCTGGGAAAATATAAATCACTGCTGATCCTTACATCTGGGAGAAGGGCAGATTTAGGGAAGGCAGTAAAGCGGGGGAGAGTCCTGAAAGGAACAAGCCAAGAGGGGACAAAAGTGAGGAAGGGACTGTGTTCTCAGAAAGGGAGAACTGAGGCAGACCCATTTGTCCTGGCCCTTGATTCAGAGATTTCCCTGACTGTTCAGGTCTGATCACAAAGAGATGTCAGGCTGGGCAGGCCTTGAGTCTGAGGCTTGGCTGCGCCTTTTGCACTCGGCACTGACAGGCGGTGGTTGGGTTTTTTCCGCACGCTTTCACACCACCCATCCCTCTTTTGCCTAGATGAAGTACTTTACATTTATTCCAGCTGAAATTCATTTAGTTAGATTTGGCCAAGCTCTCTAATCTTTCAAGGACATTTTGAATTCTGATCCTGTCCTCTGAGGTACCCCCATCCAGTTGGTGTCATCTGCAAATTTGATAAACAAGCCTTCTATTCCACCATCTAAGTTATAAAGATGTCGAAGAACTCCAGGCCCAGGACAGAATCCTGAGGCATCCCACTAGTTACTTCTCTCTAGGATGAAGAGCAACTATGGGGAGAAAGTTTAAGGACCTTGGTGCGCAGGTGGTCATTTCATCAATCCTCCCTGTTCAAGGATATGGTGCAGGAAGGGAAAGGACAATAGTAGAGGTCAACAGCTGGCTCCGCACATTTTGCCACCGGCAACAGTTTGGCTTTTTGGATCATGGCTTGAAATTCCAGGAACCTCGGCTTCTGGCAAGGGATGGGCTGCACCTCACGAAACTTGGCAGGAACGTTTTTGCAAACAGTCTCACAAGGAGGATTAGGAGGTCTTTAAACTAAGTACAGCTGGGGAGGGAGACAAGATTATTCAGGACAAGGACTCGGCAACTGCAGGGAAAAAAGGCCCAAATGATATTGGCCAAGTAGGAATAGCATCCAATCGTGGGAGACATGGAAACAATGCTATGGGACTTGCAGGAAGGGCACGGGGACTTAAGTGTCTCTACGCTAATGCACGGAGTATGGGAAACAAACAAGATGAATTTGAACTCCTAGTACAAAAAAATAAATACGATTTGATAGGCATCACTGAGATCCGGTGGGATGAGTCTCACAATTGGAATGTAGGAATAGAGGGGTATAGCCTATTTTGTAGAAATAGACCAAATAAGAAAGGAGGAGAGTAGCCTTATATGTCAAGGATGTTTTCACCTGTGAAGAGATCCATGACTTGAACACCGGAAGCCAGGTCGAGAGCATCTGGGTAAGAATTAAGGGAGCGAGAAACAATAGGGATATTATAGTAGGGGTTTACTACAGACCTCCAAGCCAGACTGAGGACCTCGATGGCGCTTTCCTAGACCAAATGACTGCACATTCAAAAAGGAGAGATACAGTAATAATGGGAGATTTCAACTACCCGGATATATGTTGGCAGTCAAACTCTGCAAAGGCGGCAAGGTCCAGCAAGTTTCTTGCTTGTCTTGCAGACAATTTCATGGTCCAGAAGGTGGAAGAGGCGACAAGGGGATCAAATATTCTGGATCTGATCCTGACCAACAGGGAAGACCTTGTTAATGACGTAGAACTGGTTGGATCTTTAGGAGAGAGTGACCATACCCTATTAGAATTTGGCATTCAGTGGGGAAGAGAAGACAAGTGTAGCCAGGCACTCGTCTTAGATTTTAAAAAAGCAGACTTCTGTAAACTGAAGGAGCTGCTGGCTGAAATCCCGTGGTCAAGAATAGTCAATGAGAAAGGAGTTCAGGATGCATGGGAGTTCTTTAAAAGGGAGATACTGAAGGCACAGGCTAAAACTGTGCCATTAAGGAGGAAAAATGGAAGGCATCTGAACAAACCGGAATGGTTGACTAAAGAGCTCTCAGCTGAGCTAAGTATTAAGAAAAACATGTACAGGAAATGGAAGAAGGGGGAAATCACCAAAGAAGATTATAAGCAAGTAGCCAGGAGATGTAGGGAGAAGGTCAGAAAGGCTAAAGCACAGAACGAACTTAGGCTGGCCAGAGACATTAAAAACAATAAAAAAGGCTTTTTTAAATACGTCCGCAGCAAAAGGAAAAAGAAGGAGACGATAGGGTCACTGCGCAGGGAAGATGGTGAATTAATAACAGGAGGAAGAGAAAAGGCAGAACTCCTCAACACCTTCTTCACCTCAGTTTTTTCCCAAAAGGATAAAAACACTCAACCTGGCGGTTGGGGAGCAGGTGAGGAAGTGGGGGAAATGCAGCACAGAATAGGTAGAGAGGTAGTACAGGAATACCTGGCTACTCTGGATGAATTCAAGTTTCCAGGGCCAGATGAATTGCATCCTAGGATTTTAAAAGTACTAGCAGAGGTCATTGTGGAAACTCTTGCTATAGTCTTTGAAAACTCTTGGCGGACAGGAGAAGTTCCGGCAGAACTGGAAGAAGGCAAATGTTGTCCCCATCTTCAAGAAGGGAAAAAAAGAGGACCCAAATAATTATCGCCCAGTCAGGCTGACATCAGTACCTGGAAAAATCCTGGAGCAGATCATCAAACAGTCAGTTTCTAATCACTTAGAAAACAATGCCGTAATTACGAAAAGTCAACATGGATTTCTCAAAAATAAGTCATGCCAGACTAATCTTATCTCTTTTTATGATAGAGTTACTTGCTTGATAGATGAAGGGAATGCTGTGGACATAGTATATCTTGATTTCAGTAAGGCCTTTGACAAAGTTCCCCATGACATTCTTGCAAAGAAGTTAGTAAGATGTGGACTGGACAGGGCTACTGTCAGGTGGATTTGTTACTGGTTGACTGACCGTACCCAAAGGGTGGTCACCAATGGCAGATTCTCATCCTGGAGAGAAGTGACAAGCAGGGTGCCACAGGGTTCTGTCCTGGGCCCAGTGCTGTTCAATATCTTCATTGATGACTTGGATGAAGGAATAGAGGGCACGCTGATCAAATTTGCAGATGACACCAAATTGGGAGGTGTTGCTAATACGCCTGATGACAGGATCAAAATTCAAAAGGACCTGGACAGATTGGAGAGCTGGGCCAAGGCTAACAAAATGAATTTCAACAGAGAGAAATGTAAGGTCCTACACTTAGGCAGAAAAAATGGTATGCAGAAATATAGGATGGGGGACACGTGGCTGGCTAACAGTACATGTGAAAGGGATCTAGAAGTCTTAATAGACTACAAGCTGAACATGAGTCAGCAGTGTGATGCGGCAGCCAAGAAAGCCAACGCAATTCTTGGTTGCATCAATAGAAGTATGGTGTCTAGATCGAGGCAGATATTGGTACCACTTTATTCTGCTTTGGTTAGACCTCATCTTGAATACTGCGTCCAATTCTGGGCACTCCAATTCAAGAAGGATATGGATAAGCTGGAGCAGGTCCAGAGGGGGGCAACCAAAATGGTGAGGGGCCTGGAAGCCATGCCCTATGAGAACAGACTTAGAGAGCTAGGTATGTTTAGTCCGCAGAAGAGAAGGTTGAGAGGGGACATGATAGCCATGTTTAAATATTTGAAGGGATGTCATGTCGAGGAGGGAGTGGGCTTGTTTTCTCCTGCTCTTGAGACCAGGACAAGGAGCAATGGATACAAGCTGCAGGAGGGGAGATTCCACCTGAACCTCAGGAAGAATTTCCTGACGGTCAGGGCTGTCCGGCAGTGGAATGTGCTGCCACGGAGTGTGGTGGAGTCTCCTTCGTTGGAGGTTTTTAAGTGGAGGCTGGATGGCCACTTGTCGGGAGTGCTTTGAGGGTTTTCCTGCATGGCAGGGGGTTGGACTGGATGGCCCTTGTGGTCTCTTCCAACTCTACATTTCTATGATTCTATGATTCTATACTCTTTGGGTTGAGTTGGTAAACCAATTTATGAATTCACCTAATGATAGCACTGTCTAGCCCACATCAGTTTCCCTGCTAGTATATCATGTAGAAGAGGGCTTGTCAAAGGCCTTACTGAACTCAAGATATGCTATATCCACAGCATTCCCTTGATCTACTAAACTTATAATTCTACTTAAAAAAGAGAGAGAAGGAGACAGAGAGAGAGAGATTTCTTTGGCAAGATTATATTTGAGAAATCCATTCTGGCTCCTAGGATTCATAGACTTCCTGTCTAAGTAACCTGATAAAAAGAAGCCATAAGATTAGTTGGGCATGATGTGTTCTTGACAAACCCATGTTAGCTTCTGCTAATCACTGTAGTTCAGTGACATCAAGATACTTCCATACATACTCCTGTATAATCTAGATTTTAAGAAAGGAAGAGCCTTTGTTCTTTTCTTGTTCTTGCCCACTGGTACCCCACTTGTTCTCCAAAATTTTTCAGAAATGATAGTAGTTCATCTGGCCTTGCATATTTGAACACAATTATGTTAGCTAGGTGATCCCTGACTCCTTATCAATTCAGATTAGTAATATGGGTCCCTTGCCAAGGCTGATGCATGAAAGAATACATTCCCTTTTTTGGGTGTGTGTGGGGAGAAGATCTGAAGCAAAATAGATGTTGAACACTAATATATGTTGAAACTAATCTTATGTCTTCTTTAATAAAGTCAGTTAGATAGGAAGTCTCTCTCTCTTTCTCTCTTATTTATTTATTTTTAGAGTTACAAGTTTGGTAGATCAAGGGAGTGCTGTGGATATAGCACATCTTGAGTTCAGTAAGGCCTTTAAAAAGGTTCTCTGTGATATTCTAGCAGGGAAGTTGGTGTCAGCTAGATAGTGCTATCATTAGGTGGATTCATAAACTGGTTTACCAACTGAACCCAACTGAACTGAACTGAACGGTTGCTCTTCATCCTGGAGAGAAGTAACTAAAGGAACGCTTCAGGATTCTGTCCTGGGCTCAGTATTGTTCAACATCTTTATAAATAACTTAGATATGTTATAATTGATATACTCAAAATGCAAATGTAGGTAAATATTAACTGTTGAAAAGATAGGCACTTGAGATTACTATCTATAAGCATTCATATTAACCAAAAGAAAAAAAATGAGTGTGACATAATGATTAGAGCAGAGGCAAGGGACCTCCAGACTGTCGGCCTAACCTGGTCCATGGCAAAATAGAATCTAGTTTGCTGAGAGTCAGGAGGATTTCCTCCCCCTACACACACTGATAAGATGGAGACAATTTGGGCACTCCACCTGCCCCAACTAGCAGATAAACACCTAAGATTTTCAGTCAGTGACAAGAGGTCACTGCATGAGCCAGTTACTTTCTCAACTTGATCTGCCTCACAGGCCTGTGGTGAGGATAAAATGGTGGAGGGGGGAATTCATATATGTTGCCCTGAATGCCTCCCCTCAGCCAAGGAAGAGCAGGAGACAGATTTGCCGAACCAACAAGCAGTCTGTTTACAACCATGACCTCAAGCTTGGTGTTCATATTATTTGCAGCTATATCACAAGGTTAGCTGTACCAGTACTACCATCTCAAATCCTGGACAAGAAACATCAAAAGAAGGATTTCTTTGATGGCTGAGTCGAACTCTTCTTGAGGTAAAACTTACTGCGTGTATGTGTGTTTGTGTGTGTGTAGGCAAGGGCTAAACAGTTCTCCTAGAACTTTCGGTTTTTTCTTCTCTGATCACTTACTTGTGGTTATAATATCCAAACTCTTTTCAAGCTGTACCCATAATTTTCTTTTCTAAAAGCAGAGATATAAGTAACCCTTAAATCTGTTAGATGGTGAGGACTAAAAAATGTGACGGGGGCAGGAGCAAGAACCCCTCCTCACAACATGAGTAGAACAGACAGACAGACAGACACACACGGATGCCTCTCCTACCCCACTTGTCTACCTTCTGACACCTCCCTCAAGCAACCAGTTTGAATACTTGGCCTCTGGAAATTTAAGAATCCGTCCTTGCCAAAGGCAAAATCCAGGAACACTGGAGGGACCAATGGCCTGAGATGGTACAGCACATTCATAGGTCTGTAACAGTAGGGACTTTGTGGCACCAGCTTTTAGGAAAAAACACACCTAAGAAAAGTCTAATAATGAAGTACTTATTTTAGTAAATATCACATGAATGAAACAAGTGTTTTCTCAAACGCTTCAAGTCTCTCCTTGCCACTTTCCCCAATTTTATTTTATTTTTTACAAGAGGAATTCAGCAGACGTAGTATATAGTTATTGCTAAACTCTGGAGAGAGAAAAAACTTTCCCTCTCTTTTTAGAGCACATAAATGTGTGCTGCACTAACTAAATAAATCAGTCACTGTACCCCAGGAGAGACAAGCCCTTTTTAATGCTCTGCTTTGATTCAGCACAAGCTTTAAAATATGGTGGGCTGATGCTTTAGATATTGCAGGTTTAAGTGAGCTGACTGGAGTGAAATATTCTGCAATGATACCGATAACCCAAAGCACACAAAGCAGAGCTTTCCTAACAATCATCACTGCAAAATCATTCTGAATGTAACAGAAGGGTGTGGAGTTTGGAGGATCGATGTTGAAGCTATGCAGCTTCATTAACACATGCAGAATATGCAAGGCATTCTTGCAAGGCTGGCACGCCTAGGTTCAGAAGCTTCCTCTGTCGGGACATCCTCTTTACCTCTTTCCCTCCCAGCTTTCACTGAGAATGTCAAAGGTTGTTTTGTTTAGATTTGCTTTTCACACTCTCTGATATCATTTTGAATGCTTTTTTGAGGACTCAATGGGGAAAAAAATTAATTTAAAACAAATATTTTAAATGGAAAAACAATAGCATTAATGTTATAACAAATCAAAACTGGCTTCTTAAATTGTGCCTGAAGATGCAAAGCCAGGACTGTGTCATCAGACTGAATGATGACTATAGTCTAGCTCTCCATACAGTTTCAGCATGATGCCTCATCGAAAGAGGGGGCAATGGAGAAATGTAACAGAATTTTGTGAGGTTCCATAGTAAAGATCTTGAACGGATGATATGTGACTGTTCAACACTGACATCATGCTAGAAAAAAACAGGTAAGCTCTACAGCCATCTCATAAAGGCTTGCCAGGTTATTCTCACAGTTAATACTTCATGACCAGGTATGAAAAGTCTGTAAAATGTCTAGTGCACTGCGGGATACAATTGCCCACACTGAACTGTCCAGGTGAAGTTAGCTGATTGAAGTGTTGTTTCTCATCTCCTGAAAACATACAATACCCAGATTTGTTATTTATCTATATATTTAATTTATATCTCTTGTCCAAGATGGAAATGAAGATGCCTCTACAGCTCAGAAAATATCACTCTATATGGATTTTCAAAAAGGACAGGGTGGAAAAAGCTTGTCAGAAGTCTGCATTAAGGGCAAGAGCTTAGAAAAGTTACTTTTTAAGGCTATAACTCTTCAGATCCCCCAACCACTATACACTATAGCTACTGGTGATACTGGCTAGGATATTCTGAGACTTGTAGTCTAGTTTACACATCCAACAGAAAGAAGTGGCAGAAAGAGAGAGAGAGAGAGAGAGAGAAGACTAGGGCCATTTCCGCACTACATTGTTATAGTGCTATTATTCCACTTTCAACATCCTATGGAATTCTGGGAATTGCAGTTTAGGGAGGGGCATCTTTTGCCTCAGTAAACTACAAACTCCAGAATTCCACAGGATGTTGAAAGTGGAGCAATATCGCTATAACAATGTAGTGCGGAAATGGCCTAGGACAAAAAATAGTAGAAGCGAGGCTTAAATTATTCTTCCTACTGTGCTAGTTTTCTATTTGGAAGAGTGTGTGTGTGTGTGTGTGTGTGTGTGTGTGTGTGTTTAAATACAAAGGATAGTAAAAATGGTGCTTCATTGTGCCATACATTCCATCAGCTCATGCTTCTACATGTGTAGACCAAACCTAGCATTTTAACAGTGGGAACATTAGATTCCAAACAGTATTATGTTGGATAATACTGTTCTTATTTGTAGGATCCTGAGTTTTGGGGTTCTCAAAATTTTTGGAATGCTTAGCTTTCATTGGCCATTTCCGCACTAGACTGTTATATTGCTAGTATTTCACTTTCAAGATCCTGAGGAATTCTGGGGTTTGTAGTTTACTGAGGCCCTCTAAATGTCCCTCCCTAAACTACAAACCCCAGGATTTCATAGGATCTTGAAAGTGGAATAATTGCACTACGACAATCTAGTGCAGAAATGGCCATTGATTTCACTGGGCATCAGGACTTAATTTGACCACTAGGTCCTTGCATCATTTTTGGCTGTCAAAAATGACTCCCCAGCTCTACATGTCTTCATACTCATAACAGAGATACACTTAAATAAGCAGAGACACACTTAAGTGACTGGCTACAGAGTGGACAGAAAAGGGCTAGAAGGAACCTGAATAAGGGTTTGGGTGTTGGCAACCATCAATGAAAAGCCTTGTATGCTTTCTATTTTCTAGCCTGCCTTTGGCAGTCAAGGTATGTAAAGTTTTGAAAGAAGATGCATAAGAGCAACAGCAACTTTTAAAAAAGTCTTTGAGTCCCAAGAAAAGACCACCCAGTAACATACAAATGAAGAATATCTGGAGTTCCTTTGCTTTAGTCAGTCATTGCCATGGAAAGTTTGGCTTCTTTGTGCAAAAATAATGTATCTGAGTTAAAAGTTTGGCTGGCACTCCAATCTATCCTACATAGATGGTCCTCAGCACTTGCCTCCTATATGAACTTTGGAGCATGCTTGTTGCACCGACCAGAGATAAATTCCCAGACTAACAGGGCAAACAGAGATAACTGTGCTGAAGGCAAAAAGACCTCCAAAATTTTCCTTGTCTCCTTTTAACTCTCAGAGAATGTCTCTCACACTTCCAAGGAAGGGTTCCTGTGCATGAGTTTGATCCTGACAGTTCCCATCTGGGCACTTTTAAAGCCAGGCTGGTTTTTTTCCTCCTGTTTTGCCTATTACAATGCTAAGTAGTGTGAACTTCTAAATCATACGTACATTTGAACAAATTATTATGTTTAAGTGTTTTTAATTCCTTCTCTCAGAGTTATGGAGATTCTTTTGGTAAGGGACACCTCCACCTTTCTTAACAGAACTGGCTATACTCAGAATTAAAAACTTTTACAAATGCTATGATCCTAAATGCTATATATACCACGTATCCACTGTGCATTTTCCCTTTTTTCAAACATAGGTAGCAGATTAATACATATCATGTGCCCTAACAAAGAGGCAATCTATATGTTATATTAAATGCATGTATTAATTACATAATTAACTGTCCCTTTGTAATATCTAGGGAAATTTACGCATGGTGTCATGCCAGAACATTCTGATGAGTGCAGCAGGCTAAATAAGGATGTAGGCAAGTGTGTGTCTATTTAAGCTATTAAAAAAGAGAAAATAAATTGACAACTGCCATTTTTGGCAGCAACTATGTGCCGGGAGTATCACCCAGTTTCATCCAAAGTACTAGGAGAAAAACTTGCCTTTTTCTGTCCTGCTTCATCAACTACATTCTGTCCCAGCCAACACCCTGTTTCTCCCTCTGAGTGTTACACGGCCATCCTCGCTCCCCTCCTGCTTTGTTCTTAATATCTTGCTCTGTTTCTGTTCTGTTTCCAGTCTGGTACTGGTACACACAAACCATTATCCAGAGATGAATAACCACTCATGAACTCACTCCCACTTTTATCTGTATATTTTAAACAAGGTTTGACCAAGTCAATGATTAAGGGTTCTAATGGACCATTTCTTTTCATTGGGTGGCTGTGGCAACTTCCACTGGGCTTTCAGTGCCAGTAACCAAAAGATAGCTGCCTCATCTTTTCATCCACAAGGGATCTTTTATGTTAACAAAAAAGATGGGAAAACAGAGGAGGTTCATAAGTAGAAGATGATATCATCTTCTGGACCCCCTGTAAAGGTCTCTGAATGAGGCAGAGTGATGGTGTGATAAAAGCCTCATCTGGAAGAACCCCAAGTAAAATATAGTAGGACTGTTACCTCTGGTGGGTGCAGTTTCCCAGAGAAATATAAGGACCTGTGAATATCCAACTTGGCAAGGAGTGTGACTGAAAACCTAGAATTCCTTGTTTGTATAAACATAATTCTCTCAGGAGAACAACCATGTGATAACAGCCAAGTGATAATGATTGCATAGATAAGCTTTTTGAGCTTGGCTGGCTGCTTTATTTTATATCCAGGACTGGATCTTAAAAGGCAAATGGTCATCTGAACAATATGTCACAAGCACAAATTGCAATTTGGCATGCCATCATGAACCTTTCTAGTTTGGATGCAACAGAGGTGTGCCAAACTCTGGGTTTTGTGGTAAATAATTCAAATGATCCACATACTTCATATATGGAAAACAGGCTGGTAATTTAAGCAGATTGGAAAACCTGGTCAAAACTAACAAAATGGATTTCAACAGGGATAAATGTAAGGTGCTGAATCTAGGCAGGAAAAATGTAATGCACAAATATAGGATGGGTGACACCTAGCTTGAAAGCAGTACATATGAAGAGAATCTAGGGTCTTAGTAAACCACAAGCTAAACCTGAGTCAGCATTGTGATACAGCAGCACCCCAAACAATGCAATTCTGGGCTGCATCAAGAGGAATATAGCGTTCAGATGGAAGGAAGTAGTAGTGCCAGTCTGTTTTGCTTCAAATCAGACCTTGCCTTGAATATCGTGTCCAGTTCAGAGCACTACAGTTCATGAAAGACATTGAAAAACTGGAGTGTGTCCAGAGAAGAATGAACAAGATGATCAAAGGGTTGGAAACTTAGCCTTATGTGTAATGACTGAGGGAGGGGGTAAATTTGGCTAAGAGAAGAGAAGACTGAGAAGCGGCATGTTAGCTGTCTTTAAATATCTAAAGAGACGTCATGTAGAAGATGAAACATGCTTTTTTCTGTTGCTGCGAACACTAGAACTTGAACCCATGGATTCAAATTACAAGAAAAGAGATTCTCCCTAAACATTAGGAAGATTTTTTTTTTTTTACTATAACAGAGGAATAGGTTGTCTCAGAAGGCAATCGACTCTCTCCTTCTTTGGAAGTCTTTAAACAGAGGTTGGATAGGCATCTTTCAGCAGTACTTTAGTTGTGTATTTTTGCATGGCCAGGGTTGGACTATATGGCCTTTGTGGTCCCTTCCAACTCTACGATCCTATGATATTAAGCATTTTGCTTCATTACTACAGCTCTTATTTATCTTTCTTTTGACTATGGGGTGGTTTGCTCCTGGCTCTGTTACTTGCTTTAGGAAGTGAGTTTACAGGATTTACATTGCAGTTTCCCATGAGGAACATCTGAAGGGGAGATGTGCATCTGTGAACACTCAAGAGCACATGGCTCTGTATCTATTTAGAACTGTGCACCTTTTCTTCATGCATTATGTGATCACTGCAAGCACCTATGCTTTAAGGAGACTAAATTCTGTCTACTGTTGTAAAATGTGACTTGCTCTGTGATGGACCCACACAAGTGCTGGTCTTAGCTGAGGTTGTGATGCTACTCATAATGCAAGAGAATCTCTTTTAATTTTTTTGTAAGGTAAAGATGGAATTTAAAGTGTGTTTATGAGGTTATATCCACTGTATCCATATTAGAACAGCCCTCAAATCAGGCTGAAACTAAGTTTGGTTTTGACACACTAAAATCTCTTCCAAAAACATGCATCTACTATGGATGAACCTTACAAGGATAAAAAAGTGACAGCAGAAATGTCAAGGCATGGCAAAGGAAAAGATACAGCTTTATCCTGTCCTGGGCCCACCCTACATCTCTTACCATTCAACGCTCAGAGACCTGGGACGGAAGGCAGGCAGTTCAGCCGAGCCATACTCAGCTTTCCTCCTCTTCTCCTGCTTCTGTTTAACTGATAATCGGTATGTGAACTTAGAGAGGCTGCTCTCAGACCTGAGGAGGAGGGGAAAGGAGAAATGTTAACTAAAATCGCAGCATCACAACAACCAGAGATAATGGCAGGAGCAAGATGGGGGCTGGTGGCTGAGGCTCAGAAAACAAAGGATAAATTAGGGCATTCGGAGAGGTATACACAGATACACACACTTTGTATGCTTCAGCATTGCAGCTGAGTAGCCCAAGATGTCATTATGGATGTAAGATATGGGCAAGTACAACTTTAGTGTCAAGTGCAACTTTAATGTTAAGGAAAATCAGCAAATCATTCTTCCTGATTTATCAAGATTTTTGAATTTTTCCCTGTGGACATGAGGACCAGAACCTTGCATACTTCTAAAATGGCTGTTCAGCGTCTGATGTTTTACGTGTCAAAATGTGGGACCTATAAACACTGAATTAACTCTCAGTATAAAACAGACCAACTTATTTAAACGTAGGAGAAAAACAGACAAAGGAAATATTCCTGTTGATTTCTCTATCTGTTGCTAAAGTTCTCATTTTTTTCTTAAACATTCACATGACCTCTCCCCTTTTCATGGAACATCCAGAGGCAAGTCCCAGGACAAATTGAAATCTTTTAATCCTATCTAGAAGTTGAGATCTTTTTATTTCAGGGTAATTTTCAGCAAAAAACCCCCTGGTTTTAAACAAATGTGGTCTCTAATTTTGAGTAAAAGGCATTCTGACATTTCTTTTGCTGGATGGGAGTGGGAACAGAATCTTTATGCTGAAGCAGTAAGATTTTCATTTAAAACCTTTGAAAAAAGAAGGCATGCCCATCCAGCCTCTAGAGCCAATAGTAAGCAAAGACACCAAAGAGATCTCTGATTAGCCAATTCTCTACAATGTTATGAAATCTGAATGTTTATTGGCCAAACTGCCTACCCGGCTTCCTTCATTCTCCCTCTCCTCTTTGCTAGTGGGAGAGATCTGTATTAGCAAGATATCTTTTTTCTTTGAGATAGTGTGGACAAGTCCTTAGTCAGAGCCCAAGCAAGCAATTATGTAAAATGTGTATTTCTTTCATTTATGTTTGAATAGAAGCCCATTTAAAGAGCAAAGTAAAGAAGTCGATCAATGACAGCAATTGTAGAATCTCTCCAGATTACAAAGTTGGGAACAACACATTTAATAGACAACTATCAGAATTATTTGCCTTGAAAGGGACATGTTGAACCCTTTACAACATTTTAATTATCTTCCTTGCAAAAGGGCAGAAAATAAGATTTTAAAGTTCAATAATATCCTGTGCTGTGTTCTAGAGAATAAATGCTAAAAAAATTATGATGCTTTTGATCTGTATTAGCAACTGAGAAAACATAAACAATATACACATCATATCAGTGGTCTATTTTCTTCCTTCCTTCCTTCCCTCCTTTTAACACTCACTGCAGTTCCATGCAACCGCTAACAGAGCTTCTTCCCATTATTACTATCTAACACGTGTTGGAACATCTGAACATGGATTATCTTATATATCCTATCTGTTCTATCACGGGTGTATTTATGTACCACAAGATCAAAATTCTATCTATGCAGTCCATAGGGCATAGAGACCTTGTTCTAAAACAATTAAGGACTTATTCTCAAGGCACTCTCTTATCTGGAAAAAATAATATTACTGTTACATTTTTAAGGTAACATGGTTTGTAAATTAAGATGTTTATGCATATGCAAATACTCGACTAACTGAAGTAACTGGATGTTTTTATCCAGGTGATAAAACAGAGCTACCTTAAAAAATAACACATGTACTGTGGTATAAACCTTAATAGGCTGGAGTATACATTTGACAAAATGGATTCTGCCTGAAGAAAGCCACAGTAAGACTGCTTGTGACTGCTGCTTAGTCTTCCAAATGTACATCCGCCTTAACCTCAGCACCAAACTTCTATGCTTCCATGCATAGAACATGGACCAACATCTATGCTTGCTTCTGTCTCTAGCCTTCTTTTATTATCAGCCCTGGCATTCCACTTTTATTGTAGATGCTGTGATTCTGAGCAATCCACTCTAAGGTGCTCAGAAAAGGATAAATCCAACCTCACCCAGCAGGCAAGCATCACGCAGCAGTTAGTGCTACCTGGTAAACGTGGTGCCAGAGCAGAGGGCACAAGGACTGGCAAGGGCAAATGGAAGTCTTTGTTCAAGCTTTCCTTCTCACCAGAACTACTGCCATCCCCCATCAGCTACAAAAAAATGTTTATATATTTATGTAGCATATTTCAAGTGTTCAAAGGCCTGCATGTGCATTCCACCACTGTATTTTTCTTTACATATTGCACATGGGCTGAGGGGCTAGCTGACACTACATAGTCTGAAGCCATTTTAGGGAGTTCGTGGCTAAGGTGAGATTTCAGCTGGAGACTTTCAATTGACACTTTGTGAATTTGCCACCAAGCTACATCGTCAAAGAAAAAGTGGAAAGGAAAGAAAAACAGACTAGAAATGCTTGTTCCAACAGTACCCCCATTCATTACCACAACAAAAACAAAACACATTTACATTTACATTGTACTCTCAGACTGTTCAAAACACTTCACATGTAGCCTCAGTAATCTTTAGGAAAACCCTTCAAGGTAGTTCATTATTACTGTCTCCACATTGCAGATAAAGGCCTGACTGGCGACTGCAGATAGAGGATATTTAGCGGCGACCTAGACGGTGATCAGACCCTTACTAGGGCACAACACAAGCATAAAAATCATTGCGGCCACGGCTCTGCTTTCTCAGAGGCTGCTTAAGTGTGGCCCTAATGTAGCCAGTGGAGGAATCCACACATAGTTCATGGAGCATAAAAAGAAGGAAAAGAGGGGAAGGGAAAAAGGAACGTGGTAGCACCTTTAAGACTAACTGATTTTTATTTTAGTATGAGCTTTTGTGGATATAAATCCACTTCTTCAGATGCAGTACTGAGAGATAGTAAGATCTCAGGTATAAAGCTTATTTATATAGTTGTGGGCGTTGGATAGAATGCAATAGGAACCAGGAGCAAATCATGTCCCTTGTCCTAAATTTTCAAAGGGCTGGGTAGGCACCCCTTTGTGTAATTATGAATACTTCAGAATTATTTTTATTGCCCTTTTTGTGTTAATTAAATGCAGCTATTCACCTTAATTTTCCAAAAAGGTCCCTATTCTGGTCTCTAATTTTTTGCATACTCTTTCAGTCTCTATTGCTTATCTGCAAGTGGGGGTGGCTGGGAGCATCAATAATTGGGCACGATGACCTGTGACTGTGACTCTGCCTGCTCTTCCCCCTGAAACTGTCACGATGTTCAAAGCATATGATGACTTACTAGCCTGATGAAAACATGGATTAGGAAAATCTTTCTTTCCTCCAATTCACTTTTCAACGTTTATTTTTCAATGAGTCCTACCATTTTACACCTTAATGTAGTACACTGCAACACAGGTTTTCTCAGAAGTAAATCCCTTTGGTTTCAGCCAGACTTACCTCCAGATAAGATGCACATATGGGTTCTAATTTCAACTCTACTCTTGATGGGAGTTCCAGCTCAGAAGCCCCACTGACTTCAGTGGGATGTACCCTCAGGTAGAGGTATGCAGGGTAATTTCAGTCTTAATCTTTTTGGGAGTGTCTACTCAAATGTAAGCCCACTGAGATCTTATACATGCACACACTGATATCAGCACCACAAAGATGATGATCATGATTGCTGCTACTATTTTTATGTATACCCCACCTTTCCACCAGAATTAGGGCTCAAGGCACAACAACAATCTAATGAGAAACAAACACAGGGCAAAAGGGATTATGGTGAAAAGAACAAGGTGCTGCTGCTTTGAGGCAGAATTATATATCATAAAGTTGGAAGGAATTGCAAGGGACCTCTTTTCCAATTCCTTGCCATGCAGCAATAAACAATTAAAGCAATCCTGAATATCCAACCTCTCTTTAAAGACCTCCAAAGATGGACAGATCTTAGAGTCAGATTCCCCTCCCCCACCCAATGTTTAGATGAAATCTCATTTCTTGTCATTTGAATTATTGGATCATGTTCTAGCCTCTTGAACTGTAGAACAATGTCATTCCATCTTTCATATGACATCCCTTCAGATATTTAGAAATGGCTAATCATACCCAGCTCCCTAACGTGTTCCTTACAAGTCTTGGTTTCATCTTGGTGACCCTACTAGGAAAATGTTCCAGATTGTCCATATGCTTCTTGAATTGTCATTCTCAGAAATGGACACACTACTCCAGATGAGATCTGACCAAAGCAGAATAGAGTAGCATTACTACTTTCCTTGATCTGGACACTATGCTTCTATTGATGCAGCCACGAATGTCATTGGCTTCTTTGGCTGCCGTATCACGCTGCTGACTCATGTTTTGACTGTGGCCTACTAAAGACTCCTAGATTCTTTTCATATGTGTGGTTTTCAGGCTAGGTTTCACCCAACCTTTATTGCAAATTTTATTTGTCTTCTGGGATATTAACTAACCATCTTCATTTGGTGTCATCTGCAAATAAATAAGCATGCATTCTGTTCCATCATCCAAGTCAGTTATAAAAATGTTGAACAACACTCATCTCAGAATAGAACCTTCGGACACCTCACTGCTCACTTCTGTTCAAGATGAAGAGGAACCATTGTTAAGCACTCTTTCAGTTTGGTCTGTCAACTAATTATGAATCCATCCAACAGGCGCACTGCCTAGCCCAAAATTAAACAGCTTATCTGCAAGACTATCACAGGGGATTTTGTCAAAAGTCTTACTGAAATTAAAGGGTACTATATCCACAGAACTTCGCTGATCTACCAAGTTTGCAACCCCCACCCCCATCTATAAGACAGGTAAGATTAGGTGTGGGTGTGGGTGTGGGTGGGTGTGGATGTAAAGGCTGTCCCAAAAAATGTATGCACCTTCTAACAGCTAATAGTGGCTATGGTGATTATTTGAAGGCTAAATAAATACATTTAGACTGCAGAATAAATGTTATAATAATGATTTAGCCAGAGTTATAAATTCCATATTAAATTAAAATTTCCTATAAGATGTTCAAATTGTCATACCTAGGCAGCAGTGAACTGCTTGAAATCTCATTAAAGTTCCTCTTGTAATTTTGTAGCACATCTTTACTATTGGAATCTTTAATTCTATTAAGGGTGTATACCTTTTTTTAAGAAAAAATTGCAACCCCCCCCCCAAAAAAACCTCTTAAGAGTACATGCACTTTTAAGGAACACCCTGTGTGTGTGAGAGAGAGAGAGGGAGAGAGAGAGGTAAGATTAGTTTGGTGTGTCTGGTTTCTGAGAAACCCATGCTGGCTCTGACAGACTGAACTTTTAATGATCTGATATAGGACCTTTCCTGGAATTGATGTCAATCTGACTGATCGGTAGTTGCTCGGGTACTCTTCCTCCTCTTTTTAAAATGGGGACAACATTCACCCTCCTCCAGTCTGCAGGGACCGCTTTTGTTCTCCAAGAATTATCAAAAATGATCAACAGTGATTCTGAGATCACATCTGCAAGTTCGTTTAGTATTCTTGGATATAACTCATCTGGCTCTGGAGACCTGGATTCGTTTAGAATAGCATACATATTCTTTTACTACCTTATCAGCTATTCATGATGGTTTCTGTGGTATGGACAGCTGTGCATAATCACTTTCCAAGAAAAAAGTGGTTGACAAATGTTACCAAGGAGCGAGGGGAGGCAGAATTTTGCTAATGAGGCAGAGCATCACCAACATGGAAGGGAGCAAAGAATGGAACAGCATAAGACATAGTATCCAGTGGTTATGGATAGTCATGTGCATCACAGGGATTGTAAATTAAAATACAGGAAGGTCAGTATATTATCAAGTTTGCTGTTGATGTTGTTGTTGTCTTATGCTTTCAAGTCATTTCCAACTTATGGCAACCCTAAGGTGAACCTATCATAGGGTTTTCTGGGGCTGAGAGTGCATGGCATGTCTAAGATCACCCAGTTTCCATGGCTGAGCAGGGAATCAAACAACCTTGGTCTCCAAGGTCAAAGTCTAATGTTCAAACCACTACACCATGTTGATTCGCATATTATCAAGTTCAGGTACCATAACTTTTTCCCCATTTGGATCCCCCCAATTATTCCACAAAGACACACACAGTCCTCTCTCTCACTTTTTACCTGGTAGCTGGGTGGGCTAATCAGTCATTGCATAACAAGGGTGCTCAAGCCCGTGGCGCCAGGTATACAATTGTTTGGACATCCGTGGGATCTAGTGTAACTACACTGATATATGCTTACACTATCCTAAAACATATAGGATCTTAGTCAAAATGCTAAATATACATGTAGCCACACTGCACGTTAACCCAGATAAAATGTAGAATCACACAGCAGAGGAAGACCATACCAGTTTAAGCCAACTCAGAAAGAAAGAATTAAAAATGAAGCAAAGGGAATTTGAAAAATTAGGAAAACAAAATAAAAACAGTGGTCTTCTCTCTCTCTGCATATGGGTGCATGTGTACCTGCATATCTGTATTTGCTTGTGTGTTACATCTCCCTAAGTCAATATGTTTCATGGTCTATTTAGAACAATCAAAATATCTCAGACACATGTCCCAAAACAGCAATCCCTTTTCTCTCTCTTTTTCCCCTAAGAAAAAGAAATAGAACACAAACTGCTAGCTATTTTTCAGATATGTTTAAAAATCAGCATCTTTAATTCATTATTTTTCTGTTTATAAATTATCTTTCCTCACGAGAGAGAGGAGACAGTTTTTTGGAAGGGGAATTGTCTAAATATCAGCACTGGGAAAGAGAACGTTTTCAACATCATTCTTTAATTTTTTTAAAAAAAGCTCCTTTTTTTACTTTGATGGAAGTAATGAGTCTTAAAAAACGTCTTTTAAAAAACAGGGGTGGAGGAGGAAGCAACTATGAAGAAAATGCTGGAGGGAATGGAATTCCATTAGAAACATTAAAAACCAACAATTACAAATCTCATTAAAGCCTGCAAAATAGACTCTACAGTTCAAATGCTGTATGTGTCATTAAATTCTCCCCTGCAACTCCATGTCAAAGCTCAGGTGGAAACAAGTCATATTTCAATTAATTGGATCTCAGTAAAAGCTTACCTTTTAGATACTTTCTACATTCATATGCCAAGTATAGAGGAATGGGAAAAAACCAAGTGACATGGATTAAAGGGTTTAGAAGAAGAATTGCTCCCCATAAACCAGACATTTTACACACTGCAAAGATGGGCAAAATTTCACTGGAAGCTGTATTCACACATATATTTCCCCTTTCTTCTGTCAGATAGCCAGTCAGTACAGAAAGAAGATGGTTTTGTTATACAGCTACCATGTTGTCCTATTCTTATTCACACAGATCTATGTGGTGTCCTGGGGTTCTGTTCATTGCTAGAAAAGATACTGACGCCATGAATTGTTTGGCAACTTGTACTTCTAATCCACTATAATTAATTTCTCCACTTATTTAAAATGTGGTTATATTTCCCATTGCCACTTCATTTTCTCATCTAAAGTAACTTGACCCATATGAACCCAAAGATCTGTCTTCTCTGGCCCCTATATGAGAAGGGAAACCATGATGTACCTCTGTTTTTCTAATGGAATACATAACCTCCACTATAAGGACCTGTACTCGTTCTTCTTTAGTTCATGTAAAACTTTTTCGTTTTTTTTAGAGATCTATTTGGTAGGGGAAAATGACTAGAGGAAAAGAAGTAAATGTTCTCCTTGCCTGACAGTTTGGATTAGGTGATGAGGTACCTGCAATGTCTGATTTTATCCTAACTCAATAAGCAGTCTTCACGGATCGATCCAGAAAGTTTTTATTAAAGACTCGCGTATTTGGCCAGCGTTGCCCAGGATTTTATTTTCCTCTTAAGAACTCATCAAACTGTCTTGTCCAGTACCTGTAACTTTTACCCATATTTCCCAATGCAATCTGTATTCAGAGTTATTTACATCCCCATTTGGGTTCCTGAGGGAATATGCTGTCCTCCTCCTTGCTGCTAGGCCTAATCTCCATAGCAACTGGCCTATTCCAGTACCTGTAACTTATCCCCATATTCCCCAATCCAATATGTCTTCAGAGTTGTTAACATAACAGAGGTTTGATTTCTGAGGGAATACACTGGCCTCCTCTTTCTTGCTGGTAGGCCTTGTCTCCATAGCAACTGGCCTTAGCTCTCTGGCTGAGAATTCTAAAGGACCCTCCTGAACTGGCCACCCCAGGATTCCATAGCCAGCCAATGATATGAGGTCTTCACCTGCCTGATGCAGA
Source organism: Iguana delicatissima (assembly GCA_948472985.1). Taxonomy (NCBI): domain Eukaryota; kingdom Metazoa; phylum Chordata; class Lepidosauria; order Squamata; family Iguanidae; genus Iguana; species Iguana delicatissima. Next base: position 90,582 of record CAOKZL010001106.1, on the reverse strand, counting down.
CAAGCAGACAAACCCACAAACTTTGACTTTTGTATAGTAGATTAGTTCAGTACACAGACAACATTCTTGCCAGTTAGTGTACAGTTAATGTCACTTTTTTTGAGCACCTCTGCTCATATTCCATTCTTACAGACTAGCTTGTACCAGTCTGTTAAATGGCCTTATGTCCAAAGTACTGGCCCAACTCCTGCCTCCCATCACCCAAATACTGAAGGAAACAGAGTATTGAAGGAAACACAGCAAGAAGGCTACAGCATGGCTAACCTTGGCATGGCAGAGATGGCAGCATCCTCTGCCATCTTAGGGGTACGCACTCTACTTTTACAACTGAATCGTCGTGCCACTTGAAGCACTTTCCTCAGATTGCTGCAGGGAATAACAATCAACTTTCCCTTTGTACATTTAGAAAATTCTGAAACAATTACATAGAATCCTTCTAGTTGCACAAAAAAGCTGCATATAAACTTCAGAATTTTTCTGAAGCAAGCCATGCATACGCTTCCTTAACTTTTACCAGATAGCCCTAGATATTATGCATAATCAAAAAGTGGATTAATTCATTGCAGAACCGTGGGGAAAAGTTGCCCAAATGAATTCCATTCGAACACTGAACGATCTTTCATCTTTCCTGTATATTGTGACATGTTCTATGGAGTTTAAACAACTTTATTCATTTTTTAAAATGTTCCTTAGCTATCTTGATGCAACGACTGAAAAGTTATTTATTTGCAGCAGTATATTTGTATCTATGCTCTGTTTTCTTCTGAATGGTCTGTCTGGGTGTTCAGTGACTCCTAGCATTGCTTCCATCCTACAATGGCAATTCAAGAGGCACACTCACTTTTCTTTCATATTCCTCTTAAAACACACCACCATGAAGCAGGGGGAAAAGAGCACCACCAACATATTTTCAAAGAGCATGGCTAGTGTTAATTGAAACCCTTGTAATCAGCCTTAGCTCATTATAATGTCATACTCTGGGGAGACACTTGTGACATATGGGTAGTTGTTAAAAAAAGAAATTGCATAGTATCATTCAAAAGAGCAGGGCTATGGGGGAAAAAACTTGTGCAAGCTCCTCATTCCTTAACAAGTATCTTCTCAGTGGGCTTCATTACTCCTGATACAGCATGGTTTTCCTAGCTTTTTCCAAAATACTACTATGTATAGAAATCATAAGCATTGTGGAAGGGATAGCATCTCATCTAGCCCCATCTGGCATCCGAGAAGAGGTCTCTTTCCCTCAGTCAGGACTTTCTGCTCTTTGCGTGTGCTGCCTCCACCCTTACTGCTTGTTCCCTTGTTCTTATCAAGGAAGACTCGCCAAAAGTAAATCCAGGGCATGTCCACGTGTATGTGCCTTCAAGGCACCTGTCAGCTTATGGTGATCCCATGAATTTCATAGAGTTTTCTTAGACAAGGAACACTCACAGGTGGCTTTGCCAGTTCCATCCTCTGAAATATGTACCATGAGATGCTTTGGGCACTTAAAGGCTGCTCAGGTAAGTTTTCATCTGATGGCTGATTTTTCTTCTTTCTTATTGAAGGATTTTGATGATATTTTATTATGATGTGTTTTTATCTGATTTCTAAAAATGTTTAAATTACAACTATGCTGTTTTATTTTCATTTTATTACAGCTGCCTGTGGCATTGATTTTAGTGGAAAGGTACTACATAAATTTAATACACAAAAATAAACCTTAAATGAAATCACAAAGTCCTTTATATCTTAGGGCACAGAAGCAATAAACCCAGCTGATAAAGGGGTTGAGCAACTAAGAAGAACACAGCCTCTCATTCCACCCTACCCACATGTGACTCAAAATATGAAAAACTATGGATCACTCTAAAAAAAACGGGTGTTCCACAACATCAGACTGTCCTGATGCAATAACCTATATTCAAGGCAAAAGACCACCATCCAGAAGAATTACTTCCCATTCGCAAGAGGTTGAGGCAAGACTGCATTTTATCACCCTGTTTAATATATATGCAAAACATATAATATAGAAAACTAGGTTAGATAAGCATGAAAACTGAAACGTGAACAATTTAAGGTATTCAAATGATAACATACTCCTAGCACAAAATAGCAAATCTTAGGGCCTTTCCACACTACACTGTTATGGTGCTATCATTCCACTTTCAACATCCTGTGGAATCCTGGGGTTTGCAGTTTAGGGTGGGGCTTTTAGATCTCTCAGCCAGAGAGCTCACAGACCTCAGTAAAACACAAATCGCAGAATTCCATAGGATGCTGAAAGTGAAATAATAACACTATAACCTTGTAGTCCAGAAAGGCCCTTCGAATGGATAGTGAAGAAAGTCAGGAAGAAGGTATAAAAGCAGAGTTACAGTTGAACATTCAGAAAACCAAACCAAACCAAACAAAAAGGCCACTAAATCACAAAGTTAGCAAGTCACTGCCCTCCTTTTGTACTCTGTAAAGTTGACTATAATCCACATTCAAGAGAGAAATCATCCATTTGCTTACTTGGTCTCAATGTACACTTGATGTGCTTCTCAAGGAAGATGGATGGAGCCATTTTAGCTCCGCTAGCTTGCCAATAATTCATGAAGAATACTGCAGCTTTCAAAAACTCTTCTATTCTGTGCAAACATATTTTAGGTCACTTTCTGAAGCAGAAGGATTGGAACTGCTAAGTAAGTAACTTGTAACTAAGTAAGTAACTTGGATCATTTTTAAAGTCAGGACAATTTGTTGAAGAGCATCTATTTTATACTGTAGAAATCATGTTCAAGTTTTTTTCTACAAGGATGTTTGTTGTATTATTGCCAATGATAACTCTCACATACCACCTTAGAAAGCAGCATTAAATCTCTCTTGTTTTTCAAAGCAACTAATTTTTTATAATTTAGACCATTAAGCTTCAAACAGAACACTGTGCCTTGTTTATAATGGTGAAATATTTGGGTAAAATGGAGGCACAGAGTGGAGAAGCCATATCTTTTTTCTATCTTTCATTGAGCTTGATTTTATATTTATGTTTCCTTTATCATGATAGATCAAGTATCTTGAATTTGCCATGCATCCTTCAAAAAATATTTAGAGTGGATTGTGCTGATCTCTCTCAGCCTTTATAAAGAGGCTGAATACATACATACACCAAAACAAATGCGAACTGAAAAGTGGAGATCTTACAGTTTGCCATGTTAAGGCAAGGTGTGAAACATGCTACACATGAATTTATTCAAATGACATATTCTGTTTCATTTATAACATAACGCAACTGCACAAGACAAAACATGGCAAAAACTGTACATTTTTAAAAAATCACCAGAATCTTTAAGAACATTTTTCTCTTTTTCTATAAGCCCGCTTCCCATGGCACAGCTTGCAGCTGTGTTCTTATAAACAATGCTCTAACAAAAGCTTAGCATACTAATGTTGTAAGCAGGGGATGAGAATTATTTCCAAAAATAATTTTTTTTTGTTAAGTTTTCCAATAACAATGGGGTTCTTTTACAAACACCATTCCTCCTCAAAGAAGAGGAGGCTCCCTTCCGTTGCTGACCACCCACTTTGTATACAGAAAGTTGGAGATTCATTTCTTGGCCTTTCCAGTTTAAAGGTTCAGATGGCAGGGGAGAGGGCAAGGAATCCCTCTGCCTGAGGAGCTGGAAGGTCAGTACCAGCCAGAGTCCATAAAACTGAGCTAGACTGACAACTACCGGTAATCTGATCTGGGGAAAAACAGCCTCCTAAATTCCCATGTAACCATTTGAAGAGAACTTCCACTGGATCCTCAGGTAGTCTCCCACTGGAAGACTTAATAACGCCGCTTACTTTAATAATAGAACTATACCACTTATCTCTAGGCTAGGTTTCCTAGCCCCGAGATAAGAGAAAGATGCACCTATGGGAAAATGGATATGATAGATGAAGCTGATGAGAGTTGTAATCTAACACACCAGGAACATATGAGGTTGAGGAGGGCGAGGCTTTTCCTAGACTTAACTTCAGGCACAGGCAGAGACATTCGCAGAGCACATGTGACTACACATCCCTTTCACCACTATCGTTTGTACAGCAATATTCTTCATAACAGACATAGGCCATTTCCTCCCTACACTGTTACAGTGCTATTATTCCACTTTCTCATCCAGTGGAATGAGAAAGCAAGAGGAGGCAGGAGAGAGACAGAGGAGAGAGAGAGAGGGAGGCAGAGAAACAGGGAGACAGGCCATTTCCACACTACACTGTTAAAGTGCTATTATTCTACTCTCAACCTCCTGTGGAATCCTGGGGTTTGTAGTTTACTGAGGCCAAAGAGCTCTCTGGCTGAGAATTCTAAATGCCCCTCTCTAAACTGCAAATCCCATGATTCCATAGGATGTTGAAAGTGGAATAATAACACTAAAACAGTATAGTGCGGAAATGGCCATAGTCAATAGATGCCCAAAAGCTCCCTCCTTTCTAAGAGCAAATAAAGCTGAGGTAGACGCTTTCAACCCCTCTGTTTTCCTCCTAAGGTTAAGGCAGAGCTTTCCAAATTTTTCCTGTTGGTGACACACTTTTTTAGACATGCATTATTTTGTGACACAGTAATTCAGTTTTACTAGCAAACCAGAGATTAAAATTAACCCCTTATAAAAAATACAGACACATACTTAAAGTGTAATAACAAAATGTATGGGGACATAACATATCTCATGGAAACCTTTCATATATTTTTAAAAATATATGATTTATAAATAACAACACATTTCTGAGATTGTTGGTGACACACCTACACACTTCAGGCGACACATTAACATGTCATGGCACACCATTTGGAAAGCCCTGGGTTAAGGGATACTGAAGTGCTGGTTGTCCTTTGTCAAGCACAACAAATGTATAGGTAAGGCAGCCAACACAATGAAGTAAACATAAAACAAATAGACACCTAGGTGTTCTTCATTTTATTTTTTTTAAACTCTCCATTTGTTTTCTTCTTTAACTTTTGTTCCTTACGATTTTTCAAAATTTTATTCATCAACATAAAAGTAAGGCGAGCAGAGGAAAAAAATCAAAGTCATCCTAACCATTCAATGCCTCCTTCAAGTTTCTGGTTATTGTCAGAGTTTCACAAAAAGTTCCAGATCCTAAAACACTTTCACGAGGAAACAAATTCTGTTGATTATCATTGGACTTACTTCCAGTATGTATTCAGTAAACCTGGGCCAAAACATCCAGCAGATTTAAAAAAAAATATTCAGAGTGAATGCAGGATCCCTCATCCAGATGAGAAATGTCTGATTGAGTATGACTTTAAAGATAAAGGAGCTGAGGCTTTTTTTTCTCTCCCTTTCTTTCCCTTTTAACTTCTCCCAAGTCTATTCCTTTTAAAAAAGACAACGGTTAACTGCCATAACACCCTTCCCCAAATGCCGCAGGGACTGACACTGTCATTTCCATGGGACACCCTGTCCAAAATTACAAAGGAACAAGTAAGGTCTGCTGAAGGCAGTCCAGCTGCCACTTGAAGGATGGGTGAAACTTTTCCTCATTAATATGGGGGTAGGGGAACCTTTAGCTACTTCATATTTAAAGGTAAGCTATCCTACACCAAGTTTATCTTCCCAAAACATCTCCGATATTTCCGTCTCACCTCCAAGGGTGAATAAATGGTCCCATGAAAGTCAGAGGAGGTATGATTTTAACTGACTCTGAATATTTATTAGTAGTGTAAAGTAACACTCTTAATAGATGCACAATGTTTCAGCACTCAATCCCTTTGGTTAGAAGACCGGGAAGCACATGCTTACCCTTCTTTCATTGCATTTATATGCTACCTTCTGTGGAAGTAAAGGCAGCAACTACAAGGTTCTGATTCAGATTCCCTCCCTGAAATTCCCCAGACCTAGTCCTTTTTAGTCTCTGCAAAGTTCCTGCATCTTTCAGACCAGCAGCAAATTTTTAAAAACTGCAGGGCATGAGGAACGCTTATGAAACTGTTTATGAAACAATTTATGCAGGCCTATGCATACTTTCAGTAAACCAAATCTGTATCAAGCAACCTAATATTCTGCAGCAAGAACAGCTACGTAAGATAGCACAGAAGGAAATGAGACTTTCACTTGCTTTATATGATTTCTTCTAATGCTTCTCCTGCTAGTCACAGGAAGCAACAAGCCTGTATCCAGGTCACTAAGTGTCCACCTGTGGCCATTGGAAATCTTACTGCAATCCCTTTGGATTTTTCACATTTAATCAAGAATGACTCATTCAACTTGAAGCACAGCTTCTCAGCCATAATGACTAGAAAGCCCCTTCCCTTAATTTTGAGGGGAAAAAAACATTATGAAGAAGCACAAATCCTACACCAATTCCACATGTTTAGCTTTTCTGTGCTCCTGCGGAATGAAAGCAAGCCTTGAAACAGGGGTTCTATATTGCTTGCACAGACTTCTGGTCGCACCATGAAAGTCTCACTCCCGCTCCCACTCCCACTCCCGGATCCCCCAATCTGGTCCAGAGAGTCCTCCCAGCTCCTCTGGAACAGATCCTCTAGGGGAAAGAGGAGAAATCTGTCCTGATAGGGGGTTGCTCTTCCATTGGTAGATAGATACCATTTTGACACAACACCCTGTATTCAAGTGTTGTTTAAAATGTTATGAAAATGTGCAGGAGCCAAAAGTAGCATTTTTGTCACTTGAGGAATGCCTGTGTAAATCTGAAAGTTTCCTAATTTCCCTATGAGGAGCAGCTTAGGGAACTGGGGATGTTTAGTCTGCAGAAGAGAAGGTTAATATAGCCATGTTTAAATATTTGAAGAGATGTCATGTCAAGGAGGGAGTGGGCTTGTTTTCCGCTGCTCCAGAGACTAGGACAAGGAGCAATGGATTCAAGCTGCAGGAAAGGAGATTCCACCTGAACCTCAGGAAGAACTTCCTGGTGGTCAGAGCTGTCCGGCAGTGGAATCTGCTGCCTCCATGGAAGGTGGTGGAGTCTCCTTCTTCAGAGGTTTTTAAGCAGAGGCTGGATGGCCATCTATCAGGAATGCTTTGATGTGGGTTCCTGCATGGCAGAAGGGGGTTGGACTGGATGGCCCCTGGAGTCTCTTCCAACTCTATGATTCCATGATTCTATGAAATTTTATTTCAGCAGTAGAGATGTGAAGGCACACACACACACACACACACACACACACAAATCTGAAAAAAAACCTTTTTTTTCTGGAAACATTTTTTCCCTTGAAAAATGGGGAAAAAAATGGATTATGAGAAACTTTTGTTCAGGGTGATGAATAAAACATTTAAGAGAAGGTGTTCATATATTTACTCCCAAAGCATTATTTCTAAAATCTGTGTAGCAGGTAGACTTTTAGGTAAGACTGTGTATAGTATCTCACATCGCTGCAGTCACTGATCTTGGTTTCCTTTTCTCATTTCTTTTTAAGAGAATGAGTCCTTTGTCAGTTTGGCACTATGGAGGACAAAAGGAGACAAAATCATTTTCTTGTTCTCCTAATGTTGAAGATTGTTTTGTTTTTTATTATTTTTGCTTGCTCCTCATAAACTGGCAAAAGCAAAGAGGTTCTTGATGGGTCACATGTTCCTTATACAACATTTCAGGATCTTGTAATGCCATTTGCAAGAAAGAAGAAATTTTTTTAGAAGTAAATTAAATTTGTAATTATTTTCCAAATAAACTAGATTTTTAATATATCGTACAAGACTCTTGCATTTTTTTGTTCCCAAAGCAGCAATGTTACTTTCAACCTGTAAAGGGTACTGTAATTGCTCGAAGTGGGTCTGCCCTCGAAGAAGTCTTAGAAGCTGTGGCTAGTGCAAAATGCAGCAACTGATTGGATTATCATATAGAGAGCACAAGACGCCAGCCCCAAAAGAATCATACTGACTCCCAATACAATTCCAGTCAGAATTCAAGGTGCTTGCAATGACATTAAAGCCCTAAATGGCTTGGAACCTTAATACTTGATAGAGTACTTCTCCCTGCACGTATCTGCCTGAAAATTGAGGTCAGTGGCAGGGGGACCTTCCTCTGTGTCCCACCAGAGAGGTCAACTCATTATGTTGGGCATGGGAGAGGATCTTCTCAGTTGTGGCACCCCAGCTGGGAAATGTCTCCCTTTGGAGGCCCGATTGGTGACAACGCTGATTTCCTTTAGGCGCCAAGTGAAAGCATGGGTGTTCATTGAGGCTTTCAGGTCTCATTAATTCATCCCAACTACTGAAGTAAATAGTGTTAAACTTTTTAATTTCTCAAACCTGTTTTAACTTGTTCTTATGTTTAATATGTTTTCAGTTTATTTGAATTATTTTATTGTTTTATGCTAGCCTTTCACAATCTTTTTACCATGGAGAAACCCTTGAAATAATTTTCAGCATTTAGAAAATCTTGCATAAAAATTATTAAATCTATAGCCTTTTAAAAAGAGTTTCTTCCCCTCAGTCATGATCTCTAGTGGATCCCATAGTGACCTCTCATAGACCCCTAGGGTTAAGCTGTTTTAATCTGCCCATTTTAGTTTGACTTGGAAGCTACTATGAGATCTTTTTGATACAGGGCAGGACAGAAATATCTATCTAAATGAATGAATGAGTGAATGATATTAATTCATTTTTCAATGTTTTTCAAAATGTCCTTTTCCAACAAAAAGAGAAAGAAAGAAAGAAAGGTCAAGAAAAGACAAGAAAAGAGGGGAATGATTTTTCTCCATGGTTTTAACAGTTCCAGGAATTTCACATCTCTGTTCAGCTGAGTCAATACCTTATGATACATGCTATGCTACAAAATGCTTTATTATACTCCCCTGACAAAGAGTATTGTGGTTTCAGCAGAGTATATTCACTTTTCTTCCAGATATGAAACAGAATTAGACCTAGGCAAAAAGGTAGGTATCTGCCTTCTTGTGGTATGTAGTGGATCCTCAGTATCTGCTAACTAGGGTTTGGTTCTATGATCCTCTGTGGATACCAAAATTTGTGGATGCTCAAGTCCCATTGTGTAGAATGGTGTAGCAAAATGGCATCCCTTAAATAAAATGATGAAATCAAAGTTTGCTTTGGGGATTTTTTAAAAAATATTTTCAAGCTGTAGTAGGCTGACTCTGTGGATACAGAATCTGTGCATATGGAGGACTAACTGCATTTCACATTCTTCTGTTGGGGACATAGAGTGCCTACTCAAGTATCATCAACAGAAGTGGATATGTAGGCATGGCTTTGGGATAGGAACTGTAAGTGATAATTAAAAATTACAAAGACTTCTTCTCTCAAGTGGTCTAGAAACAATGTACAGCTACATATTCATTCTCTTTTCATGCTACCCTAAGTAAGAATGTTGTGTAGCCTGAAACCTCAATCATCCCAACACACTAGAAACTGCCCCTTTTGTATTCTCTGGGACCAAAACCAGGAGCAACTATCTATCTTGATTAACTATTATTAGCAAGTATGTGAAACCTTGAGGATTTTTTCCCCAACTTGTTGAAATTTTTTAAACTTTCCATGTAAATTAATAAAAGTGTTTTGTGTGAGCAGAGTTCTCCAAATGGACCTCCAGTTTTGCTTTAAGTGAAATTCAGGGGCATCACAGAATTTTTTTTTTCCAGGAATTCTAGTCTGACTTTTTACAAAATGCACCCAACGCATCCAAATAAGCAATAAATCAATTGGTAGGTACAGCAACAGGATAACAACTAAAACCTGAACAAATCAGAAACCTATGTTTCACTAAGAACAAAGGAAAATCAAACAATCATTACTTAAGCTGTGAAAGTAGTACTGGGAGTGGCAGGCAAATATATCTTGGGATGATGGTCCATATCCAAGGTATCATAACTAGGAAGGATTTGCAACAGTAGACACTTAACTTGAGAAGTTTATCTTGAGAAGATTAATAAAATTGCTACTGATAGATGGGTGGCACAACCTAGCATTGCCTTTTGATTTGTACCAAATACAGTCACTGTCTATGTGAGCCAATGTTTTTGTAGCGGTTTGAGTGCCAGACTATGACCCTGGAGACCAAGATTCGATTCCTGCTCAGCTGTGGAAACCCACCGGATGACCTTGGGTGTGTCACACACTCTAAACCCCAGAAAATACCATGATAGGTTTACCTTAGGGTTGCTATAAGTCAGAAAGGGTTGGAAGGCACACAACCACAATAACAACAAAAATCATTGTCTATACTATTATCCCTTTTAATCTTCCTTTGTGCCATTATATGCCATAAAATAAGTAAGCAATATTGATGGTGTTTTAATATAGTTAGAACTGCTGCTGTTACTTTCTCAAGAAAAATCTACCTACAGAGCCACTCCCACCCCAATCTGTGCTAGGACTATGGGAAGGCAAAGACGCTTTGGCCTGTCTTGACTACACACATTTTCCTGCCAAAAATTACTCTCAGATATGTCATTGCCTCCTGCCCTAAGGTGCTATTTTTCTAGTTTGGGATATCTACAGTTCCTTTGTTTGAAGAAAGAGATGTGGCCAGTTCTTGGTGTGTTAGTGCTCAGATGTAACATGTAATACCCAAGACGTACTTCATACATGTACTGAAATGTTGAAACTGCAGCTGTGTGATAGTGGTCTCCACACTGTTCTCCAGCTCCTGGGTTCTCCCCACGCAGCTGCAAGGCATTGCCCTCAGTGAGGGATAGCAGTGAGGAGATGAATATCTGGCACGGGCCAAGCCAGGAAACAAGCTGCATTAGACAAAAGGCTTCCTGCAGAGCACATGTAATTTAAGAGCCTTCTGTGCTGCTCACTTGTCATGTGAAGGGAAATCACAACATTCTATGTTATATAGATATATATATATAAAAAGTAATATATATCCCAATCTGAATTAAACATAAGTAACAACAGATTACATCTCCCCTGTCATAGTAAGGGCCGGTCATTAGGCTGCAGTCATTGATTTACATGCTCATCTCAAAAGACAAAAGCATTTTGAGGCTCTGTTATGTTCCAATTTTATAAGAATAAAGGGATTATTATCTCCCATTATTCACTTTTGATTATACTGGGGCAATGACACATTGTGCTTTCAGGTGGTTTCATGGAGTTTTCTTGGCAAGATCTGTTCGGGGGGGGGGTGCCTTTGCCTTCCTCTGAAGCTCAGAGAATATGACTTGTCCAAGGTCATCTAGTGGGTGTCCATGGCTGAATTGGGATTTGAATCCTGGTCTCCAAAGTCATAGTCCAAGGTTCAAACCACTACCTCACACTGTCTCTGAAGAGAGTTTAGGTTCTCAGAGAACTGCACTTTCAAAAAGCTTAAATTAAAGGTTATCAACAGACATGTGAAATCATTAGAAGCCAGAAAATAAGGTCACCATCCCCAAACATTCAAGATTCACAAGCCAGGGTTTCACCAGACCTCATGCCAAGTGTTTTTATGTGCACATTATGTTTTGTTTAACATCTCTACATGCCACACTCACCTTCTAAGTTATATAAAACACACATTTAATGGCTGTAGTGATCAAGAATCCCCTTTACTGCAACGATAAAAGCTAATGAATACAAAATCCTAAAACTCACAATAAAATCACAGGAGTTTTCCATTGGTTCCACATGAAACAGTACAGCAGAAATCCTGAGCAAGCAGGCCAAGATCCATCACTTACAAAATAGTTAGGGAAAGGCTATGTACCTAGAACACTATATACAGCAAACACCCTATGAAATTCACAGTCATGTCTGCCGAGCTACATGCAAGTTAAACTCAAAAGTAGCATGTGCAAGATGAACAGGCAAAGCTACCATAAGGTATTTGCCTTTGGGACACTGAGCACAGACAAGTCAGTGGCTCAGCAGATAATGTGTGCTTACACGACGACTGCTGAAAGAATCAGGATCCATGAAGATATGCTTTAGGGCAACCATTACTGCTAAGAATTTTACACATGCATTTCAGAAAAGAGTTCTGAGAAACAGCCGTGCAACAAGCAAGTCAGGTGTCTTCTCTTGAGGCCCCTCCCCCTTCGACCGAATCTCTTTAAGGGGCACCCACTATGAGCACATACACTTTTAGCCACAGCACTTAGCAACCAGGACAACGGGATGTTCAAAGGAAAAGCGTTGTTGGCTGTGTTTGTTACCAGCCCAGATGGAACTCTGCTCAGCAGCTAGCTGAGATTTCACATAGAAAAATGCCAGGCAGCCCTGGAACAAAGCCTTATTACACAGAACACTTTTGATTCGCAGTGTGGGAGAGCTGAAATTCTTGCACAGATTTGCACAGAATATGACTTAACTAAACAAAGATTTGCACAGAATATCACTTAACTAAATGCAAAGATATGCCTCACTGCCTCTCCCACTTATGGCAATTTGCAAAGAAACCCCCCAAAGTAAAGTTTAACCGTTCTTTATCCCACCTGGATAGATAGACAAGACTAGTTTCATAGACACTCTTGCCTAAGTAGCAAGAGAAGCTGCAGGCGAATCAGCAACCTCAATCTCTATCCCAACAGACTCAGTGTTTTCCTTGAGGGAGGGGGAGCTTCCACCATCCACGTCCTGGGGCACAAGACCCCTTGCCAGCTAGCTTTCCCACCACCTAGAGAAAAACACCAAAAAAGTGGCTAGAGTGGGTGGCACAGCAGCCCTCCTCCCTAGGGCCCCCTGCCATCAGCACTGCTGGCTTTTCACTCACCTGCTAATACCTGGGGTTGTTTGCTTTGGATGCTTCCTCTTATCCCCTTCTTGAAAGGATAGTTTCACTTCAGGAAAAAAAAATGTTCCAGAACACCTTCTTCCCAAAAGGTATGCAGGCACACGTCAAAGACAATCACCCAAACTGGGGACAGCTTCACTCAGAGGTTGCCAGATTTCCCCAACATCTTATTCTAGCTACATTTCAACCCCACTTCCACACTAGACCTTCCTCCTCATTTGCTACCCATATTTTCCTCACTGATCACCTTAACATTCTCTCTCTCTCTCTCTCTCTCTTGCTTGTCTTCCCCCCAATCTTGTTTCTATAGAAACAAGATGGGGGGGAATAAAACAGATCCATGTGACTCAGATTCCAACACTAAAGAATCTCTCCCTCCTCTGTGTGTCTCTCACTCTCTAGCTAGTGTTTTATATAACAAGTCATTGTATGGGGCTCAAAAGGAGGAGGAGGAGGAGGAGGAGGAGGAGGAGGAGGAAGACAGTGGGGGGGCAGAAAGACATGCAGGATGGGGAGCCAAAGGCAAACCATACTTCCCTATTTACTTACAGGCCTACAGGATACAGGTCCTCACCTTTTCAGATACTGTATTTGCTGGCATGTAAAGCTCACTTTCCCCCCTGAAAAATACTATTCGAAAATGGAGTACATCTTATATGCTGGTGCGTCTTATATGCCAGCAAATATATAAACGGGGTGCATCTTACACATGGGTGCATCTTATACGCTGGCAAATAACGGTAATTTCCCTGCAGTGTGGGTGAAGTCATAATCCAGTCTGACTCAAATGATCAGCCCAGCCAAATTCTGGTCTGATGGCCAGGAGTTTGTGTTACCACATTCACCAACCAGTGCCTCCAGTACCAGCTTCTGCCTTCCTTTGTGACATGGGGAGCAGTGAAAAAAAATGCCCCAGGAAAGGAAAAGGCAGAGCAACGAGATCTGACCAAATAGGTTTGGTAAGCTTCATTGGACCTTTTGGATCATTTACTGTATATAATACGGCTATAATCCACACCGGCCAACTTTAGATGCATCCATTGCTGGAGACACCTTAGTTCTAGACCATCAAGGCTGCCATGGTTTGCTCAGACAGGTACACCATGGGAAACCTAGCATGGACATGTCTTATCTGTCCACAGTGGTACATGCCTTGGTTATACAATGTTGGGATTCCGGGAATGTGCACTACATAGGATGGCTTTTGAAGAGTGTTTGAGCTCTTCAGCTGATGGAAAGAGCTGCAGCCAGAGTGGTAACTGAGCAGGTTACAATGATCATACAACCCCACTGCTCCAACAGCTTCACTAGCTACTGGTTTGTTTCTGGGCACAATTCAAAGTGCTGCTATGACTTATATGACTTCGGTCCAGGCTATCTGACAGACGGCATCTCCCTGTAGGAACATACCCAGGGCCTGACATCCTCAGGAGAAGTCCTTCTTTCAGTCCTTCGCAGAAACAGCTGGTGGGAATGTGACAAAGGGCCTTCCTGACTCTGGAACTCCCTTCTCAGAGGGGGCAGAATGACTCCCTCCTTGCTCGCTCTCTCTCTCTCTCTCCCCCTCTCTTTTCTCTCTTTTTAAAATTCTGATAGGCTTACTGATCTGAAAAGGGCTTTCGAGGGTGTTGTATTCATTTCACAGAACTGGGAGCTGGTAAAAAAAAAGCAATAAAACAATAAAACTGTTAAACCAAATTAAAACAAACTACAACAGAGAGGTTGTCGAAGCTGTTGTCCCTGACACCATCTTTTTCCTCTCCTCTCTCTAGAACTGCTTTTAAATGCTTTTTAGAAATCCTTTTTAGCTACAGATCTCACAGTGTTTTAATATTGTCAGTACTTTAATTTTAATGTTGATCTTTATAAGTTTTTGACGATATCGTACTTTTGAAAAATTGTAAGCCTCTTTGAGTTTCCATTTTTGCCAAAAATATGGTAGAAATAGAGACAATGATGATAACAGCAATGACAATAAAATATGGATACAGCAAGATATGGATGCAGAAGCACTTTCTTCAGCTTCAGATTTCATTCTTTAGAAAACACAGAATTACTTTAAGAAATGGGGAACGTGTATTTCTTGTATATTGATGAACATATACTGATGAACTGTAAACTGCCACTGTATCAGTTTTAAACTAGATCAGCAGTTAATAATTGCAATTCATTTTAAATAACCCATTTGTATAGAGGCAAATTTCATAATATTCATTTGATTTTTTTGACTCATAGCATATGAAAAGCCTTGTCTGGGGATGACTTTCTAGTAATACTACCTCTTCAGGGCAACAAGCTCCACTGGATGACACCATTTGAAAACTCCTTGAACTCACTACATTCCAAGTATCTAAAAACAATTGTATCTAATTGTATCTAAGATAGATACAATTTTACATACAATTGTATCTAAAAACAATACGTTTTAGATATCTTTCAGATGCCTATGCCCATCAGGATTATGAGAAATCTTCTAGGCCAGAACAAGCAAAGCTTCAGCTGTCCATACACCAATGCACAGAGTTTGGGAAATAAAAAAGATGAACTTGATGCTTCAGCAAAGAAGGCAAAAAATATTTTGTCCTGCATTAATAGAACCATCCTCCGTGACAAGGGAAGTAATGGCCTCACTATATTCCGCGCTAATCAGGCTTCATCTGGATTACTGCACCTCATTTTAAGAATGATATGAACAAACTGAAGTGAGTTCAGAGGACAGCCACAAGGATGATAAAAAATATGGAGGGCAAAACCCATGAGGAAAGGCTGAGGGCGCAGGGCATCTTGCGCCTGGCGAAGAGAAGACTGAGGGCGACCTGACGCACCCTAGATTATCCAAAGGGCAGGCCTGTTCTCTGCTGCCATAAAGAGGAAGGCCAGGTCTAATGCTTTTACATTTCAGGAAGCTAGACTCTGACTGATCGTTCGAAGGAAATTCTTGAGAGTAAGGACTGTTTGGCAATGCAACTCATTGCCTAGAAAGAGGGTGGGATTCCCTTCTCTGAAAATCCTCAAAAAGCAGCTGGACAGCCACCTGCTGGGGATGCTCTAGCCAAAGATCCTGCATTAAGCTGGTTGGACCTGATGTGAGTAGAGGTCAAGGCTGGGAAAGACTGGTATTTCAGGTTAGGAAGACGTTGCTATGATAGAACTATTGGGTGGCAGGAGTCAGATGTATTAAGTGAGGTATAAGATGTGTGTGAAGTGCAATGTGGAGTGAAAAGGAAGTTGCAAGGGAATTATCGAGTGGCCATTAAAGATTATACTGATAAAGCAACATGGAAAGTTGATAACAAATATATGTTTAAGATAGTATGCTGTCTGGAGAGCCATGAACGTTTCTTTCTGTTGAGCATCCATGGCAAGTAACCCTGTTCTACTGAAGTACTGCTGCATTCTAATAACAAAATCAATTTTAAATGTAAAGTATATTTAACATCCAAACTAATGATGTAAAGTTTTATGAATACATGGTTGAACTGGCTATTTTAAAGTCAATATATAGCCACAACACCAGCACTATTGGCTGGCATACCTGGAATTTGAGGAAGAGGACTCCCCAGCTTTTCCTTTTTGCTGGTAAGCCTCCCCAGGGAGATGAGGCCTCTCTCCTTCTGCACCAGTTGTGAAACATCTAACCTTATGAGAAGACCACACTCACTATGAACAGCCAGGCTCCTGTGACCCCTTAGGTTATAAGAAGATGATTGCTGGCAATGAGGGTCACTGGGTTTTTTTTTCTTTGTTGATGTAATCACGATCATGGGTTCAAGACATAACACTAAACTCTTCCTGCCTGATTTATCTTCCTGCATGTGTAAAGAGAAGAACAAACACCCTTGACATATACTTCATGCAACAGTTCATTGGTTCTTCACTCTGCTATCTTAAACCAGGATTCCTGGCTCATCATTATGTGTAAATGTCCCCTTGTCTGACAAATTAAATGTGGATCTTTCCTGACATAAATCTTACTGGCTTTCAAAATGAATCCCCCTGCCCAAGACTTCTCAACTGTATTTAAAATTTCTCAGCTGTACAATCTGTCATCATGCTGGTCAGCCTCCCATATTTTAGATTCTTCAAATACTAATTTTTTACATGTTGCCCACAACAGCATCCTATACAGAATGTTAATATTTCAGAAAGTTATAAATCTAGAATAATTCTGACAACAAAAGAAAGCAACCCAGTCACCATGCTTCAAATAATTATGGGTATTCCTATTTCACATTTTTTTAAACTTTCCCTGAAAGCTCACTTGAGTTATATCCACTGCTCTCTGGAGCAACTCTGGAATGTCCAAGGGTTTGCACATTTCAGAGAAACAGAAAAATGCTGTAGGACTGTAAGCTGCTGTTGTGCTCAGCCAATGGTTGCTTTCTGGCTTTATGTTCTTGTTGATGAAATCAACTTGTGCCAACCCATTTCAAAGAAAACAAAAATACTCCACTTCTGGCAATTTTTGCAAGGTTTCTTGCACTTATAATCAGAAACTATTCATTAAGCACCAAGATACAACTTCAGTACCAGAGGCTATAGCATCAGCAAGAATATACAACAATTTCAGCAATTTCCAGAGAATGCTGGAATTTCTTGAATTACTGCTGCCTGAAGATACCTGAGCACCAGACTTTCTATCGTTATATCTCCTAATCTGTTTGGAGTTGGAGCCCTTCCAATTCTATGATTCTGTGAAATCTTGACATCCTCCAAGATGCCCACATACCTACTACTGTGATGTATATTGTGTGATATGTATTGTTTGAGTACAGTACACATCCCCCACACTGTTGAAGAAGTAGTCTGGCCCATAAAATCTCAGAACATAGGAACAGTTAAACAAGAAGATGGGGTAGGTTAAGAAAAGTGGGCAAATGTGTATAAAAACAAAATGGAAGAAAGAAAACAAGACAAAGTAATTATTGCCAGTACAAATCACCAATCTATCCTTTAGTGTAGGAGCAAATACAAAGTGTGATATCACATTCGCCCATATACATTTCTGCTTGTTAACTCTGATTTGAAACACATTATATTATATGCTTTAGCCCCCTGACTGCCTCATAGAAAACCAAGACATATATCTGATCCATCCAAATTCCCTTACAAACTCTAATATTCAGAGCTCAACTTGAGTTATGGCAATAGCTTCTTTTTCCATCCAAGCAAGCTCCTCTTTGCTTGCCAAGATATATTCATCAAACACATACATGGCCAATCCAGTTGTAGGAAACATTTAGGCTCTATAATATCTAGCAAACAACTTTATACACTAACTGCATATTTAGAAAAAACTATTTCCTTTCCAGGAGTTTTGAAGTTATATTTCTGCTTCATCTATCCCTGTCTAAGAACTATGCACATTTTTCTATTCCACTTTGAAAATACTCAGCAATTGCAGAAAAAGTGTGTGAGAATTTATTTTGATCTCAGAGCTTTGGCGACATAAGAACTACTGATTATTGTAGGAACCATGGTTTTATTTACACACAACAGGTATGTGATGCAATATATCTACCTTGCCGATTAATTTGTGAATTGGAAATAAGTGATGCTATGATACTTCCATGGTAGTTACAGTCAGAGACATAAGACCCACATCCCCATACATTACTTATCAGAAATCTTTTAAATTGTTTTCATTTTTAAACAAAATAGTGGGTCAAATTCAATTGCTAGTTGCAATTAGAGAAGATTCATTTAAACAATTGCTGAATGGGGATTAAACACACACACACACACACAGAGTTGAATTTGATGGACTATTCTAGTTTGGACTACCGACTGGATTTAGGCCAGTGTGGCTGATACGAGATCTCTCACCGTACACAGGGCTCCTGATAGTCTAATGTGATAAATTTTCCACTTGGTAAGTTTTTCACAATTAACATGCCTGCTTTGTGGGGAAGAACATATGTTCCATTGCTAAAACCCATTTCTTAAGAAACCCAGGAAGCAATGTGAGGGATAGCGAGCTCGTTAGTTGCTATAGCAGGAAATCTGGAACCAACTGAACAACTGGCAGCTCCAAAGAGCCCTAATGATTTAGCTCCCTTCCCCACCTCCCCGGAATGTGCAGCGTACGCGGCTTCCATTGTATACACTAGAGTTCATGCAAATGTGAGCCAGGAATGATTGGGCTGGACATAATACACTGAACTTTAGAAAAGGAGTCATCATAGTTCAGACTTTTGGCCTTCCTTAACATGTTCCTGGAGATCACTTCTCTCTCTCCCCAAACTCCAACACCATTTGTAGCATCAAATCTCCTTCTGAACAACAGCCAAAGACAGAATGAACAAAATACCACAAACATTCAATATTGTCTCAGATAAGGCACTTCTCATTCCCCAGGGAATCAGTAAGTAGCAAAGCATGTCTCCAGAAGAACTATACAATTTATTCTAATGTTTTTTTTTTCACAAAATGGTGGTGAGTTTCTATCTGTTTTGGACAGTCACCACAGCCTCGCTTCTCTTATTTTTTGCTTGAACATGCAAGGGTTGCAACTGCGTTGAGGGATTCTAGCTCCAGCTCCTCAGTTTTCAGTCTGAAGGAGTCTTCTACTCACATTTATTTGACACCAAGCAAAATACTCTGTGTGATGGGGAACCCAATAAAACATGGTCCTCCATCACGTGGGCCTTCTGAAGGCATTCTAGTGAATGTGACTAAGCCACTGCTTCAGGTCTCCCTGCTCAACTCAAAGGAGGTTAAGGACTGATTGGGTGAACGGGCAGAGGGATGTGGGGGGAAGGGTTAGGGTCATGTGTGGCAATGACAGTCTCAATATGCCATTGAAAAGAACATCTTTGCTGATGTAGCTTTCACTTATAACAGTGGTTCTCAACCTGTGGGTCCCCAGATGTTTGTGGACTTCAGCTCCCAGAAGCCCCAGCCACTATGGTCAATGCTCAGGGCTTCTGGGAGCTGAAGTCCACAAACATCTGGGGACCCACAGGTTGAGAACCACTGACTTATAACAATGTTCTGTTTCAGTTAAAAGATGTCAGCAAGAAGTGCCATCTAAACATGAAAATATTAAGAAGCAGAGACCAAGCCCCTAAAATTAGTACTATATGGATCGTGATAGTTTCTTCCATTCTGTCTAAGCAATATACATGAGAGAAGGAAACTTTCCGTAAGGAAATGGGGCAGTGCTGGAGACTATCTTAAAACCAGTTAGTCACTGAAAATTAGCTAGTGTACCAGAGCTCATCTCCATCAAGTTTTCTGTTACAGTCCAAAGCCCACACAGTTCTGATGATTCATCTCTGCTCCTGACCTGCAGTGTCATTACCTTCCGAGACCTTTGCCTTCCTCAGCTACACGGACAGAAATCACAGCATTGTCACGCTGAACAATTCTGGGTTCTAACCTGCAACAGAATTCATGCCACAAAATACTTCAAATCTTTGTGGGGAGTTATGCTATTGTTTAGTCTGAACCCAACTCTCACAATGGAGCCTATTTTTCTTTTCAGAGGCCAAGTGTCCAAAGATCCTGTCAGGAATGGAAATTTTGTTATTTTGGGCTGCTATTCAGCCAGAGTTTTCCAAGTTCAGGAAAGCAGTGATGTGGTTACATTGACTTAGCCACAGAGCCTCAATGGTTTTCCTTTTTGGATGGGCATCAAGATCGTCTAGTGGACCACACTGCCTGATATAATCAGTCACTATCTGGAATTCCAGGCAGGTGCCAGGAAGCATGTCTTTGCTTGTTATATATCAATACAAGAAAGAATAAGAGAAGAAAAGGCATATAGAGAAGGCTGGAAATTTGAGATACGAAACTTGGAACAGGACGGGGAAAAAACAGAGAGGAGGAAAGTTTTTTGAAAGTTGTTTGAAGCAAGCACAAGTGAGGTGATAGGGAGCTGAGATAAAATAGAGAAAATCCCCCCCCTGCATTGAAATATTTGAGAGCTGGCACTACTACTCCACACTTTCCCCAATCCTTAATTTCCTACAAATGCACAGGCATGGTTTTTGAATTATAGTGCCTCGAAAGGCAATGATCACATTGGATATTGCTGCTTTTGCTCACAGAAGAGAATCTTTATACCTGGGCAGCATGCTCACCTGTTTTGTGGGTCCTCTTTGTGTGCCCTGAGCGACTAGTGATAAAATGTGTAGGTTAAATCACTCAAAGTTCTTTCAGTACTCATGACCCCTGTATTGGCTGTCAGTCATTTGGAATAAATTAATTAATGGTGGCATTCTACCACTGTCTTGCTTATGCAGAAGCATCTGATAGATGTGCTCTATCAATGTTTCACTTGATGAGCAATGATTCAATATTAAATTATTACTGGGAGGTCAGGACTTTATTGTGGCTTACCCTAGAATGTTGGGACAGAGAGTGTGGGGAGACCTTAGAATGGGAGTGCTCTTACCCCTGTTCTGCTGAATGGTACCGCATGGCACTACCCTTCTTTGTTGATGGGATTGCGTTATCTCATGAGGACAATGAGTATGCCCTTTCTAGCACTGCTGCTGCTGGTGTCTCCCAAGTAAGAAAGGCTTTTGCTGAGGAGGCAGACTACATGTGTCAGACAACTCAGTTGTCCTGAACACAAATCAGCAAATGCCCGAGGCAGCAGGTTGTTAGTCTGAAAAGCAGTCAAGTAGTCAGTCTAGTCTGGATCTGTCACAGGTTATCTGAGCAAGATGAAGGGAGAAGTGTATGGGTGGTCTAGAAGTCATTATCAGCAGGTCAGAAGTCCAGGTACATGAGCCAGCAGAGTAGACAGAATAGCCCAAGCACAGTCAGTCCAAGGTCAAGACAAAACAAGAATGTGAGAGAGCACTGCCAGTCAACCAGCAAAGAACTAAGGCCAAGAGAGAACTGCTGGGCTATTTATCAGCAGTTCCTTCAAGACCACAACTGCCTCATTAGTGCCTAATGGGGTCATTGTTTGTTATTTAGCAGGTACTGAGTGTGGTGTTTCTCTCTCCATCTCTCAACGGAGGATGGGGACGTGTTGTCTTCAGCCTCCGCAGCCTCTGGCAAGTCCTGCTGGAGAGCAGGATTCCCTACAGCCCCAGCCACCATCTCCTCAAAGACAGCTGCAGTTTTTGGGCACTCTGCCTCCTTTTCCTAGTTTCAGTCCTCCAGAAGATGAGTTATGACACCAGCAGTACAATGGGAAGCTACTGGGCAGCAGCAGAAGTAGGCGTTTTTGTGTGAAAGTGCTGGAGTATATTTCAAAAACAATAACAGTGCCACTTTTGCTAACTCTTGCTAGTTACTAGTAAAAGAAAGTTACCAAAGAATAGGCTTAGGGTTGCTGTGTTGTTTTAAATTGAACTGCTTCAATTGATTTTTATCTTTTGAATTGTATTTTATCTTTTAAAATGTAGGTTTAAATTGTTTTAATTTTAATATCACCAGAGCCTCAACCATGCTGAATCCACAAATATATCACTAGGAATAGATGACATGCCAATAAAGCTACTTCAATCTAAACAGAAAGGTCCATCAAAATTCTAGTAAAAATTTGACAACAAATATCAGTAACAAAACAGTTGCCCACAGACTAGAAATGATCAATATACATTCTAATCCCAAAAAAAGGAGACACTGTAGTGACCATGAGACCATTGCTTTAATCTCCTATGCAACCAAGATGATGCTGAAGATTTTATAACACACATTATCACTACATATGGAATGAGAAATGGCTGATGTCCAAGCTGGGTTCAGAAAAGGAGAAGACTCTAGCGATCATATTGCAAACATATACTGGCTAATGGGACACACCAGAGGAAAATCAGCTTTTGCTTCTTTTGGTTTGTAGATCATGCAAAACTTTGGATCACTCTAAAGGAATGGAAGTATCACAACATTTGATTGTCCTGACATGTAACCTACAATCTGCACAAGAGTCAACTCTCAGGGAAGAATATAGAGAATGATGAAAGTTTCCAATTGGTAAGAGGTCAGATAAGGCTGCATTTTATTACCCTGAAAGACTGCCTCCTCCCATATAAGCCTGCCAGAAATTTGAGCTCTTCAGAGGAGGCCCTGTCACAAGTCCTAATACCTCATGAAGTTAACTTGGTGGACATGTAACAGGGCTTTCTCTGTAGGAGCGCTTGGACTGTGGATCTCCCTACCCAAGAAAGCTAGGCTGCCCCCCTCCCTCTTTTAAGTTTCTGGTGGGCAGCCAAAACAGTGCTATTCCACATGGCATTCAATATTTGAAACTGCTGTTTAAACTGTTTCAAAACTGCATTCTCAGATTATTTTTAGACTGCTTTCAGGGGATTTTAAAGAGTATTTTAATATGTGTTAAAATGGTTTTATCTTCTACTTGTTTTAATTGTTTTTTTTTTTGTTTATTTGTTTATCACCTCAGGAGTTCTTTTGGGCTGGAAGGTGATACAGAAATACTTAAAAAAATAAATATTTGAAATGGCAAGCATAAACGTGTGCATAGCACTATTAAGAAGCTCACTCTAAATCATTCAGGACTTGGAGAAACTTGCAGTCTGCTAATGCATGTTCTGTATCTTTCACCTTCAGATTAATATTACAGAGCCCGTGTGAAGCTTCCAGTAGGATTCCTTTCAGGATTTTGAATAAATGAAGGTATCCCTGAAATTAAAACCCGTTCCATCTGCCTTCTCTTGTGGTTTATTTTGTTAGTGAGCACTTTTTTCTCTGCTAGTTTTAACATTTGTGATAGTACAAAGTATCTTAATTTCACTGAAAAAGGTAGCCGAAAGAGAGAAGCAGTATGATAAAATATGGCCATTTCTGTGGTGAGGAATGTTGGTTTGTGAACTATTCGCTACTCCAGTGTACTGCCAAATGTGGAAGCCTATTTTGAAAGGCAGTAGGCGTTGCTGGGGGGGGGATCCTCTGCCCCAGAGAAAAGCAGCCTGTGTGTGGTATTCATACAGCATCCCTCCCCTCCTCTTCATTATGCCCATAGTCTGAACCTTCATTTTCTTTCCATGGCTAAGAAATGCCATAGAGGTAGAGTCTAGAATGAGATTTTTGATGCAATAAAAACATTCCTGCCTGCAAAGCATGAAACCCCAAAATTTTATAGGAAACCACTGTCTTCGGATGTCTGCATATCTTCAGGCATCCTGGGATCTATAGTTGAAAGAAACTGAGAGAATCAAGGGGCTGATAATGATAGTTTCTGGATGAATGCTGTGCGACTATTGGCTGCCACATGAAAGCTCAAAATCTGGGATGCTAAGCATGTTTCTGCAGCCAATTGAGAGGCAAACTCTCTGGCGTCTAAGTCATAAGAGGCAAAGAGAGAAGAGCCTTTAACCTTTAAGGAAGAGTGGGGAAGGGGAAATTATAACTCCTGCTCTCACTTCCACAATTTCTGGAAACTCTTGTTAAGTCTGAAGTCATCTGTGAACGACCTATGCTACTTTAGTACATAAAACATACTTAAGCAGTACAACCTAATAATTTACTATAAACTTCAAACAACTGATGAGAGTTGAACAGATATGCAGAAATCATAGAATATTCTCTCTCAAAATCAGAGGGGAAAAAATTTATGGAACCACTCATGTACGCATATATTATGCATATGTTTGCATCTTTTTTTCATTATCTATTCATATTAAGAACACAAAGGCCAGAATGGTGTTGGCATACTACACTGCTGGAACTATACTGGCACAAGTATTGGAAAGGGAAGAAAAAAAGCTACAGAAGCAGCATCTCTGAAGGCAGTAAGATACTGAAGAAATAGGGTACTCACAGCCAGCAGATTTGCCTCAACACTGCTGCGCAGCCCTTGAAAAAGCATAACCATTAGCAGAGTGCACCAAGAGAATTTGAGGAAATAGGTTCAGAATATTAAACTGGTGGAAAAGAATCCAAGATTGCTTTCATAATGCCTACCATAATAGACCTTCTACTACCTTTCCTTGTGCTAATCAATACATCAATAACTAATTTTTTATACAAGCTAGACATGACATGAGCAACAAGCTTGTCAGATTTCTACACAGGCAAGAATAATTCCACAAATAAAAAAATCAACACTGCCCATAATTTATGACAGTATCCCACACCAATTAGGAAGGAAGCCAGCAGATATTCCTTATCTTGGACACTGAAAGCAACAATGGGGTGCCGTGGAGAGCCGTCAGAGGCTGTCACCAATACGTGGTAGACAGTCTCCTCCAGTTCTTCCTTCCAGTTGTCTCTTAGAGGCAGAGGCAGGAGAACATTGTTGGTAATTTGTTTCATGACTGGCCAACTAACCTCAGACAGACACTTTCATTGGCCCTGCTGCTCACTACCGACCATTAATTAGCTGTGCACTTGCACAGTGCCTCATTAACCGTACCTGCCTCTGTTGCAACCAAGCAACAGACATTAGTAGTAATCTGAGTTTCCTTCCCTGTCGGTCACCACTGAGTGGCATCAGCTATGTACCACTCTCTTGCACATCTCACGAGTTGCCACTGACCTAAAGGTGTATTTACATTAGTTGTTTCCTAACTTAACCCAAGGGGTAGTCCAGCTCAATTCCTGCAATTTTGCATAACTGGACTGGAATATATTCAAAGATCTAGCTGTGAAGTTTAGTGGAAAATTTTCTTTAACTTCTTTTAGAAATTCAGTATGCCAGAAAATTAATAACAAAACGAATGGATACAATACAAGTTAAACTGGGCAACTGAAATAGATACAATAGCAGTCTAAAATCAATGTCATAGTTACCTTTTTTCATATGATATCCACTGGAAATAAATATACTTCAACCCACAGCTCTTTATGCATTGTAACTTAATACCTTGACAATTTTCAGTCCTCCATATTGTTCTTAAAATCCTTCTGTCGAGGACATCAAGAAGACAGTGAAGTGGAAATTGGAGGCACTTGTGGTCTATATCTAGCCAGGCTTGAAGATGCATGAGGGACAACACAATTTTGTTTAAGTTACAGAGCTGCTGGACAGGATGGAGGGATGCAAAGGAACAGGCAGCAAGGCCACGGCGGGATCAGAGTGATGAGAACAAGCCCGGGAGGATGACTATGGCAAGTGAGGAGATGCAGGGACGGCAGTGAGGTGGAGCCTGAAAATAGAGTATAGAGCAGTGGTTCTCAACCTGTGGGTCCCCAGATGTTCGTGGACTTCAGCTCCCAGAAGCCCTGAGCATTGACCATAGTGGCTGGGGCTTCTGGGAGCTGAAGTCCACGAACATCTGGGGACCCACAGGTTGAGAACCACTAGTATAGAGCGATGTGGGGACGTCATGCCCCTGCCCCAGGACCCAGACAGGACTCTTCCCAACATCCACACCCTAGAGACATGAAGGGGACAGTACTTATGGCAGCCAGTGAGGGTGGAAAAGGAAGTGCTCATTAATTAGGCCACAGCTAGCCAGGATGCTGAGGCTGTATAATCAGAGATCAGGACAGCAGAAGGCGGCTGGAATCTACTGACTCCATTGGTGATGACAGCCTTGCTGACTCCTGCATTCTCTGCTTGTGTTCTTCAGACCTTGGAGCTTGGCCTGGACTATAGATTCTGCTTGTGGACACTCTCTTCCTGGATCCTTGGTAAATCCAGACTCGGCAGCTCTGGACTGCTTTAACAAATGCTGTTTGCTAGTTACTGCTGATTACACAGCTGTGAAGCCTTGGTAGGCTGCCAGCACAGGACAGTGGACTTTGCAGAGGCCAGGTGGTGTGAGGTGATGCAGCAGAATTAGTGGGAAGAAGGACTCTCTGTGGGAGCCAAGTGAGTCAGGTTGGGGACCTTACCAGACAGAGGGACGTGGACATTATGGACTTTGTTAGGGCAAAGTTGAGGTCAGGAGGTTCCTTCGCTCTTGGCTACAGCTGTGAAGGGTTAGTGGAAGGCGGGAGTGAGGGTTTGCCGCTGCCCACTCTTTTGGCGGTTGGCTTGAGCCCTGGACCTGGGATGCTGTTACTGGTGGCTAAGGGCAGGGTATATTATGGTGTCCCTTTTGGAAGCAAGGGGTGCAGGAGTGGTAACAGGTGCACAGCAGGGGTAGGTGCACACGTTCACTGCACTCATTGGTGACTGGGTGGATTCCACACCGGTCACCACACGGGTTCTAGTGGGGGACAGAGGTTTGAGCTCATAGGTCAACAGGTGGGTTGGCCCAATGCCTGGATCCAAACCTATGTGCATGCCAACCCTGTAACAGCTGTAACCAAAAAAACATATGGCCAGTATCTTTCCAAAATTCTTCAAGTGTGTGTGGTTCTTTCATGAAGCATCTTGCCCCTGAGCGTGCAAACAGCTTCCACTTATTTATTTAAGCTGAATAAATCTCAGTTCTATCTGCACAGATTCTATATGTTCTCTACAGATCTTATCTCTCTGGAGTGCAAGCCTCCACATCTGGTCAGTTCAATGGGACTTACTCCTCGATAAGTCAGTATAGTTTTGAAACCACCTAAATTATTTGCTGGTAGCACTAGAGTAGTGGTTCTCAACCTGTGGGTCCCCAGATGTTTTTGGACTTCAGCTCCCAGAAGGCCTGAGCATTGACCATAGTGGCTGGGGCTTCTGGGAGCTGAAGTCCACAAACATCTGGGGACCCACAGGTTGAGAACCACTGCACTAGAGCATAGCAACTATAGCCCACATGATTGTAATATCTCATCCTGAAAACAAGTATCCTTGTATCCTATAAGTATTTAGCAGAAATAGAAAAATAAGGCAGAAATGAAAAGATCAGAGCAGTGAGAGGGAAAAACAGTAAGAAAGTGATACATAATTTGATCTGCAATGTACCGAAGTGAATGGGATAAGCAGCTAACCCAATAACATTGTTCTATGAATCATAGATGCTTGGTGGTGCAATTCTGTGTGACTCAAACCACACAGTATGACCTCCCAACTAGTCTTTTTTCATCAAAAGCTTGTGGTTCAATTCACATTCTAAAAATGCACTGTGGTTCTGGGGAACCACACACACACACACACACACACACACACACACACACACACTGAACCAATCAACAGACAATATTTGTACACCTAAGAAAGTAGGATGAAGAAATGTGATGACAAATATATGATGTATGGCACTGCATGGGTGACTCAAGATTACATGGTATGATATTTTCGGTACTGTAAATTTAGGGCATTTGATCTGAAACAGACTCAAAAATTCAGCATTTAGCATTGACAGATAAATGAAGGAGTTTTTAGAAAGAGTCTGAGATATGCTGAAAAATCAGTACGACATAACTACTTTAACTGGCAACTTCCTTTCTTTGGCTGTCTCTAGAGTTTACATTAATCAGTACAATGTCCGTACCACTGCAGAAAAGAAAGACCTCATCAAAACAAAAGAAAACTAACAACAAATGGCAACATTTTCTTTTGCACAATTTCACAATAGCATAAAACTCACTTTATTTGATTGTTGGTAGCTCACACACCTAATGGAATACCTGGGGTTACAATTCTTTCTTCAATCTCAGTATCAAAGAATACCATTACGCACGCCATGTGACAGATTGGCCCACTGCCTGACACTATGCTCAGTTGCCAATCCGTGCCCGTGCTGTTTATGCTCTTCTCGGACTTCAAATATTCCTCTCAGACATCATAAATTCTTTTATAAGGGCCAGCTACTGTTACGTTGTAGACTTAATCTGGATCACCCATTAAAAAGACCAGAAAGTCCCAGATTTTGTTCCTGTTCTTTCCAATTTTATTTTGGAGGTTCATACCTGTTTTGTTTAGCTCAGATTATATTCTGTCAGCTCCCAGTATGATCAGAGACTTGTAACCCAGCATGAAACTGGAAAGAATAGAAACAAAATCTGGGAGTTTTCCATCGGGGCAGATGTGCCCATAGTCAGCAAAAAGCCATACTGAGGCACTATCTTTCTAGCAGAAAAATTCAAGTGGAATTGTAGGCATTCACCTGTGTACCTCTCTATCAATTCTACCTGATTAGGGAACACTCCACATTTGTGAGTTTAACTTTCATGGATTTGATTACTTGCAGGTTTCTCCAACACCTGCACCCCCACCTCAAGTGCTTTTTTTCCAGGAGAACCTTCCCTCTTGGCAGCTTCAATCAGGCCATTTAGCCCTTTAAAAACCCACCCACTTTTGGTCTTCTTCCTCCTCTTCCTCAACCAGCCACTACCTGGCCAGTAAGGATGGCTCACATCCAAATTTCTCATCATCACAAATCCTTTCCCAATGCCTCCTCGTGCCCAAGGACAGAGATGGGCCAGAGAGAGTCTTTTATAGAGTCACTATACCAACCCACCTGCTTTCCCTCTCCTTTCCCTGGCCTGGCCTGGACCCTGGGCGTCTTCCCCAACCTTGGCTGAGGCCCCTTCTCATGGACACACAAACATTTTGATAGTTGCTATTTTTCCACTTTTGCAGGGGTTCTGCAGTCCTAACCCTACTGAACGTGGATGGCCAATGGAATGTGTAATTTAGGTATTTTCTGCACTATACGCTACATCACATTGAATGGCAGAATTAGTTAGAAGACAATGAGAAAGTAAAGGGAGGAGGGATTTTGTTGCCCATCTTTAACACAAATATGACATTCCCAGGGCAACCACGAGTATCAAAGTACTATTAATTAGAAACTGATCTGGTCTTGGACTATGACCCGCTCTTTCATATACTTCATACTGCAAACATCTTTGGGAAAAGTTTGATACATACCTCAAAACGTACAAAATTTGTAATTACTGCCCAGAGCTGTAGATTCATTCCTCTCTGTTGATTTAAAAAAAAGAACATATATATATGTGTGTGTTTGTGTGTGTACACACTGAGGGGGAAATTTAGCCTAACATTTCTACAAAAGTGAAGCCTAGGGAGAGACTAGCATGAACAAGTTGCTTACCTGCTACATTCTGTGATTCTATTATTATTATTATTCACAATAGCCAATAAGAACAAAGCAATATAAGCAGAAAAAAAGCAAAAACAAAAGATAAAAAACAAAAGAAAAAAATTTACAACATAGTTGACAAAGCATCAACCAAGCATGCTTTTAAATTTAGTTCTTTAAAAAAAAAATTAGGCAATATCCATTATGTGGCACAGACAGATGAGACTGAAGATGTTCATTGATGGGTTGATGAGCTGCACAATAATTCTTGCTCATTCATTATGAAATGGTAAGAGACCACACGGTAGCAGATACGTCTATGAGTTCCCCTCTACCTATCCAGATTCTACATATTAACTTTTCTGCAAGAGCAACTACTCACATGGTCCAAACAGTGTTGAAATGGCTTTATCTTTGACTTTTGAAGTGTTCATCTATGAACTCAAACAAATGCACAGAGCTGTGTCTTGAAAATTCTAATACTGGGCAGCTTTTGGTTTGCCACCTTCTCTTTGGCATGCATATGCCTCAGTTCTGCAGTCAGACAAGGAACAAAGTGGTGAAGAGTGTGGGTTGTGTGAGTTCACAAAACAAAGAACCACAGGTCTTTAGGTAAGCAACCTTTTCTTCTCTTTCACGGTCTCTGTGGCTCACAAAAATGGGTGACTAGTAACATAATATACCAGACAACCAGACATGAAGCACGTGTAAGCCAAGACTGACGTTGAAATCACCCTGTGGAAAGTAGCATCCTTGGAGCCATCAGGTGGGAATGCTTGATACTAACTGCTGGACCTCATTTGCTGGAGTGACAGAAGAAGATGAATCTATGTTTTTGGGTGAAGGTTAGTTTTTTGGCTGAACTCTTTGGAAACTTCCTTGTTTATTTTTGTATGTTTTGGGCTGGGTGCTCTCCCCACGCACACCATCCAGGGTTGCAGGGCCCCTGCTGAGAGGAAGGTGTTGCTGACCTGCTTGGGACGCAGCTAGCGCGCACTAGATCTACATAGGCTCAGTGTCTACAGGAAGAGGAAAACAGGCATTTCATGAGTAAGGCCTACAGTACAGTACTGGTGCTTACACTGAAGAATAATCATGGATGGTGAATGGTGTTGCAGTGGCCCCACAACATCTGTGCCATATTTGTTTTCTTGCCAGAGAATGGGGGCGGCGGGAAATAACTGTAGCTCTTCAACTTATCAAGGACAATGAAGCTATTCTGAAGCGAGCAGAGCAGTCTCCTGGAAAAGAAAGACATGGGCGATGCCTCTTGGGAATGGAGCAAATTCTTCATATCAGCAGTCAGACACTTGGAAAAATACAACACAAAGAACTATGGGGAACTGTGTTACAAAGTTGGAGCTATATAATCAATTTCATACTGTCCCCTTAATTATGAGGCACAGTCAGAGGGACACCAGCCTCAGTAGTAATAAAAGGGCATAACTTATTTCAAAGAAGCAAATCAAACAATAAAGGAGGAGTAGCATTATATATCAAGGATGTGTACACCTGTCATGAGATCCATCCTTTAAAGCAGGAGTGGGGGCCATTTTTCCATCACGTGCCCACCTGGCAGGCTGCAGCAATAAGTTTTGGGATGGTCAAAGTCACATGATGTCACTTTCAGCTGCCCCTTTGGCCATTTTTTTCATAAAAATATGATGTTTTTTTCATGAGTCTGAGAAACAAATCATAGTGGTTTGGGCACATATTGGGCAAAAGTCTCCTGAAACTTGTCCAATTTTAAAAATTATAGTTTCTGGAGCCAAACTTAGGTGTCCCAAGGGCTGCATGGAGCCAGTGGTCTGCACTTTACCCACCCTGTCTTAAAGAATAGAAAACAGGTTCAGAGCATTTGTGTAAAGGTTAAAGGAGATGGACCACAACAGTGGTCAACAGCTCTTGCGTGGGTCTACTATAGGCCCCTGAGCCAGACTGATGATGCTTTGGGTGATGCCTTCCTAGATGAACTGACCAAGCATTCAAAAAAGGATACATACATACACACATATGCACACATCACCAATATGAGACTTCAATTATCCCCATATAGGTGTACCTAAATTAATAAGGCCTCTGACAAACAAGCTTTTTTTAAAGAAAGTCTTCTTACGTCTGTCCAGCCCCACTTTTCCTGCTTATCCTCTGCCTAGCTCAGTGGTTCTCAACCTGTGGGTCCCCAGATGTTCATGGACTTCAGCTCCCAGAAGCCCTGAGCATTGACCATAGTGGCTGGGGCTTCTGGGAGCTGAAGTCCACGAACATCTGGGGACCCACAGGTTGAGAACCAATGACCTAGCTGGAAGTTTTGTTTTTGTTTTTTGGCCTCAGCATCAGAACTAGGTGACATTCGCTTTTGGTATCAGATTGCAGCAGTGTGTCTGCACTAGGCAATGCAGTAAAGGTTGAGCTAGGAAAGAAAGGGATTCTACTCTAGCCAATCCTACAGTGTACACCTGCCTACAAAAGGGAAAGAAACTGTAGCTGCCTCCAAAACTCCTTTACTGAGCATGTGTGAACAAAAAAAGAAAAGAGAGAGAAAAAGAAGGGGAAAGCAGATAAACCAGCTTCACTAGCTATGTCCTGCATATCACCCAAGTAATAAAAGTGGAAGCTGGTGAGAGAAAAAAAAATCGTCCTTGGATGCATCATGAGAGGAGCCTTCATATGGACTCCAGATAAGGTTGAAATATTTTTGTTTGCTTATTCAAAGCTTACCTGACCTGTTTTTTTCCCCATTTGATATTTGTATTGTTTTGAGTAAAAAGTTTGCTGAAGCACATTGAACTGCCTTTCTTTTTTTCTTTTTTTCTTTTTTGTGATGTGAAAACCTATCTCTATTCTTTCCATGTTCTTTCACTGGAATCAAATCCTCTGTTAAAGTAATGCCCATCTACTTCCTTAATGAGGTATAACTGTATTTGTTGGAAGTCACACTCTGCCAGGAAGGGAAGGTCCAAGAAATTCCTCAGAACCTTGCCCAGAAGGTGAATGAAGCAACAAGGGGATTGGCTATTCTGAATTTGATCTAAATCAGCAGGAATGAATCAGTCAAGGAGTGGAAATATTGGAATCCTTGGGTGAGAGCTATCACATTCTTGTGGAATTTGCTATACAGAAGAAAGGGAAGCCAAACGTAGTCAGGTATATACTCGCAACTCTAAAACATCTGGTTTCTGTAACCTTAGGAAAATACCGGGTAAGATCTCATGTTCAGAAATACACAAAAGGAAGGGAGATCGTGATCCATGGAAGTTTCTTAAAGGTGAGATACTGAAGCCATAAGTGCAAACAGCTTCGATGTGGAAGCAAAATAGGGGGTACCTAAATAAATCTGAGTGGATATATAAAGAACATTTGTGGTTTAAGGAAATATACAAGAAATGAAAGACGAAGGATATCACCAAAAAGAAATACAAATGAATAGCCGGAGAGAAGGTCAGAAAAACTAAAGCTCATAATGAACGCAGTCTTGGCTAGGAACTTAAACTAATAAAGAGGGATGGTTTTTTGGCTATGTTCAGAGCAAGAGGAAAAACAAGGAAATGGTAGGACCAGTGCATGGAGAAGATGGTGAAATGCTAATAGAGGATCAAGGGAAGGCAAAACACTGTTCAACACTTTATCTTCCCCAGTCTTCTCTCTCTCTCTTTCTCTCTTTTTATTGTCAGTGATATTGGTACTGCCTTTTTAAAACAGTTATTTTATGTTGTTTGTCTCATATGGTTTCCATAGTTTGTTAGGTCCTACAGAAAAAAAGTGTATCACCTTATAAGTATTAAGTGGCAAACTAATGGTTCAAGTTCTTAGGGAGACATTCAAGCTATATTAAAGGAAGAAAATGGTTAGTTTGAAAATACTCTTTCTCAGTGGAATGATCTGCCCTCTAACATGAAGAGATACAGAATTATGCTGTTACTAAAACCTCATAAACTTGATATATGATTCATGCAGGAGATGCATGCAAGACCCACAGTTGAAAGGGTAATATGTCATACCATATTTTATGGCCAATGATTTTATTTCTTGTAAATCCAATTCAGGCATTATTGCAGATTAAAAATGTCAAGGATCTATTTGGTTCTTACTCTGACCTAAAAATAAGTTATGCAAAATCAAAGGTCATTTCTGCACTACACTGTTATGTGTTGTTATTCCACTTTCAACATTCTATAGACCCCTGGGGTTTGCAGTTTGTGGGGGGCAGTTAGAATTCCCAGTCAGAGAGCTTTTCAGCCTCAGTAAACTGCAAACCCCAGAATTCCACAGAATGTTGAAAGTGGAATAATAGCACTATAACAGGGCGGTGTGGAAATAGCCTAAGTTTATCTGTATCTTACTGCAGCCTAAAAAAAGGTATGCAAAATCAAAGTTAATATGTTTAAACATGCCTATAAAACTAATTAACTTTATGGTGGTCTATTTTTAAATATTTGGGTCTCACATTAACAAAATATTTAACACAGGTACTAGAAATTATGAGCTGTTGATTAAATTGATTCAAAAAGTTAAAGGAATGGATTTCTTTCAATTTATTAGTATTAGGTAGATTTGCTACGTTAAAGTACACATCTTTGCTCGATTCCTCTTCCAAAAAGAGGATAATCAAAACAAAACAAAACAAAGACTTGGCAACAGTTTATGGCATATTTCATCTAATATATAAAAGTCAAAGTTTGTCTGTTTGTCTGTGTCAGGCAGAGACCTCATATGACTGGCTGGCTGTGAAGATTCTATGGAATCCTAGGGTTTGCAGTTTAGGGAGGGGCTTTTAGAATTCGCAGCCAGAGAGCCCTTGGGCTTGGCCAGTTGCTATGGAGATGAGACCTAGCAGCAAGGAGGAGAGCAGTATATTCCCTCATGAACCCAACCTCTGTATGTTAATAACTCTGAATACAGATTGGATTGGGGAATATGGGGAAAAGTTACAGCTACTGGACAAGACAGTTTGGGGAATTAGAGACACAGGATCTCAAATCTTTCTAACAAGTATTACCTATGAGAAAATAAAATCCTGGGCAACACTGTGTATATACACTAGTTACCATTAAAAAAACCTGTTGACAAATACATGGTACTCAACCAGCTGAAAAAAGAGGATTTGCTATCTGATAATCAGATATCTGTTTTGCTTCATTCCAGATTTTAAAAAATATGATTCAATTAATCAGAGTAGATGATACTGCAAAGTGGATATCTACAGAAATGTATAGCGTTGATTCACACCATAACACAACTAATATTTTTTGTAATGGAGAGGTAAAGATACATGTTTTTAATGTGCACATTGAAAAACTGATATGAATGGATGAAAATACTTTCATTTCTTTTGCATCCAGATGCCTTTCCTAATGAATTTGTTCAGTCTGCACAACTGAAAAATAGGGGGAAATCCAGATTAACAGATCTATTTGTTAGCAGAATGCCTTTATTGACAGAATAGTTAAGATGACAAACGAGAAAATTCAGAAGCCACTTGATTTCAAAAATACCACATTATCTCACTTGCCAAAATATTTGTCATGTACTAGATAACCCACATTCCACAAAATTTACTCTGAGGTAGGCAGTTGTTTATTTTGTACAGATAGGAACAGCACAGCATACTTCCACCAAAGTTGCTGAGACTAAAGTACACATGCAGATTACATACTTTATATATAAAACCCTTCCAAAATTTAGGTGTGCAAAGCTGTGATTGGTGATGGCCATTAATCCATGCATCACACCACCTTCTAGACCAGTGGTTCTCAACCTGTGGGTCCCCAGATGTTTCTGGACTTCAGCTCCCAGAAGCCCTGACCATAGTGGCTGGGGCTTCTGGGAGCTGAAGTCCACAAAAATCTGGGGACCCAGAGGTTGAGAACCACTGTTCTAGACAGTTCCTAGATCTGTACGTGTTTCACACTTCCCTCCATCCTTGATCACTTTGACCCAGGCACATATTTCTTACTCCTTATCCTGAAGATACCAGGTTTTCAAAACACTGAGCCTCTTCCGGCTACACTTTCATTTTTGCCCAGCAATGTTTCCTTACAACTTTCACCAGATACGTTGTAGCAATAGGCAATAAAGCAGTTAGCAATATATACTTTGTAACAAATCCAGGTGAACCCTAGTATAGATATGTTGTTGCAATAATCAACCGGTGCTGGTACTTTGCAGCAATTAAAGCCACGCTCAGCAAAGACTCACAGTTACTACTTCTACAGTGGTTAAATACATTAGTTCAATAGACATCTAGCAGACCTAGCTAGTTTTCCACGGCAGGGGGCTATGCATCCTGATAATATTAGATCAGATTAATCCTTGCTAGTGTACTCAGACACCAATTTTTTTATCTATTTCTGAAGATTATTGTGGTGGTATTAATACTGCTAGAGTCATAGAATAATAGAACTGAAAGGGATCCCATAGGTCATTTATTCCAACCCATAGGCCATCAACTCCAACCCCCCTCCCCCCGTTCAATGCAGGAACTACAGCTAGAGCATCCCCAAAAGATATCTGTATAGCCTCTTCTGAGAGGCTGTCTAGAGAAACAAACCTCACCTTTCCGTGTAATTGGTTCCAATGCTGACCTGCTCTTACTGTCAAGACGTTCCTTCTTATGTTCAATCGAAATCTATCATCAGTAACTAAAAGACATTAGACCCAGGGTGGCAGAGAACAAACCTGCACCCTCCTCTCTGTAATAACCCTTGAGGTATTTAAAGAGTGCAGTCATGTCACCCTCTCGGTCTTCTCATGAGCAGGCTGAACATGCCCAACTCCCTCAACTTTTGCTGACATGTTTTGTTCTCCACATCCTTCTTTCTCTGAACTCATTCCAACCTGTCTATATCCTTCTTAAAATTAAGTGTTCAGAACAGAACTCAGTATTCCAGATGAATCCTTACTAGTGTACAGAATAGTGGGATTATTATTTCCCTTGTCTTGGAAGCTATGGTTCTATTAATGCAGGCTAAAATAACATTTGCCCTCTTTGCTGCAGGATGACACTGCTGGGTCATGTGTCACTGCTGGGTCAATTTATGATCAACACTAATTCCAAGGTGCTTTTCATAGGTGCCTTTTCACAAGTAAGCCACATATCCCCCATCTTCTACAGGTGCATTTGCAATTTGTGGAATAAATATACAATTTTTTGTTTCTCTCTGTTGAATTACATTCTATCAGTTTCAGCCCAATTTTCTAGTTCATCAAGATCCTTTTGAATTCTGTTCCTATCTTCCAATGCATTAACTATCCCAGACAGTTTTGTATCACCTGCAAAACTGATAAGAATTCTCTCTAACTCATCATCTAAGTAATTGACAAAAATACTGAAGAGTGTCAGTCCCAGGACTGAACCCCAAGGCACACTGGTTGATGCTTCTGTCCAATTTGGAGCACAACCATTGATGACGATGATGTCAACATAGTTTTCCAGCCAACTGTGAATCCATCTGACAGTGTTTCCATCTATTCCAAAATATAAAAATATCACAGGGCATTATCACATATTTTGCTGATTCTCTGAACTCTGCTGAGGTATGGATGAACACAGTTCTCTTTTTGGGAAAAATGGTGCAAAATAGGCATCAAAAAGTTCTGCCTTTTTGTGGTGATCTGTTAGCACTTTATCATCCTTACTGAGCAGCAGCCCTGTGATTTCCTTAGCCATTCTGTTGCATTCAATGTA
Organism: Iguana delicatissima; assembly: GCA_948472985.1. Classification (NCBI taxonomy): domain Eukaryota; kingdom Metazoa; phylum Chordata; class Lepidosauria; order Squamata; family Iguanidae; genus Iguana; species Iguana delicatissima. Next base: position 53,388 of record CAOKZL010001106.1, on the reverse strand, counting down.
TTTGGGGAAAAAAAAAAGACTTTCTGTTGCTTCCTGCTTGCTTAGCCAGTATCAGCAATGGACAGACACTGGACTCTGTCTGAGAGCCCTGGTGGCGCAGTAAGAGTCCTGGGGGCGCAGTGGTTAAATGCCGGCAGCCACAACATTGTGAGTTCAATCCTGCAGGTCTTCAGGTTGACTCAGCCTTCCATCCTTCTGTAGGTGGTAAAATGAGTACCCAACTTGTTGGGGGCAATTAGCTTACAATATTGTAATTCACTTAGGGAGTGCTTTGCACTGATAAGTGGTATAGAAATGTAACTGCTATTGCTGCTATTGCTATTCAGTGCACACGATCAGCTTCAGTTATGGATAAAAGTGCCAATTCACAACAGGACATGTAAAGCAGAGTGTGCAAACCACAGCAGTCTCAGCCACAAGGTAGTCTTGAGAATGCAGTTTGTGTACTGCTCTTCCTTCTCGATGATCACTCTGCTTAACAGTGGGAATAGAGAAAATATATAGAGTGGGGGGTCTTGCCAAAAGGTTGAGAAACATATTTCCCAGGGAAGACCTTTTCACTCTTGCTTTGCTGTAACATTTATGGTTTTTGCCATTCTTCCTAGAAATAAAGAGACCTTCAGAAGGTCCCAATCACACCCTATCTGCCAAAACATAGATTCTGACAACTAAGTTTCGTGAGCAATGGCTTGTTGTCTGCTGAATCAATCCACTAGAGCACTGCCAATGTCTACTATGCAGATTGACATGCAGTGCATGATCTATGTTACATTGGTGACTGCTGCTGATTGGTTGAGATCATGGATGTTCCAATTCCAGTGATCAGTAATCAATGAAAAAGAATCTTGGACTGAGTTCCTCCTTTTTTATTGATATAGAAGATACTAGTGATATTGGCTGATGATACTGGAACGGCCCTATCCTCTTGTATTGCTTTGAAAGCCCGAAAGGCTAGTATCTCCAAAGCATTGATATGAAGGTTCCATTAGCTTGATTATCAACAGCCTTGGATCTAAGAAACATATTCAGGGGTAGCTATCTTGGCCTTGCAGCAAAATATAACAAAATCCAAAATGCACAAAACAGTGATATCTTTATTGGCCAATAAAAATGCACAAAATACATCCTGCAAACTTTCAAAGCTTCACTGCTTCTTCATCAGGCAAAGATGTCAAAAATCATACAGGAGAAAAAAAGTGGTTAGGCAGGTAACAAAATTTCAATTCCATTAGTAACAGAAAAGCAGCTTCCCTTGAGATCCAGGCTGTCCCTGACTTTTCTTGCCCTTTGTCCTAGTGACCATGTGGCCAAGAAGGGGACTGTCCTCTGCCTGCATTGTGATCCCTCCACACCATCTTGACTAACAGTAGAAGTAACATTAGAGTTACAGGCCTACATTTTGTCTCATATGGTACTTCTGTTGCTCCTCAACCTCCCAGAGAAATGTCCATGATCATTACCACAGACGGACAAGACAAGCGGAAAAAGATCTCTCACATTAAATTCAGTAAGCTCATCCACCAGCTAAGATAGCTGCAGTTCTACAAAGGAATCAGCAGACATTTTCTCTGAGAGCCACAGTGGGCACTAAAATGTTTGATGAATCAGTTTTGTGAAACTTCTGGCAAGCAAAATGCAATACTGCAACTGTGGCAGCCATCATGCCCAACTATTTTTGAACAGCTACAATCATTGTAGATGGACTGTATACTACTACTGGTAGTATAACTTTAGTGACTAGGCAGTTGACCATATCAAAGCAATTAGCATCAGGGACTGCAAAGGTGTGTATAAATTTTCAGAGATGAGGAGTCTCATATTCTTGAAATAATCTAATGATAGAAGTCCTTGGATCCTTCTGGAGAGGGGCTCCTGATGTAAAGAACTTTGAGAAGGATCTACAAGTAGGGCCCGGTGACAACTCCCAGAATTAAAGGTGGTGCTCAGAGCTTGCTTTTGCCTTCTTTAAAGAGGAGAGGGAGTGAAACTTTGATAGCTTGAAGGAGAATATGTGTTGAGACATGCCTTGCAATGATAGATATGATGTTCATAGTAACAAATTGACCTAGAATATAAGCTAGAAGGTATTCAGTTGTGGGCACTGTTGTGTCTGTACCACAAAACCCATCTTTCTGGCAGTTGACTTTGTCATAAACAGATGGAACAATGGTTCATCTGTTTCACAGTTGAAAAGGTCCTCATCATCTAAGAGTTGAATTCTAAATTCTAGATCCGGTAAAGTTCACAGATCCTAAATGCAAGCAGCATCACACTACATGATATGCATCTAGCCTTAACTTTGGATGCTCTCAGCCCCATGCTTTGCTCCTTTAATCTGCTGACCTGCCAAGTGATGCGGTTTCTCGTGAAAAAGCATAGCAATGTTCATATGATCCTCAGATAAACAGGGAATAAAGACAAGCATCTTTCACATAGGAATTGTTGACTGCCTGCCATGTAAGCCTAAAAACTGCCAACTCTGATCCTCAGGGCTGCCAAGGAGTAGAAGCACCACCCCAGTATACCTAAAAATCAACTTTTCCTTTCCACTGGTGAAAAATGAGTTTTCTTCCTACCTTTGGTCTGGCACCTTAATCAATGCTGATTTCAATGCTGTATGGTGGAAAAGAAAGGCAACTCCTCCCTTTTGAACTTTATAAAGGTTTTCTAGATGCCTCAGTTTCAGACAGCATGAAGAAGGTTTGCCCAAGACTGTTTCAAAAGCTCAGACAAGGCTGGCAAAAGCAAAAGCATAACAGAGATAAGGCCCTACATGTCAACCGGCGAAAAGGGGTCCTGTACCAGAAGAAGCTGAGTTTTGACATACAGTACTAACTATGATTGGTAAAGGTGTTGATGTTAACAGGAATAGTTGAATTTCACTGAAGACAATGCAGTTGATACTAGTTTTGTGTAGAACCTGGGAGCTCCTGGAACCACTGTCAAAATCATGGTTATCATATAAAAGGGCAGTCTCAGTATCACACAGGTTTAGTCTGGGTTGAACACTAATCTGTATTCAATTATTTTCTCCTTAACCGTGAAAAGAATAGGACCAATTTTTGTATCCATAATATGGCCAACATCTGTAGTCATCATGTCATCCACAGGGAGAGTGGATTGGGATCCGTTGCTCTCATATGTTATGGTTCCTATGCAAGAGTGGATAGGAGAGTAAGAAATAAGAGGATTTCTCTGTGCTTGCTCATGTCTGGGTATATGGGAGAGTAGGTGAGTCTTTTCTGTACTGGCATTTGTGATCGGGGGCATATCTTGTTAGAATCTCATATCTAACTGGAGAGTTTTATGCAGCAGATGCAGCAGAAGAGCAGCAAAAACTAGTATGAGAATCACAAAGTTTTCATACCGATGTGTGGTGCTGGGATCAAATTGCTGATTGAACTGGAGCGTCCTCACTGACCTTACTTCTCTCTCAGACGAGGATCAAGTGCAAACGGCCTCTTCTAAAGTGAACAACCTGATTCTTCCTGGGTGTTCCTTTCACAAACTGATACTGGGGATCTGCTCATATAAGAGACTTGTAAAGTACTAAGGTCTTATGTAGAGAAGATCTCTTTACTGCGGTGAACAGCAACACTGGTATAAGCCTCTGACACTACTGGAGAAGGTTAACAACAGCATAGACTGTAAAGAGGGAGCAGCTGTAGTTAGTGGTACAAGTAATACACCTTTGGTCTGGGGAACATGCCAATCTTGCCATTCCCAGTAGGCTCAGGCAAAAGCAAGCTGCTGCAGTCTCTCCTAGCTTTGGAACAGAACATTCTATGCTTTGTGACTCCTGATTGCCTCTTCAGTAAGCAAAAGAAAAAAAATGCAGCTTTTAAAAAGATCAGGTAACCTGCCATTAAGACTAACTGGTTTTTATTTTAGCATGGGCTTTCATGGATATATACCCACTTGTTCAAATGCAGTCCAGAATGATATTAAAGCCTCAAATATAAAACATATTTATACAATTGTGGGAGTGGAACAGAATATCATAGATGGCCATTGCTCTAGTTGAATGAACATTAACCCCTTGTGGAAGGAGTTTCCCAGCAAGGGGACAGGCAATTTAGAAGTATTCACCACTTTTTCTTGGCCACCGCCAAGAAAAACAGCAACTGTTCCCAAGACAGTATATTCAACAGAGATACAGCAGGAGAAAAAGGAATACTAGCAATAAAATGACCCCAGTGCTTAACTAGTGTCACACTGCACTTTTGCACTTTGATTTTGCACTCTTGAAGAATAATAACAAATAATAATAAAGAACGCTCAGTAGAAATTGATGAAAGTCAGTTTCTGAAATGTGACACATGATTATTGGGAAGGGGAGAAGAAGGAATACAGGGGAGAAGGGAGTGAAGGAAACCTGGGATGTTTCAAAAAAGAATTAAGATGCAAAATCATGAATAAAAAGAGCTGGAAAGTCTCAATACTTCTAGGGAAGTAAGCTCCAAGTTAAGCTATATTGTATTGTATGAAATCAGAAACAGTTGTTCTGCTGTAGCAGAATATACTAGCTATTTTTGAAATACATTTTTATTTCTGAAATGCAGTGAGTTTTTATCAGTTAAAGGCTCTCATCATATCAGCAAGCCGCAGACTAGTATCTGAAACTATACAAATAGGAAGTCAGCAAAAAATCAAAATGCGGCATGGAGTTCCAAAGAGAACAGTCTCTTTCCCTACTGTATCATATTTTGTTGTAGGTGTTACAAACTGAAAAGCTAAAATCAGAAGAACAGAGAAGGAAACATTTTAACTGTTTTTGTGTATATCATTTGTGTGAAAAATCACTGTCTCCAAAACTGAAAGGTATTGATCCCTGAATCTTTTTTTCCCTTGGGTGGAAAAGCAGATTTTTAGTAGACAAACAGCAGAAAGAGGGGAAAAAATGAACATATCTCCTACTGTTCTAACATTTTACAAAATGCCTACCCGAATAAATAAGAAGAAAATCACCGGGAAGTCTTAACATACCTGTTTGGCCCCAAGGAACCTTTACCTTGTGAGGCCAAAACTAAACTGAACTCTATTTCTCAACAATGGCTAAGAATCTGGGTGGTGGAAAACAGGGATCGTTAACATTATTTTGTTATGTTAAAAAAACAGAGAGAAGTGAATTTAAACTAAAAAAAAGAAAGAATTTCAAACAAAAACCTTTAACCCTGGATTGGTTTGGTGATTGGCAACTCTGACCATTTCTGCAGTAGACTGTTGGTGCTGTTATTCCGCTTTCAACACCCATGGAATCCTGGGGTTTGCAGCTCAGGGAGGGGCCTCAAAGGCCTAAACTACAAACCCCAGGATTCCACGGGATGTTGAAAGCGGAATAATAGCACTATAACAGTCTAGTGCGGAAATGGCCTCTGTGTCTGAGGACTGCTAAGTACCTTTAAGCCTCTCTCTCAGTCTGACTCACAGGAGACTGGAAGGCTGGAACCTGTCAGGACAGATACTCTAAATTAGGAATCAAAACATTCTGTCCTGCTCAGCAGAACTATAAATTCAAAGTAAGCCCTTGTTTAAGACAGCCAGTGGCCTAAGCAAGATGACGGGGACAACTTCTCAAGAGTCCAAAATATACTTGAAACTTGTTTTCAGTTACTTTGCATGCTGCTTTAAAATTTCCATTTGACCACTCTGCAGAGCAGCTTGGAGACTTCAGGGTTTTACTGTGGGGGAAAGAAATCTTGATAGTGACAGACTGGTATTAAAAAAGAAAAGAAGTACAAATACAAATTCTGGATATTTATGGAGGTTGACATGTCAATTTTTGTTTGAAAGGACATCATCAAATATTTTCTGTGTAGGCATTAATATTACTTGTTTGTTGAGTTCTATCACTGTGCATGGTGGCATTATAATTCTGCAGAACAATTCAAAACTTGTACAGTAAAGTCTGAACATTTCACGTGAACCGTTATGGTTCTTCCATCCACCAGCAACAACTGTGACTTACCAGGGAAGCTACTTAGTCAGGCTGAAGGGTGAGGAAGGGCAGAAGGGAGCCGCCCTTTTCCCTTGCTGTAAATTGTATTTTGTGTAAAATGAATGCAAAAACAAAAACAGCACATAACACAAAACACAAAACAAATGCAAGTGGAGTAAGAAAAACAACCCTCTGTCTTTTTTTACTCTAGTTCAAAAGTGAGAAATCTCAGGATAGTTAACATCATTCTTTACTTCCCTGCTCCTCAAGATCTCACTGGAAGGGAGCTTCCTTAATTATGGATTGAGTGCTAAACAACACAGAAATACAACATATGCCAAGAAGGTTCCCACAAAGGCACAAAGTAAGAAATCAGTTTTGTACAGCTGTTGCTGGGTGCCTTCAAGTTGTTTCTGACTTATGGTGATCCTAAGGCAAACCTATCACAGGGGTTTCCTGGCAGGATTTGTTTTTTGAGGGAGTTTGCCTTCCTTTGAGGTCCAGACAGTGCAATTTTGCCCAATGTCACCCTGTGAGTTTCCAGGGCAAAGCAGGAATTTGAACACTGATCTCCAGAGACATAGCCCAATGCTCAAACCACTACATCACACTGGCCGTCTGTGAGCCTATTGGTTACATCAGCTGAATGAATCCTCAAAAGACTTAAACAGCTTATGTAGCTGGACTGTGGGTTTTGGAAGTACTGAAACAGTAATCCTGATCCTCAGAATAAAAGTATGCGGACAACACTGCCAGACATAATTCTACCATTCTTCTCCCCAGAGCCACTGAATGTTCTTCCAAGGACACTGGCACAGAACTAAGACTGCTCACATTTCTGTGTTCTGTACCAAAGTTAAGCTTCTTTGCCTGCTACTTGAGAGACGACAAAGATGTACACAGAGAACATGCTGAGAACACACTCTACTATAAATGAAAAGGAGAATGGGAAGAATGGGTGGTAGCTGCTTGCACTGGAAAGTCTACACCAACTTCTCTGACACTGTGCTGTTTGTACTTTGCACATGCTGCTGCCACTATTGTAGCCCCACAGTTCCTATTTGTTCAGTGCTCTCCCAAATGACAAATTCAACTGGGTTAGAAGGAAGGTTAACTGAGCCAATAAACGTAACAGTCTCCATTTAAAAACCAGGAACAGTCCCCCCATGCCAAGTAAAATTTAGAAAAACATATTATTCCATATCTTAAATAATGTAACCATTGGTACATTCAGCAATGGGTGGCAGCATGCAGAATTCTGGTGCAGGGTCTCAATACAATCCTAGGAAACATCTAATACAAACAAAGCCCAAACAAGCAAATCAGACAACAGTCTTCTGCTGCTTGGTATCAATAACCAAACTGATGAATCACAAATGAAATCAATGTCTTAATGTGAAGGAGGACAGAGACCATGAAAATGATGAGTGATGTAGCCAACATGAACACTCCCAGCAATAGCTTCAACAGTACGTTTAGAATACAGTATAGGTATTCTTGCTTAGTTTATCCTCATAACAACCTAGTGAAGAATTTTTATCTGAGAACAAACAATGTGCCCAGATAGCCAGGAGTCTGCATGGTGGAGCAGACTTTGGCCTCTGTATCTTACACCTGCATGGGGACTACACAAGATAGATTCATGCAAGCACCCACATTACTGTACTTCTGTGAAGATGATTACTGCACACTTGGCTGACAGCTGAGTTTATGAAGTGACTCAACTGAGAAGCATCACGTGCACATATTTATTACATTTTTATTCTTTTCTTCAAGAAGCCCAGAACTATACATGTGGCTTTCTGCCTGCCACTCCAATTTTATCAGAGCAATCCTGTTAAGGTAGGTTAGCTAAGAGCCTGACTTAAGCCATTGCCACACTAGCCTGTTATAGCGCTATGATTCCACTTTCAACATCCTATGGAATCCTGGAGTTTGCAGTTTAGGGAGGAGCCTTTGAGGAATCATAGCACTATAACAGGCTAGTGTGGAAATGGCCTTAGTAAGGGTTAAAGCCTGTTCTCCCCAGTCCTATTCTGACATGACCTGCTACAACCCACTCTACGTCCCCACTACTACCACTGCCACTATTACCACTTCCTCTCCCCCCACCCCTCCTTCTCCTTCTTCTATTTATTTATATCCCGCTTTTCCCCAAAACTGGGACTCAAGGCATCTCATAATTTAAAGAAACAGTACAATTAAAAACATACAAAAAGAGAATTAAAACAAAATTAAATTAGTTACAGTATTAAAACAACAACTCATTACAGAATGAAAATGCAATCAAAAAAGTTAAAAGGCCTTTAAAAACAATTCAGTTAAAACAATACAGCATCCCAGCCCATTCTGTAAAAACTTTCTGTTTTAAAAACCTGCTTGAATGAAAAAGCTTTAGCCTGCCACTGGAAGGACAACAAGAAGCGTGCCATTCTGGCCTCCTGGGGAAAGGCGTTCCAGGGTCTAGGGCAGCCACTGAGAAGGCCTTCTCTCGTGTCCCAACCAGCTGTGCTTGCAGTGGTGGTGGGACTGAGACAAGGACCTTTCCTGATGACTGCAGAGCCCAGGCTGGCTCACACAGGGCGTTTGGTCTGCCAAAAAGCCTGGACCTGAACCATATAGCACTTTATAGGTCATAACCAGTACTTTGAATTGTGCCTGGAAAACAGCTGGCAGCCAGTAGAGCTGTTTCAACAGAGGTGTAGAATGGTCTCTATAACCTGCCCCAGTTAACAGGCTGGCTGCAGCTCTTTGGACCTGCTGAAGTTTCCAAACACTATCGAAAGGCAGCCTCAAGTAGAGAATGTTACAGTAACCCAAATGGGACGTAACAAAGGCATGTACCACCATGGTCACATTTGGTGTCTGAAGGAAAAGACACAATTGGAGTACAAACTTTAAACATGCAAAAGCACTCCTGGTCACCACAAGAGCCTGGGCCCCCAATTCAAAGCTGAGCCCAGGCGTACACCCAAACTGCAAACCTGTGTCTTCAGGAGGCGTGTAACCCCATCTAACACAGGCTGAATCCCTATTTCCTGATCTGCCTTCTGATTGACCAGGAGCACCTCTGCCCTGTCTGGATTAAGTTTCAATTTGTTTGCCCTCATCCAGTCCGTTGCTAATGACAGACACTGGTTTAGGACCAGGACAGCCTTCATGGATTGAGTTGGAAAGGAGTAGTAGATATGGGTGTCATCTGCATATTGATGGCACTGCACCCCAATACTTCAAACAACATCATCCAGCAATTTCATGTATATGTTAAACAAGAGAGGGGATCCCACAGGCCAATGGCCGAGGGGTCAAACAGGAGTCCTCCAGCACTATCTCTAAGTCCTATCCCAGTGAGGTTGCCCATGGTTGATGGTATCAAAAGCTACTGAGAGGTCCAGCAGAACCAACAAGGACATACTCCCTCCACCCAGTTCCCTGACTGGATCATCCATCAAGGTGACCAAAGCTGTCTGTCCCGTAGCCAGACCGAAACAGATCTAGATAATCTGTTGCATCCAGGAACCCCCGGAGTTGGGAGGACACCACACACTCTGGTACTTTGCATCCCAACTGGTAGCCTGGACAGTGACCCATAACTACCCACTGTGGGGGGAATTAAGGGAGGCCTTTTTAAACAAGGGTCTCACAACTGCCTCCTTTAGGCAACGCAGAAGGCTGCCTTGCTGTAAGGAAGGACTGACTCCCTCCCTCCCTCCCTCAGCTAGTCTTCCGCTGGCCTATTTGATAAGCCAGGATGGGCCACGGTCTAGCACACATATGATGGCTCTCACCTCTGCAAGGACCTGGTACACTTCCTGTTCTCAATTCACATTTGATGTAATATAAGACACCATGAAGGAAGGTTCAGTTTTTAATACAGTTAACTGTCATGGCCCATTCACCCTATGCAAGCCATCTCTTGATGGTCTAATTAAATGATGAGCTTACATGTGTGAACTACAGATTACATTTTCAGAGAGCCAATAACCTGAAGTTGGGGAGAGACTGCCTTCCAAGAACTCAGAAGCAGAGTCCTCTAATAGGCTTACAGCTTGGGAAAGACCAAATAAATACATTCAATGGACATAAATAAAGTTGCTTAAGATGGTTGTTTTCCTCCCCTCAATGTGGGACCCTCTCCTCACCCTCCCCTTGTACTCACACCCTTCGTGTTTAACTTGGCATAGGACAGCTGGATAATTTGTTTCCATTGCAATGAAGTCCTAATTAACTGGAATAAACCTTTTACACTAAGTGTGTTTGTTTAATAAACTGGCCCTTTCAGAGCCTTACCGAGAGCTGATTGATGAATTTGAGGGGAGTGGAATTACGCCGAGTGCTTGAATGTTAAAGCTGCAGTGTCTGAGCAGGCCAGCTCTAAAAAAGCTCCCTCTGTGTTTGTGAAATCCAAAATGACACATCAGATGTCTGGCTCGAGACATGGACTTCTGCTTTGCTGTTATGTACAAATATTTAGCGTTTTTTCTCTCCTGCTCCCTGCCTTTTGCCTACCTCTCAAGGCCTTTTGGATTTACTTAGTACAATTAAACACATTCTCTCAGCCTCAGATGAAGGCACAGGCAATCTTGCCAAGAAACTTCTGTGAGAGGTTCATCTTTAGGCTGCCCTAAGTCGGAAGCTTGAAGGCACGCAACGACAACAAAACTCCGGTGCTGTCATGTGGTCCTTTTGACTTCCTACGGTCTTCTTTGCTGAGTCACTATATTGTGTAAAGCAGATACTCATACAAAAAGGGCAAGAAGGCCCCTGACAGAACAGCCTTCGTGAATCTCTAGACATGCTTCTCTGGGATGGGCAAGGCCAGAGATATTCTGCACATACATGTGGTTAAAATATTCAAATTCTGTGCCCTGGATAGATTTGCATATTAAGTATTTATTTAATTTCAAAATATATTCTGGTTCCAATATTATAAAACATCTCATAGTTTTCAAAAAGCAGAGTCTTTTCCAACAGAATGGGGAGAGGCAGATAAAAAAGAGCAGGAGAAAAGTAGACTAGGGAATAGAAGAAAGGATGGAGGCTGAGATTAGGAATGATGGGAGCAGGTAACTAGCAGATAAATATACAAAATCTTGAACTCTTAAGCAGGAGATAACTGATATGGGCCCCAAGAGGCCTGCATGAATTGTTGGGTTGGCGAAAGACAGACATGCACACACATACTCATAACTTTGAATTTTTTTCACACGTTTATTTTATTTTATTTCTAATTTTATCTCTCAAGCCCAATCCTGCAGTAAATCTTGCCCTGCACAATGAAGATATGGGCGCAAAGGAACATGAAGGACCTCAAGAGTAATTCCGGATATCACTAAGATATCCACTAAGAAGCCACATGCTGCTAGCAGGTCAGAATTTTCCTAGCCAACTTGACCATCAGGGAAGCATTCTCCTGTGCATTTCAGTTACACTGAAATCTTTCACTGATGCTCTTCTCAGGGTGCCACCATCCCCAGAAAGCAAGCCTGAACAAAGGAGAGGACTTCATCATCTGTGATATCCCAATTATGCAGCACCGACCTCAGAGGTGCCTGGTCCGCACTACATTACTTCTCAGGAATCAGGCAAGGACAATTTTATTTCCTCAGGCATTTTAGTGATACCTATTTTAAATATTAGAAAAGTGCTCTACTGTCAACTACATTTTGATGGAGATTCGTAATATTTACTGAACGATTTTACCTAAACAACTGTAATATTTTACTGTTCTGGTTTTTATCTTAACTTTATTGTAAGCCATCCTGGCATAAAATATTATGGGGGATAACCATGTTATGAGGGAAATTTTAAGCATGTCATTATTTAATATTTATTTATTTTTATTTAATTTATATCCCACCTTTCTTCCAAGGTACCCTACAACAAGATTAAAACAAGATACAACTGAGGACCTGATAATATGGAAGTTAAAAAAAATTAAATTCACCATCATGAAACTTGCCCTGAATTTGAAAAAGTATAAAATCATTTAAAAGATTTAATAAATACAAATATGCAGCACACAGAGCCCAGTTAAAAAAAACTTGTGTACAACCTATTATTCATCAAATGCCTGTTTAAATAAAAGGTCTTTACTTGCTGACGAAAGGAGAACAGAATGGGGCCCAGTCTAGCTTCCTGTTTTCAAAACAGGATGAGAACCTGTTCAACTACTAACCCGTCAGGTTGCAAATGTTGTAGAATACATTATTAAACAGTCAGTTGGTGAGTACTTAAAAAAAATACACTGTGATTACAAAAAAATAGTATGTGATTCTCAAAGCAAGTCATGCCAGTCTCATCTCTCTCTTCAACAGAGTGGTAAGCTTGGAAGATCAGGGGAATGCTGTAGATGTAGTACCTCTAGTCTCAGTAAGACAATATCTCCAGTGCTGTTCTTGCTGATGTGTTGGTAAAATTTGGGCCAGATCAGTGCAACTCAAGAGGTAGTTTATGGACCAGTGATGGCTCCCAAGCCTCTGGTACCTGGAGAACTTCCAGGAAAAAAAGAAACATATGTTCAAGGGGCATAAATATGGTGCCATTCCCTGGCACACTGGGTAAATATCTCTGCTAAGGGTCTGGAAGCCACAAAGCCCTATGAGGAGTGGCTTAGGGAGCTGGGGATGTTTAGTCTGCAGAGGGGACATGATAGCCATGTTTAAATATTTGAGGGGATGTCATGTCGAGGAGGGAGCAGATTTGTTTTCCGTTGCTCCAGAGACTAGGACAAGGAACAATGGATTCAAACCACAGGAAAAGAGATTCCACCTGAACCTCAGGAAGAACTTTCAGTCAGAGCTGTTCAGCAGTGGCATATGCTGCCTCAGAGTGCGGTGGAGTTTTCTTCTTTGGAGGTTTTTAAGCTGGATGGCCCTATGCTGGGAGTGCTTTGATGTGGATTCCTGCTTGGACCAGATGGCCCCTGGGGAATCTTTCAACTCTATGATACTATATGCCTAGCTTTTCAAGGCCAATTGTAGGGACTTGCCTCTGCTGAATTGGAAAGACATAAGCAGACTTTTACTACATGTGAACCAAGACAAAGGGAAGATATTTTTGTTTTCTCTTTTGCTCCTGAGGATAGTACAAGAACCAGTGGAATTACAGTCAAATTAAATATTAAGAAGACTTCCTCAGCATAGAAGCTCTTTGCCACTGGCCTCTGAAGGCAGTAGATTTTCACCATAATAAGTTTTAAAGCAGAAGCAAAATGGCTAGCTATTAGGGATGCTTTAACAGTTGTCACAGGCCATACAACCAACACTTTGATATGCTTTGATTGACAAAATATGATTTAATTGGCAAAATATCTTAATTGGCATAAATATGAAATATACCCTGCTATGGCTGAATGGCCAGGCTAGATAAGAGGAAAAGGCTGGCCAAACAATGGCACTATGAATTAGATCAGAAGAAACCTCCAGGTATAGCCAGGTCATAGTCAAGAAATCGCTAGGAAACTCTGATGATTCAGGCCATTTCCACATTTCACTCTTATAGCGCGATTATTCCACTTTCAACATCCTATGGAATCCTAGGGTTTGCAGTTTAGCTGGCCCCTCCCTAAACTGCAAATCTCAGGATTCCATAGGATGTTGAAAGTGGAATCATAGCACTATAAGAGTGTAGTGAAGAAATGACCTCAATCTTTTAGACAATAGCATATAGAAGATTCCCACAGGATGGTTGATTGTATTAATTCCTTTCCCTCTGACCAAGCAAGCTTCCCTTTTGTCCCCATACCTATCTGACTGAGCTATCAGGACTACCATTAGCCCTTTGTCACCTAATGCTAAGGCCATTAGCCCTTTCCAGGCATCATCATCCATTCTGTGAATGCCATTGTTTACTCAGCCAGAGAACCATTAACACCTTAGCCCTGCAGGCAGAAATCGGGTATTTAAACGCCAGTTTTCAGCCAGTCAACTTTCAGTATACTGATTGCTGGGTGCCATCTGCTGCTCTGATTCTCGATTGTGCACTGTCCTTAGACTTGCATCCAAGCCACATCACAGTTTCTTTGCTCCTCTTTTGGACTGGTAAATATCACCCACTTTGCCTTCAAATCTTGCTATCCAAATCTTTCCTCCCTTTTCCTTCAGTTAGCATTGTCTGATTACATGACTGCTTGAATCTTGTGTGTGGTTGCAATTCCCCCAGTAAAACACAATTAAGCTTATTTTTGGATCTCCAGCTGGTTCTTTCCTGCAGAAGTACTAGTAAACGTAGGTATACAAGATCTCCATAGGTTACCCCTCTCTCACAGGCCTCCTTTTTGAGCTAATATTCTCCACTGTTTCAAGGAGGTCCTGGCATCGTGGGTGGACCCCTGAGTCACCCCTGTTTTGGGGTAACACAGTAGGCTTCCTGCATGGCATGGGATTTGACTGAATTAACAACTTCACAATTTTAACCCTATTCAGTAATTCTTAAGCATATTTTTTTACAGTAAAAAGGGAAGTGAGGAGCACACTAGTCCTGACTCCTGCTATTGCTTGAATCAAAATGCCAGGACTGACAGAAGTAGAGTATGGAGGTTCTCTCCCTGAGCCAGAATACAGGGTCTGGCTTGTGTGGAGGTGCCTCCTCAGGTAGAGAAGCCATTTCTCTTCTGACCTGGCGCTTTTCATATAACGAAAGTGACAATAGAGGGGGTGAGCTAGGGCGCTCTCCTGCTCAAATGCTGAGTAAAGCAGTCAGCAGAAACTGCATTAGGCTTCTATGACTCTGTGAATGCTCAGCAGAGTTCCACCTCCAATTTGCCATTTGCTCAGAACTAAGGCCGTATCCGCTCTATGCTGTTATAGTGCTATTATTCCACTTTCAACATCCTATGGAATCCTGGCGTTTGTAGTTTAGGGAGGGGCCTTTAGAGTTCTCAGCTACAGAACTCTTTGGCCTTAGCAGAATATAAACCCAAGAATTCCACAGGATGTTGAAAGTAGAATAATAGCACCATAACAGTGTAGTGTGGAAAGGCCCTAAGAAAGGCATTGTCTTCTCTTGATTCCTTTTCTTAGTTCTTCTTGTGGGACTGATTACTTCATGTCTGCTTGACAGTATGGGTAACTAGGGGAGACAGAATT
The DNA here is from genome assembly GCA_948472985.1 of Iguana delicatissima. Taxonomy (NCBI): domain Eukaryota; kingdom Metazoa; phylum Chordata; class Lepidosauria; order Squamata; family Iguanidae; genus Iguana; species Iguana delicatissima. The sequence goes on along the minus strand of CAOKZL010001106.1, from coordinate 38,361 downwards.
CATTTTCTTTGTGTTATTAATATTAACAGTTTATTCTGTCTTTTACTGGGATCATCTTTGCCTGCCCCTCATAAAATGGCAAAACCAGAGAGGTTCCTTATAGTTCATGTATTCATTACTGCTGAGGGTCTTCTAAATCCCTTTTAACAAATAATGAAATTTTAAAGAGGAAATTTTGTATATGCTATCTGAATAAACTGTACTTTTACTATATTAAACATGACAATTTTTTGCCAAACAAAATTATACACAATGCATTTTATGTTCCTAAACTAACAAAATGATTTATATAAACAGTGCATTTTATGTTCCTAAAGTAACAAAGTAACTTTTAAATGTATGTTAATTTTGAATTTTTTTCTGAAAATTTCCCATTTTTTCCTGAAATATATATGCACATATATATTTGCACATATTCTTGCACAAGGGGCTTGGGAATTGTTGTACCTGTATAATATGCCACTGTTGGCTGGGATCTGGAGATTTGTAAAAAGTGAAAAAATTTCAAAAACTCAGAAATTATGATAACACAGAATGAGAAATTTCACATGAAAGTTGATGAAGACAAGTAATACTAGAGGAATATTGAAAATGGACTTGACAGCATCCTTCCAGGGTTTTGTTTTGTTTTTAGGGCTGCCAGAAATATCAACCCCAATTCTGCTCTTTTCAAATTGCAGCCAGAGCACTTCTTGGTTCCTGAGTATGAGTGAGTGCAAAAGAATATCTCTGTTGGTATGTGTAGAATGCAATACTGGGAAAATCATCTCTGTTCCGCAGTGTGATATTCCATTTGGTTTGTTTCTCAGTTTTGACAACCCAATTGAAAACTATGTTTGTTTAAAGACAAGAGTTTGAAGGTTTGGAATTTAAAAGTACTGTAGTAAAGATATTGAATATGGTGTTTCAATAGGTTCACTGACTTCCCTGGGGCTATAGCAAGAGTGAGGAAAATGTTTTCCATGCATCCCCCAGTGATATCTTTGTGATTTCTTTTAAAAAAAGAAATTGCCCCAACACTCTCTAGGTGCGTAGAAGACAATTTCTCTGTGTTTTTGCTCTCCTCCCAGTAGTTTTAGGCCCAAGGGAGGCATTTATTCCAAAGAGAAAAGACCCAAAAGTTGATCTGGATGTTTCCTGGGTCACTTGCTGTTTAAAAAAGGACTTCTCCTGGCTCTAAAATAGCCCCAAAGGACCACAGATGTGGAGAAATTGCCTCGTGCCCCCTAGGATTTGGGGACAAAATAAATCAAAACTTTTTGTCAGGTGATGTAATGGGGGCGCAGCCCTCCAACATTTCCTGGGGGGCCAAAGTAGCCCCCTAAAAGTTTCCAACTGCTGGACCATCCAACTAAGGAATAGGGACAGTTGATCTCCTTCCTTAAATGCTTGCAATGACCCTTGAAAGCCCTTTAAAAGAGAGAAGATGATAGGCTGATATCCCTGCCTACTAGGGTTGCCAGAGTGAATGCAACCAAGTGACAAGAAACACCGGTTGAAATTCCCTCTTCTTCTACTCAACCATTCAAGGTACAAGAGCCCTCTCCAGTTGACACCATGGCAACTCTGCCTCCTGCCCACTGCTTCATGCTTTTAGAAAATGAAGACCTGATCTCTGGGATAAAACACAGCAGTTTACCTTTTCTTTTGCAGTAGCATATAAGTGATGTGCCCAATCTGATGTGATAATCTGCTTAAGGCAGAAGAAATGACTTGGCCATTCTTCTTCTGGTCCACATTCAGGCATGTTATCCATTACTTGAACCCACAGACACACACATAGCCATGAAGTATATTTTTATTTTAAAGATCTAAATATGATGTGGTTACTTAAACAGCACAGTTCAGGACTTTGTTGTTGTTGTTTTAACTTTATTTATATCCCCTCCCCCACCCCGCTAAGACTGAGGCCATTTCTGCACTAGCCTGTTATAGTGCTATTTATTCCACTTTCAACATCCTATGGAATCCTGCGGTTTGCAATTTAGGGAGGGGCCTTTGAGGATGGCTTTTGAGGCCCCTCCCTAAACTGCAAACATCAGAATTCCATAGGATCTTGAAAGTGGAATAAATAGCACTATAACAGGCTAGTGCGGAAACGGCCTTGGACTCAAGGCAGCTTATACATTAAAATGATAATAATTAAAAGTATGCAAAAAAATTGAACAGAACATTGAAACCAAATTAAACTATTAACCATATTAAAAACCATACCCTCTAAAATAAGATTTTAAAAAGTTAAACAACAAAATTTAAAATCATAGCACAAACAGTCCTTTGTTAAAAGTCTTCAGTTCCAAAGGCCTGTCTGAATAAAAAAAGTCTTTGCCTGCTGACAGGACAGCAAGGAGAAGGGACTTCCAAAGTTTAGGAGCAGCTGCAAAGAAGGCCCCTCTCTTGTCTTCCCAACAACCATACCTCTGAGGATGGTGGGACTGAGAGAAGGGCCTCTCTTGCAGATTTCTGATTTTAGGCAGAATCATATGACAAAGTCTGTCAGATAGCCTGGACCTATTGAACTGATACTATTGAAATTTAGTGTCTGAATTTGATAATATTATTCACTAGCTCATTCAAAAATAGAAATCAAAGAGTTAACAACTCCCAAATACAAATGACACTTATCATTCCCATTACTTTCAGACCCAATAAAATAATTTGGTTGCAGCTCCATTCTAATCACGTAATCAAACTTCTTCTATATATCTGATCTCAGGCTTTGCTCCTCATTAATCAATCTCTATAGACTTTGTACATAAATGCATTTCAAACCTTCTTTTAGAACTTTAAAGTTTTTGTACACTCATTTTGCCTCTAGCCTCAACAAAGGCACGCTAAAGGTCTCTGGCCAGGTTCTCTTCACTTTCTGTTCACAAGAAAATAGCTGCTGCTATAGCCACTGCCATGTGGCTGCACTGTTGAGGATACTGCATTTTATGGACTCCACAGTATAATGGTCTTGCACATTTCCTAATGCTAAACATAAAATAGAACTGAGAACAGAGCTGGCCATTTATGAACATAAAGTTTCATGTTCACTGTCCCTGGCTTAAACTAGGTGGTAAAACAGGAAGATTGGGAGCAGAGGGAGAAGGGGACACTATTTAGGAAGATCTTTCAACACCTTTCATTCATTCCATATACTGTAGGAGCACTGTGGTCGACACATCTATTAGCCTGATCATTTTATGAAAGAAAAATATTACTGCTTCACTGATGGTGGCTAAATTTGACACAGTTGCAAGTCAGTGTCCCTATTTTTTGTTTATGATATCACAATGTTTGACCAGCATTAGATTTTAGTTCTTGAGACTGTCCCTCAGAGAAACATGGCTTTCGGCTTTGGCTTTCAATTAGTTCAGCTTGAGGATATAGAAACAAATTCTGCTAAAAGACACCAAGGCCTTTTTTGGCTAGCCAAGCATTTTGCTAGACATGCATTTCTATTTTGTTTCATTCATCTTCAGTCATTCATTAAACCGGCAGTGACCAATCATTAACCAGCACCACCAATGACCCCTGACTCGAAGCGAGGCTAAGACCTGAATGGCCACGGAGAATGACTTTTCGGTGGCTGTTTTTCTTCAGGGTGGTCCCTTTAGGCCTGGCAGAGGGCAGCATGGCAGGATAAAGTTAGCCTTATGGTCTGCTGAACACCAGCATTCAATTCTTCCTCTTTGTGCACATGTATTCTTTTCAAAAGGCAAGTTTTCACTCATCACATCCACTTGCAGCACTGAGAGTCTTGACTAAGCAGGTTTTAAATTGGACTGAAAACTAAATTGCAAAATAAAATTTTGCTACGAAGTGGAGAAAAGATTCCTGTCTCTATGGCAACCAAAGCAGAAAAAAGTCTCCCTATGTAATCTCAACACACTAAAAGCTGTAGAAAATAAAACCAACACAAACACATATACAGTCTTGAGTAAATTAAATATTTCCTACAAAGGAAGCAACCTCTAGACTGAAATGTAGTCTTTTCCTGAGGCTATAGTAAGATAGTACAATAACAACGAAATTATTTGGATTCAAAGTTTGCTATATCAAAACAGTTCAAGGTCTGCTAAATTTCTCAACTTGATCTTCCAAGTTATGTTTCAATATATCAGATACAGGCAGTGTTGAAAAGAACAACATAAATGGAAATTCCCACATCCAACATTGTGCAGAGATTAAGGCAATGAGCCTATTGTCCTATCTAGTAATCTAACCAAATTAGATGTCCAAGCTTTGGGGAAAGATTTTTCTCCTAAGCATGTAGCCTAAGGCCAAAGATGGATAGCATACCCACACAGTGCTCTTGGAGTAGTAATTTAACTAATGTTTGAAGTTTCTGGGCAGCCCAACTTCTAGTAGGTATGCAAAAATCTAGGCAAAATTAATCGAGCTGTCAGTACCGAAAACAAATAAACCTAGTGCTAAGCACTGCAGAGTCTCTCCTGCAGATTTTTCCTTCTGGCTTTTCTGCTATGACCAGAAGCAAGGCTGGTGCAGAGCATTTTATTATCTGTTCTGCCATCTTGTAATGCATGCCATTAGGAAGCACACAAGGAAAAAAAGGTAGCAGGAATTGTCAGCTGTCACCAGGGAAGATTTATTGCATTTCTAAAGAAATATTTGTCAGGAAATGTATGCGGTTTGAAGTACTGCAGCCTACATCATTTTCTCCTGATCTCCATAATAGTATGTACTCTGCAACACCAAAACTTTCTTGCCTGCTTCCCCCATTGTCCACAGCCTGGCTAGTGCCAAATAACCTGAATCTCTCTACTCATCTTTCCTTGCTTAAGCTACCTCCTATGAAGGGAATTCCAAACTGAGATGCCTGAGCATCCTGAAAAGGGCCATGCATTTGCAAGCGCCTGTAACAAGCATTCATGAAAGAACTCATTTCTTGCAAGTGTCCAATCTGAACATCCCCAAAACCTCAACCTTGTTCATGAAGTGCTTATATCTCCTGCCCCCTCTCTGCATGGCTCAGCAACTTCAGTATAGCAGGGACGAGGAAGAAATTATGGTGGACATTCCAGATCTTTGGTGGCATGTACCATGGCTGGGACTGGAACAAGTCCCAGTATCCCTAGAAGGAAAATTAAGCTAAGTGGATCAATTTTGCTAAAGTGAGGTGATTTTTAAAAAAAATGGAAAGAGGAAAGAAGTGTAAAGGATCAAAATGGGGAAATGGATAGACAGGAGAAGGGCCAAAGGGAAAGGGAAAACGTGGGGGAGGAAAAAGCAGGAATAAGTGATTATGTTGTAACAGGTTGTGTTCAGAGGTAGGTCCATTATCTGAAAAGGCTGAAGATTGTTTCACAGGTTGAAGGTTGTTTCACAGGAAAACTGCAGATACATCTTCATAAGCATGTATACATAAAACTGAAGTTACTGATATGTATATGTCTGACACTAATAGAAAAGACCCAGTTCTGCCAGAAACTGAGCAATTCTGCAGAAGCACATCCTTAACTTCTGGTGATTTCAGTTTCAGGTATTATTGCATACCTTTGCAATTCTACTGTCTCAAGGAGACAGTACCTGACACCAAAAATGCCAGCGCTGACTAATGCAGTACATATTAGTCAAGACAACGTACCTTAAGCTCCTGAGTGAACCACACTGCCGATGGGCACAGAGAATGCAGCAGTTTTACTGGCACTTCACACTGCTTTTTCCCAAACTAGCAATTACAAAGTGCCCTGAAGCAAGCATATGAATAGTGCTAAATTTAGAAGCCACAGCATAATCAGGAGGTATTTCAGAACATAGTGACAGTAACTAGTTAGCAAGATCATGGGAAGGGAAGAGAACGGACACTCTGGTATACCTCCACGGTTTGCCCCGTACCAGCCGTTCACTGTACCAGAGTGCAGTGGTTTATCATGGCAAGGTACCCGTGTGGTGTGTCCAAAGGAAAATATGTCCCATCATCATCACCACCATCACCATCATCAAAGACCACTTTAAAAAGGAGATTATAATACAGTCATCACTGGAATTCCTCTTTCATACCAAGAAGGAATCGATTCAGAGTAAAGGGAATTCTTTCTATGTGTCTTTTCCATGTTGCAAATGAGGCCCCAGAACAGAATTGACCGAAAGCAGATAAAAATGTAGACAGATGTCAACTTCTTGTTACATACATTTGATCTATATTCACATTTCTCCAATCTATATGTCATCACTTGAGTGTACAAAACACAAAAGTTAATATAAAAGTTAGTTTGGTGCATAGATAAATGTTTTTTGAAGATTAGATACATCAACCATATTCCCCATGTGATTTTGGACAGAAATCAGAAATCAGATACAAGTATAGCCAACAAAAGACGTCCAATGAGCAAGTCTGGAAATGACCAGTTACAAATTACTAATATATATAATTATTATATTATATAATTATATACAATCCCCACTCCAATAACAAAGTATAACTACATTGCATTACAACTATAATGTAACAATGAACACTTTCACCCTTTTATGGTGACGGTTATGATAGTTAGGATGAAAACCAATGGCTGCTTTTCATCCTGGAGAGAAGTGACTAGTGGGGTGCCACAGGGTTCTGTCCTGGGCCCAGTGCTATTCAACATCATCATCAATGACTTGGATGAAGGAGTAGAGGGCATGCTGATCAAATTTGCAGATGACACCAAATTGGGAGGGGTTGCTAATATGCCAGAGGACAGGATCAAAATTCAAATTGGCTAGGCCAAAGCTAACAAAACAAATTTCAACAGAGAGAAATGTAAAGTCCTGCACTTAGGCAGAAAAAATGGAATGCATAAATATAGGATGAGGGACACGTGGCTGGAAAACAGTACATGTGAAAGGGATCTAGGAATCTTGGTGGATCACAAGCTGAGCATGAGTCAGCAGTGTGATGTGGCAGCCAAGAAAGCCAACGCGATTCTTGGTTGCATCAACAGGAGTATGGTGCCTAGATCGAGGGAGGTAATGGTATCACTCTATTCTGCATTGGTTAGACCTCATTTGGAATACTGTGTCCAGTTCTGGGCAATTGAATTCAAGAAGGATGTCGACAAGCTGGAGCATGTCCAGAGGAGGGCGACGAAAAAGCTGAAGAGTCTGGAAACCATGCCCTATGAGGAGTGTCTCAGGGAGCTGGGAAAGTTTAGTCTGCAGAAGAGAAGGTTAAGAGGGGACGTGATAGCCATGTTTAAATATTTGAAGGGATGTCATGTCGAGGAGGGAGCAGACCTGTTTTCTGTTGCTCCAGAGACTAGGACAAGGAGCAATGGATTCAAGCTGCGGGAAAGGAGATTCCACCTGAACTTCAAGAAGAACTTCCTGATGGTCAGAGCTGTCCAGCAGTGGAATATGCTGCCTTGGAGCATGCTGTTGCCTCCTTCTTTGGAGGTTTTTAAGCAGAGGTTGGATGGTCATCTCTTGGGAATGCTTTGATGGGTGTTCCTGCATCGCAGGGGCTTGGACTCGATGGCCCCTGTGGTCTCTTACAACTCTATGATTCTATGATTTTATGTGAAAGTATAAATGTTAGTTGCTTTTATTGAAGTAAAAAATGCTCTTTCATATGCTGTTGCCTTGAGTTTATTGTGGATGTTGAAGCTCCAATACAGTGGTCAAGGAGAGTGGTTGCAGGAGAAAGTTGCAGCAGTTCCACCAATAGATGTGCGGAATAAGAAAAACAGAATCTTTAAAATAAGAATTCAATCTTAGTGCTGGAAGTGACCACAAAGGTCATCTAGTCAAAGTCCCTCCCATGCAGGAATATACAATCAGAGCTCTCCCCGCAACTGTGTACTCTTTAACCCACCCAAGCTATCTTCTCCTCAGTTTCAAAGCTCACAGAGGAAAGGACCTGAACCAGAGGCGAGGCAGGATGAGGGCACAGATGACCACTCATAACAAGTAAGCAACTTTTTCTTCTTCATGATCTCTGCGCCTCAAACAGCTTAACAAACTTAAGCTTAAAGGTGTGGTAGGTCTCTGATAAAGAGATGACAAAATTGCATGATCAAATTGAGCATCTGCTCTGGTCTTCAAGTCTAAATAATAATGTTTGATAAAAGTATATGGCTAGGACCAAGAAGCCACATTGTAGAGGTCTAGTATTGAAACTCCATGCAGTAAAGGATACATTCACTAATTAAGAGAGGCCTGAACACGTTGTGGTCACAAGAGATGTACCATTTGATGATCAAACTGCAGACTGAAGTGACAAAGAAAACAATATTGCAGTGAACAGAACCTCAGCCAGGACAGCAAGTTACTAACTTGCTTCTCACTGAGAGACCAAGGAGGTGTTATATCATCAGAGTAATGTAAGAAAAATGACAGAGCAACTGAGAGCTTCTGTCCTGTCCAGTGGAAGAAATGTTCTAGTGAAAATTGATTTGAGTATCATCCTGTGAATGGAACTCATCATGTGGGTTGCAAGATGGACTTCATCTCAAGGCAGGTGAGACCCAAATCATGCAGGAGGATAACTGTATGGTGGAGATTGCACCATAATACAGTTTGTCTCAGGAGGATGATACCAATAACCAATTGTCCAGGCAAGGATAAATCTGGACTTTCTCAGTTCTGCGGAAGGAGATGACTACTGTGACCCCTGGGAGTTGCTGAAAGCCCAAAAGGGAGGACCTTTTACTGCTATAGATCCTAGCAATGGAAAACCTACGGAACTTGCAATATTGTGGACATATCACAATATGGAAATAGGAATTTTTAATGTTTATTGAGGCAAGCCAGTCTTTGCAATGCAGAAACTACAGAATGGATTGACCATCCTGAATTTCCAGGGGTAGATGTAGCGACTGAGTTCCCAAAGATCCAAAACTGGATGCATACCTCCATCTCTTTTAGGCACTATGAAATATGTGGAGAAATAATCTGTGTCTCTGACGCATAACATCTTTTTCTAACAAACCAGTGATCTGTTTTTTAGAACTCAGGAAGGAGGCAAAGGGCAGAAAATGCTGATGGGATGGCAAATTGCAAATTCTATGGTGTACTCCAAACAAACAATGATTAACACCCAAAGAGCAAAAAGAGGTTTTGGTAGCATCCCAAAAATCAAGTCAAAGCCAAGACTTAGAAGAACTGCTCCATCATTCAGATGAAGAAGACTGGTGTATGTACTGTCTGTATGGGCATCTCTGGTGAGAAGTTGAAGGCTTTGAAGTGATGCAAGAGGAACACGAAGGTGATTTAGAGCACTGAAAGAATGTTGAGGAGTGTTGTTTCCAGTACGGTTGTGATGACAGTGATTGTAGCTGCTGCTGCTGGCCTCTGAAATGCATCTTTCTGGTAGTTATGTGAGTCTTAAGGAGATGGTCCATGCCTTCATCAGTTGTGGAGCTGAATAAACCCTCTCTATCAAGGGGTAAATCCTCTGTATCAGTGTTTCCCAAACTTTGGTCCTCCATGTGCTTTGGACTTCAGCTCGCAGAAACCCTAGCTAACTTGGCTGGCAGTCAGGAATTCTGGGAACTGAAGTCCAAAACATCTAGATAACCAAAGTTTGGAAAACACTGCTCTATATAATGCCATGTGTCCCCAGGGACCCTGGCAGAATGAAGCCAGGCATATCTACAAAGGGCCACAGTCCTTGACATCTCTTCAGCTGCAAATTATGCTGCACTAAGAGCTGACTGTATTTGTTGCCTACTAAATTTAGTGACTCTTGCTGAAAGAATGTAGCCACATTCCACTGTTCCTCAGGTAGATGTGGAATGAAGATCAGGCCTTCTCCCAGAGAAATCATTGGTAAACAGGGCCGCTTGTTAGCAACACTTATGGCTAGAGCCAGGGATAAATAGAATCAATGCCCAAAAATGCCCAGTCACCTGCCACCTCTGTCAGCCAGAGTGGAATAACTTTGTTGGGTTCTTCAACAACCATGGCATTGGCAGGTTGGGTGAATGGAGAAGAAAGCAGCCCTGACCTTCTGCAAAAGATACAGCTTTCCCAAGCAGTTTGAAGTAGGAGAAATAATGTAGTTTATGCCAGGACTGCTTCATCAAATACAATAATGCAGGAAGAAGAGGAAGCAAAGCAAGTGTATCAGCCTGAGTATCAACCCTCCGGAAGAGTGGATCAGGAATAGTTGCAGGAGGAGCCATTACATCTAGACAAAGAGCTTGGACTATATGCGGTACTGCGTGAGCATATGGCCATCCACTGCAGCTGTTGGGAAGAATGTCAAAGCTGAAGAAGACGCTGGAGAGGAGAAATCAGAATGATACTCATCATTGGAAGAGGCATCTTGTTAAAGTAGAGAGAATGTGAAATTTTGTAAGTATGAATATGATTATTAGTGTAAAATGTGGTATTAAATGTAATGTAATGTTGTGGGGTTTTTTCTCTTCTTTCTTTTTCTTTGTTTTGTTTTGTTTGTTGGTTTGTTTTTAGTTTTATTAGTCTGTCTTTGTTATTGGTAGAATGAATTTGCTCTGTAGTATGCTGTCATGGATGTCTGTATATTTTCTATGTTTTTTCTTTATGTTTTTTTTTCTTTTTCTTCTTTTTTGCAATTAACAATAAAATTTATATTTTAATAATAAAAAAAAAGGAAGAGGCATCTTGTTGTTACTGTTGACAGGCAGAAACTCCTACAGCAGGAGGTGATGAAGCAGAAAGAGCAGATGGAACAGAAAAGGAAGCAGTGGCAGATGGAAGAAGTAGAAGAACTGTAAAGTCTGAAGGTGTGATGGAAAGGAGACTTAACACAGGTACAGAGTAAACTGTGGTGATAAGTAGTGGAAGGAACAGCAATTATGAAGACAGGAGAGATATGGGTATTGGTACTAGCACGAAAGGAGGAGAGATGGTAGATAGATCATGACAGTAAATGTACTATGAAGAGGTGATGTTGCCAATGCCAAGACAACTGAGGATGGCACTAGTACCAAAGGTACAACCTGCAGTGAAGTCATCAACAGTTGGTTTGAAGGCAGGGTGGAAGCTGGATTGAGGAGGGTCTTCAGATGAGAATGGTCACTGGACTGAGAGCATTCCTCAGACCAAGGTAAATCTTTACCTTTGGACTTATGCTTTACCTTTGTCTTGGTGTCCTCCTTTTTTTCTAACCAGTCTCAGCAAGCATTGAAGATGAGTGGCTTTACTCCAGGTCAAGCTTGCTAGGGCTGCTCCAACATCCTACCCATAGTAGGAGGCAGATACAGTGTTAACTTCCTGGCCCTTTGTTTTTGCTGTAGGGGCAGAATATAGGGCTTTGTTTGAAACTGCCTGGTCTGCTACACAGAAGGACTGCTCCCAACAATACAAGTTGAGCTAGGAAGCCTGATTTCAGAGGGCCAGAGATGTAAAACTATGGCAAGCAGAACAACGGTTTACAATGTGCATTTCTCCAAGACAGAATAGGCACAAACAACAACCACCAGAAAAGTTGACTTTTCTTCTCACAAAAATTATAGAGTTTGAAAAGAGAGGTTGAGGCCATTAAAGGGAAAGAAGAGAAGGTCTGAAGTCCTGAAGTAAAGGAGATAGAGGAGTGGGGGGAGAATGTGGTGAAAAAGGAAGGATAGTGAGAAATAAATGCATTAGCATCAGAACAGATAAGTATAAAATGAGAAGGAGGCTACTCAGTGCCAAGAAACGATTGATGCGCTCTCATGATAGATGGAGAGAAATGGGGAGGAGGGTAGCTTTGGTAGATAAAGACATTCACAGTTGCATAGAGTGGGTGGGGTTCCTGCCAAGCTGCTCACCTCTAGAACTTTCCAGTTGTGGTCTCTGCACAGGCATAAAACCCATTTGTGTGAGACACAGAGACAAAGAATAAGACAGTTTGATTTCCAGACTTTTGATCATGCAGGTTGCCCTTCACTGGACATGTTCCAGTTTGCCAATATCCTTCAATTGTGGTGCCCTGAACTGGGCACATTAGGCAGTGTTCAAAATTAGATGGGAAACCCAACAAGACATTAAAGAGTAATGAATTATAATAACACTTCACAGAGCTTTAACTGTCCCTTTCATCATTACTCAAAGGTAAGGCTCAGTCATCAAAAATTTCTGTCCTTTTGGGTCAAACTTTATTTGTTTCTTTAATATCTAAGGCAGCACAGAGGGAATAATGGTGTGTTATGAAGTAATAAAGCTGGCTGATAATCTGAGACTGCAATGATATATTTACTTCTATGACAATTTATTTCTCTAAAAATTTCACTAAAGAACAAAGACTTACTTTGCTGGGTACAAGTCCTTCTTGTCTGCTGACCCAAGGCTCTGTAAAGCAAAAAGGATTCCATTAACTCTCACTTCCACCCTAGGTACATGCAACACAAAACAAAAATAACAAAGTATTACATAACACACACGGGTGAGACTGATGACTTTTAAATTTTCCCTTTTGCCAGGCACATGGAGAACATGCAAAGTCCTGTAATGCTACTCTAAAAAGCTCGTCAGTGACTAGCAGGATCAGCACAAGTTCAGAAGAGTAACTCTTCCATATAAGCCAAGGGAAGGTCTTGATAGATATTTGGCATGTAGAAACTATTTCCAGTGAAAAAGGATTTTTGGTAGTAGAAGCTAGGAAAGACTCCAGTTTAAGATATCATAGAGCTACTGGCAGTAGAAACGATACTGAACTAATCAAAACTAACAGTCTGATTTAGTATAAGGCAGATTCATGGGCTCTTCACATTTTAAGATTGTACAACTTAGTTCTTTTTTGTTCAGGTATGACATTGCCCATGTCTTGATTTAATGCTGAAGCAAGAAGTCATACCATGGGAGAAAAACTGCTTTTTGGCTATATCTCTGGTCTCAGTTTGTCTTGCTATTCAGAGATTATCTGTGGCAGGCTCTAGAAACCCAATCTAGCTTTGGTAATACCAAAAGAACCAAGGTTTGGGACTGGAAGTTCAGGCTGTACCATTGTCACAGCCTCAGCTGCACCTATCATATGGGAAAGAGGACACCACTGGTCACATCAAGCAAGACACCATCTTTTATAGATCTCACCTCAGAAATTTCTTAGAACACTGCAAAAGCAGGCTGAGCAGAGAAACTGGTAATCCACAACTACAGAAACAAACAGGGCTGCCAGAACAAAACTCTACTGAATCGCTAGCTAAATAAATGCACATTCTTCAAACCATGAAAAACAAAGACATCAGACGGGGCAGCTCTGGGAATGAGAGATATCCCATAAGTGAATCTACCCCAAGTGCAAATCATTTCATCATTTTTTTGCAGACAGATATGATAATTCATAAGTAATTTAAGTCCTTGTCTGCTAGTCAAATACATAAGATTTCCGAATGCAAAATCTCAGCTGGAGTCTAGAAAGGGAATACGGCAAGCTGAATTTATCAGTTCTTATTAAACATTCATTTGCAAATAAATATTACTTTACTGTGAACTGTGAGTCTCTCAATATGAGGGTATATAGGATGCATGCACATGTCTGTCCACTTTCTAGGAGACTCAGTTCTAAATCCAATTGTTAGTTCCAACCAGAGTATGTCTAATCAACTAAGCCTGCATAAGCACTAACCTACCACCTTCCACTGATTCAGTGAGTCTTCTTCAGCTGGGAATAAGAACTGGATTTAGCTCTCAAGTGTGATGGCATGTACATGACTACGTGGCATCACAGAAATATGAATATGAAAGTATTATTCAGGTATACCCCAGTTAATGAAGTAAATATGTTCCTAAGTATTAAATTTTAAACAGAAAAATTGCCAGTTCAGGCAGAAATAAAATGGAAATAATAGGGATAGATTTCTATAACTCAACATGGAAGAGCAGATTAGCGTGCTTGAGCAAACTTTTTATTCAAAACTAACAATATGTGTGTTTGAAATTAAACTACCAGGTCAGAGAAAGTTTCCATAACTAAACATTGCAAACATTCTGGAGACTGCTTGGAGGTTTCTTTCAAAATGAATCCAAAGATGCTTTGTTTCTTTCACCTACCTCCACCCTTCATTTTGTTTGCCAAACTTACAGATTTTTATTTTATTTTATTTTGGTTAACATGCTAGGGGTAGCTGGTAAGGCAGGCCCACCTATTCTCCTCTTTTCTCTCTGTTTTGCTGTTCACTCATGTTCAGTTAGGGATTCTCACGGTTGCGTGAGGGCGGGGGGATGATTTGCCCCGGGCAGCAATGTTTTTGGGGCGTCCCAGCTCATAGCCATGCTCCCACGTGCCGTAGCCCCGCCCCCCTCCACACTCTCCAAGCTCTGCTACTGGGTTCTCAAGGCAGCTGCTATTTACTTTGCCTGTGGTAAGGAGGGACACATGTCTGCAGAAGAACTGCTAATGAGAATTGCATCTTTTCCCACCTCAAGCATTGTTTACAGCAGACATACTACTGTAAACCAGCATTAAAAACCTCTGATTCTCTACCAATTCTTCACTATCCTCCTGATAATGATGCTAAAATGATGATGCTAAAAAATACCCAGTTAGTCAGAGGAAGAAAAGAAGGTAGAGCTGAGTAGGCAGAAAAAGACTATGTGAAAAGGAGATTCTTTATCAGAGGCTTTGTTAACGGAGGTATGCCTACGTAGGCATTTGTAAGGTGCGTACATACAGAATATACCCATTTTTCATATCTATAACAACTTTTATCATTTGCTATAGGGAGTCATGTTCATGTATCTCATACCTCTACCTCCCAAAGGAAATGTGGAAACAACTAATATCAGGTAAGGCTTATTTTCTGTTAGACTTCCAAGGAGTGAAGGGATTTGGATATACCAGTTCTCTCCTGAGAAGCATATTCTGTTCTGAAGCTGAGAATCAAACTCAAGGAGAAGTATTTCCTGAGAAAACAGACACACCTGTGTGTGCAGCAGCCAATTGTGCAAAGGTCTCTGCCCCAGCTGTCCTTGTGAAGATACTACATTGTGTATTTGATCCCAACATACAGAGAATACAATGGGGAAAAGGCAGGAAAGGAAAAATAAATCAATGTCTGACAATTAGGATTACCAGAATGAAACCCTGTTGCATCGCTAGCTAAATTAATGCACATTCTTCACACAAAGAAGCTTCTTCCAGATTCTTATGCACTATGTTCTCCATGACACACTTTGCTGAGTGGGAGAAGCAAAGGACAAGTGGGGGTATAAGAGAGACCACACCTTAGCTGAAGTGATTCAAATTATCTCTGCGTGCAACTAACCTGTAGTTCTTTTCTTTTCTTGCTTATCTCACCATGCTCTTTCTTCTGAACCTTCCTTTCCTTACAGGAGAAAGAAGAGGTTGGGAGTTGCTTGCTAGCAGCATGCTTGCACTCAGAGCTGGTGTTGTACTTTTACATTGTGGTTGCCAGGCAATGGCTACAAGCTGACTCCAAAGCAGTGGGAAGCAACTAGGCTGAATACTAATCAATGAAGCAGTAATGTTTCCATCCCTGGTGTTCACAAAAGAAAGTTGTCTTCTAAAACTAGCACCAACTACAGTTTAGATTATTGTTTGTGTACAAAAAAAATTGAAAGGTAAAATCTCAGGCTCCTGAGCCTGAGGAAGTTTAAGAGTTATTACACTGTGAACCCATGGGGTTTCAAAATACTCATTTGTACAGCAGTGATTTACAGCTACTGCAAATATGGCCAACCCCACACTATGATTCAGTCATCTTCTTATTTGTGAACTGAACAATAGGGGTGGGAAGAGTGAAGCTTGGTGGTAAAATCTGCTAACCTGCATGCTAAAGCATTTAACATGAACTTCTTGGGGGCACAGGCAACAGGTGGTACACAATTCAATAGCAAGCAGCAGTACCAAACTGAAAGACCTAATGACAGCTTAGCAACTAGTTGCACTAGGTGGGGCAGGGGCTAACTCTGAGGAAGGAAGGGGCTTTTCTAGAACAATATCTTCTCATAGGCTACAGTTAATATTTCACTTCTCTTGCCTCTGGAATGACTCAATGGAGCCAGATGGCACTTTTCAGGTGCAGGATTTGGCCTTCCTATAGCTCATCTCTCCATAGTGAGATAAAGAAGAAAACTTTTATGCTGTTATACATTAAATCCCACAGTTAGACTGCACTTACAAACACAGCTCACTGTCCCTATTTAGGTCCACTGGGTCATTTTTACTAAGTTTGTAATGATTCTCTTAAGACTGGACTCTTTAGCCTTACTCTCTTTGTATCTGGGTTTCCTTATAGGTGTCCCAGGGCTACATGTTAGCCCAAAATGTGGGTGACTCATGGGTCCACCCACAATGCCAGTGCCTTCATGTGACAGTAGGGAATTAATTAGCTCAAAATTAGGAGGCCTGCAAGGGGGAAGTAACTTAACAAGATCTTTCCATCAATGTTTACGGTGCCCAGCAGGAAAAAACCAGTCAGAGATTCCAAAATGTAAACTAAAAATGTGTTTTATTGAAAGAATCACACAAGCACTCAACAGATTAAAGTGCTCACACACTCACACAAGAGCTAACTGAAGGGAAAAGGGAGGAAAGTTGTGGATAGAGGAATTTTAGGGTTTGGGTGATAATTACCAGTCTGGAGACCAGCAAAGAAGGTAGCGATGAGGCTTAGGTCTGCACCTAAGGACAGTTCTCATTCAGCAATCAGGGTGACAGCATGGCATTCAGCAAGGTGGGGGACTGGACTGAATTGCTCAAAACTGAGAGTTTTTATCCCCAAAAACTAACCTGCAGGTATGCGTTTGAATGGCTCTCCAGGTCCGTGGACAATGGAAGTTGCAACACAAAGAATGGGGTCCAGATGGAGTTAATGGTCTTAGTGTTTAGGTGACAAAGAGGTAATGGCTATTGTAATAGCTCTGTATTGTGGAGAGGTTTGGGGGACAATGCAGGGGAATGTCCAGGTGTGAGAAAAAAGGGTTGAAACAATCACTGTTTGGTTGGAACTTCCTTTTCATGCACAGAGATGTTCCAGCTTCATCTTACCCCTATTATCTCCAGAGTTGCTTGGTAATCCGCCTGACAATGACTTCAGTGTGCCTAGAGGGAATGTTGGCTGACCTGCTTTGCAATCACACATTTTCAGTCAGTAATTTTCCTCTGTCCAGATTGACCTTCCAGTCACCTCAGGTTCCATTTTATATCAATGCCAATCAATGTAGTTGCCAATTAAATAATATTTTCCAATTAAACCATACCAATCTTGCAGGTGTGCGAGGCCATAAAAACATGTTGCCCCTGGGTCCTTTTTTGAGGCCCTGGAGTTTTCCAGGAGTCCTCAGAAAAACTCCCAACACCCCCATGCAATTAAATGTTTGGACTGAAAATGTGTCAAACAACTTTAACCACAACAATAGTATGTTGGTTTGAGTCTTTTTGCTCCCTATTACTCCCACATTCTGGGGAGAAAAGATCGGCAAGTTTATGCCAAAACCCAAAATCAGAAATAATGTTATATCCCTTTCAATCGTGCTAGGAGTGATGCCCATAGGGGAGAGATGCAGTGAGATGGGCCCTGCCTGCTTCTGTGGTTGTCTACCTCTGCCTTACAGGTTGGATCTTCCCTGATGCAGACAGCTCTGTACAGAGTAGATTATAGATTAAATTACTCTAGAGAACTGAATTAGATTTAGTATGCTAAACGTATGCTGTAGTTTTCCAGATGGCTATTTTTTTAATTCAGGTAATAATAATAATAATAATAGTAGTAACAAGAAGAGGGAGAAGGAGAAAGAGAAGGAGAAGAAGTTTTATTTGTTACCCGCCTCTCTCCAAGGGTCAAGGTAGCATACAGAATAGATGGAATTAAAAACTGTGGTTAAAATACACATAGAGTAATGAATACCAAAATACTATAATTAAAATATATCATAGTTAAAAGTACAATTAAAATACAGTTAAAAGTATGAGTAAATTACGATTAAAAGCACAATTAAAACCAGACTGGGTAGACCTGCTAGAAGGGATAAGTCTTTAGTACGTTCTTAAATTTGACCAGCATATTTTGCTGTTGAATCTCTTCCAGCAGGTCATTCCATAGTCTAGGGGCAGCCTATGAGAAGGTCCTCTGAGTGACTGTTGCCAGTCTAGTCCTGGCTGGTTGAAGTGAATGGCTCCCAGAGGACCTGAGTCTACAGGGCGGATTGTATGGGAGGAGGCGATCCTGCAGGTAACTTGGACCCAAACCATGTAGGGTTTTAAAGGTAGTAATTGACACTTTGCACTTTACCCAGAAACTAATTGGCAGCCAGTGGAGTGATTTTAATATTGGTGTGATATGTTCACTCCTTGCTGTACCTGTAATCAATCTGGTTATGTGTTTACATGCGTGGCAACCAAACTCCTATTGTTCTGAATGCCATTACCATCTTTGCATGTTTGTCTATATATTCCTCAAAGGTTTTTTTTTTTACATTTATTAATGAATTTTTTAAAGGAGGCATCTGTTCAATTGTGTGAGAATTAACACATGTCTGTGTTAATGTATGGGTATCTGTGCTACTGTACAAATTAAGTATATCAATCAGTTGATCTTTATTACGGTCTATGACCAGTAACATAAAAGGAGAAGCATACAACAAGACTAACTAAAATGAATGGGCAAGACAAGGAATAAACAGATTACTCTTCCATGTTGGGGAGGGTGCTGCCTTGTGCATGGCTTGCTGAATTGTACATGCAACTGCACTGAATTTAGTGACACTGAAAATAATTGAAGCATTTTCATCAAAGAGGAGGAAGGGAACACAAAAAGAATCTTAACCTCCTAGCCATTTAATTAAGGTAGATTCAATGAAGGTTTTATTAATATCATGATAAAGGAGGCAACAAAGAAGAACACGGGCGACTGATTCAGCTCCCCTGAGCAGCAAAGACACACGTGATCAGAGAAGGGGGTTCTCCAAAATCCTCCCGCCAGCACAGCTAAGAGGAGAGAATCAAAGGCCCTCTAATGTTTATGAACTGAGAGTGCTGAAATTTGTTGATTTATTCACAAAAGGTCATAGAATCACAGAGTTGGAAGAGACCATAATGGCCTTCGAGACCAACACACTCAAAGCACTCTCAGCAAACCACCCTCCAGCCTGTTTAAAAACTTCCACCTTCAGTTAATTAATTAGTATTAGCATTCA
This sequence comes from Iguana delicatissima, assembly GCA_948472985.1. Lineage (NCBI taxonomy): Eukaryota > Metazoa > Chordata > Lepidosauria > Squamata > Iguanidae > Iguana > Iguana delicatissima. The sequence continues at coordinate 19,317 of CAOKZL010001106.1, read as the reverse complement.
GTTAATTAGCATGGTATTGGTAATTTGCCCCAAGAGCATTTTGATATTTAAAATCTAAGATGCATTGCTTAATTGTTGCTTAAATGTATACTTAAACGTGATGAAGTTTGTACCATCCCCAGACCTTTCAATATAATCTTGCTCTTCTGAGATGATTGTTATCCACACTGCTCTCTGTCAAGTGACAAGAAAAATGTCAATAGCTTGACAATATCACAGCCATGTAGTATCTCACAAACCCATTTTAGAGCTGCACATTGCAATAAATGAAGCGATAATGTCAAAAAGGGCAACTACTTGTTATTATTGAACTTTCTTAGATATTTCAGAAGGAATGTTCTGTATTTCTGTTCTGAAGCCTCAGATATTGCCTCCACCTCCTAACGTTGGGAATGCACAACACTGTAACATCTGGATATGTATTGTCATAGGTGTTACAAATATGTTGAAGACCAAACAGAATTCTGTTCTAATGCAAGCTGTAATATGGTCCGATCTAAAGCGTATTTTTCTTTATAGGTTTTCCTCCTTACCAAAGAATTTTACCCTAAATACAAATATACACTGTTTTTTAAAAAAATCAAAACCCCATTAAAAACTTATGTCATAAAATGTGAAAAAGAATATGAACCAGCTGCAGAAAATCAAGACAGTCCAAGTAATGGAAGTTATTTATCTTACTTCAACATTTGTACCAAAAACAAAGTTGTTTTCTAAACAAATATTTGGGTTAAACCTTACTGATATTACATCCCTTACCATTATAGAACTAACCACTACTGTTTAGAGACACCTACAGGCTTTCCTCACTTATCTGACAGGTTAGGGACTGTCAGAAAACCGAACTGGTTGAAAAGCAGAATCCATGTACTTTACTGGAGAAGCATGAAGGACTTATGGCAGCTCACTTGGGACTGACTGCACAGATGCTGCTTGCAAAGTCTCTCAGTTGCCTTAGCATCCTTTCAGCTTACTTTGCAAGCAGCACAGCCATGGAAGTGGTTCCAAGTGAGCCCTCAAAGGCAAGAAGAACTGAGGAAATAGTGGTGCCCCACTGAATTTATGAAACTTGTCCTTGCTTTGGACGCATCAAAGAAAAAGCTGTCAGATAACATGGCATCAAAAGATGAAGATTTTCTGTAGAAATGATAGTTCCATAAGTAATGTATGTCTTATCAACCACATTTCATTAAGGAACATGTGTTTGCTGCTCATAGGAAATTCCCTCTTACATTATTTGAAAACAAAACTTACTGTCCAATTCTTCAGCAGCAGAAAAAATGAAAAAATTTCTCTTTCTATTGCCTGAAGCTGGGCGGGGGCAACTATATGCTCAGAAATATCTCTGCTAGAACGGAGATTGCACATTTTACTGTTCTCTCACATCAACCATTCAGTTAGCATGCAAAATATGACTTTATATCAGATGAAAGGGGTTAGTTCAATCTTTTTATCAGTTTTCTTTCTCATAAAGAGAGAAAATATATGAGCATTCAAACAATATCCCTATGAAACAGCCAAAATTTGAAGTGGTAGAATCTTGGGAGAACACTATCATGTACTAACATCACCACTTGTTCTGAGTACTAACAGTTTACATAGATAGATCTGGGTGTTTGGATGGGAACGCTCATATTCCTCCTCTGAATTCCTTGTGGTCCTGTGACTCACTGGCAAGCCAGGCTGTTCACAGTACTTTTTGATTACTCACCTTACTGATGACTCAGAGTTTAGAAACCACATATTAAATAGTTAAAAAAAATAATGAGAGAGAGAGTCATTTTTGTTGTATACTGGGTATTGTTTCCAAAGATATATTTTTGGATGACGTAATCTCTAATTTCCATAAAATAAATGTTTAAGAAGAAGAAAAAATATTTTCTCTACAGCAATCGTTTCAGAAGAGACAAACCTATGGTACAAGAGAATCCTTGGTATGATGTGTGGAACGGGGGATGCAAGCTCTCAGGTGCTGCTAGAGACAGTGGGTAGAATCAAGCTACAATATAATTCTGAAGAAATCTGACAGCAGCTTTCAGTGGGTGGTGGACTGCACCCTTGCATATGATAGCTTGGACGCACATTTTTTCCATGTGATACTAGAAATACTGGGTAGGGTAGAGGATCTGCCAATTACAATGATGCGTACTTTTCCTCCTTCCCTTCCCTTCCCCTCCACATTTTTGTCGTCCAAGTAAGGAGCAAAATTTCAAACTGAGAAGGCCTTTCAAGACTAAATCTGAGCAGTGGTCAGTGATATATGGTATGTGGGCTGCTTCAAATGAAAACAGATTGAGCCAGGCACAATTCATACCAATGGGAATGTTTTACCACCAGTCATAAAAGTCACAGCACACTTCTATGCAATATCTACTCACGAGTAGGCCCTGGAGGACTGGATGACCCCGGGAGCAATACAGAAGGCCTTTAGAGACCAGATGCAGTCACAGGCTACCCAATTTCCACTTCTGCTATATACTTTGAACACTGGATATTTCCATTAAAACCATAGAATCACAGAAACATAGAGCTGAAAGAGACCACAATGGCCATCAAGTCTAACATCCTGCTATGTAGGAACACACACTCAGAGCACCCCCAGCAAAGGTCCATCCAGCCTCTGTTTAAAAACCTCCAAAGAAGGTGACTCCACCACACTCCAAGGCAACACATTCCACTGTCAAACAGCTGACTGTCAGGAAGTTTTTCCTGATGTTTAGGTGAAATTTCTTTTCCTTTAGTTTGAATCCACTGTTCTTTGTCCTAGTCTCTGGAGCAGCAGAAAACAGGCTTGCTCCATCTTCAATATGACATCCCTTCAAATATCTAAACATGGCTATCATGTCAACTTTTAACCTTCTTTCATCAGGCTAAACATTCCTAGATCCCTAACCACTCCTCATAGGGCATGGTTTCCAGACCCTTCACCATTTTGGTCACTCTCGTCTGGACACATTCCAGCTTGTCAATTTCCTTCTTGGATTGTGGTGCCCAGAACTGGATACAGTATTCCAGGTTAGGTCTAACCAAAGCAGAATAGAGTGGTATTATTACTTTCCGTGATCTCGACACTATACTCCTATTGATGCAGCCTAGAATCATACTGGCTTTTTTAATTGCCGCATCACACTGCTGACTCATGTTCAGCCTGCAGTCCACTAAGACTCATAGATCCCTTTCACGTGTACTGTTTTCAAGCCAGGTGTCACCCATCCTGTATCTGTGCATTTAATTCTTCCTTCCTAAGTGTAGTACCCTACATTATTCTCAGTTGAAATTCACTGTGTTACTTTTGACCCAGCTCTCCAATCTGTCAAGGTCATTTTGAGTTCTGATCCTGTCCTCTCAGGACATTAGCTATCCTTCCTAATTTGGTGTCATCTGCAAATTTGATGAGCATGCCCTCTGTTCCATCATCCTAGTCATTGATAAAGATGTTGAAAAGCACTTGGCCCAGGAGAGAACCCTGTGGCACCCCACTAGTCACTTCTTTCCAGGATGGAGAAGACCCATTGATTTGGCATCCTTTGTGTTCGACCACTCAGCCAGCTACAAACGCACCTAACAGTAGCTTTGTCTAATCCCCATTTTACTACCTTCTTTGCAAGAATATCACGGGGAACTTTGTCAAAGGCCTTACTGAAATCAACATGCACTATATCCACAGCATTCCCTTCATCCACCAAGCTTGTAACTCTATCAAAAAAGAGATCAGTTTAGTCTGGCAGGACTGTCTGTTTAATGATCTGTTCTAGGACCTTTCCTGGTATTGATGTCAAACTGACTGGGCGGTAATTGTTTGAGTCCTCTTTTTTCCCCTTTTTGAAAATGGGGACAACATTTGCCCTCCTCCAGTGTGCTGGGGCTTTTCCTGTTCTCCAGGAACTCTCAAGGATTACTGCCAGTAGTTCTGAAACTACTTCTGTCAGTTCTTTTAATACCCTTGGATGTAGTTCATCTGGCCCTGATAACTTGAATTCATTAAAAGTAGCTAGGTACTATCTCTTTACCTATTCTGTGCTGCATTTCCCCTATTACATCATCTGTTCCATTTTCTCCAGGCTAAACACTATTTTTCTTTTCAGAGAAGACTGAGAAACCCCCAGGCCATGTGAATTTGTTTACTGCATCTCTCCTGACCAAAAAACAGACAACTTGCTGATGGTGATGGTACCCATAGAATCACAGAACTGGAAGGGGCTTTGTGGATGAGGGAGTCCAATCCCCTGTTCAAAGCAATCTCCAGCTAGCAGTGGTTCTCAACCTGTGGGTCCCCAGATGTTTTTGGACTTCAGCTCCCAGAAGCCCTGAGCATTGACCATAGTGGCTGGGGCTTCTGGGACCTGAAGTCCACAAACATCTGAGGCCCCACAGGTTGAGAACCACTGAGCTAGAGCATCCCCAGCAGGTAGCTGTCCAGCCTCTTTCTGAAGATGTCTAGAGAAGGAGACTACAAAACCTCTCTAGATAATTGGTTCCATTCCTGAACCGCCTTCACTGTCATGATGTTTCTTCTAAGGTTCAATCAAAATCTACTCTTCTGTAACTTAAAACCATTAGAGCTAGTTCTACTCTCTGAGGTATCAGAGAATAAGCTTGTACCCTCCTCTTTGTGGCAGCTAATGAGGTTTTTAAAGAGTACGGTTATGTCACCCCTCAGTCTTCCCTTCACCATGCAGAACATGCTCATTTCCCTCAATCTTTCCACATGTTTTGTTCTCCATACCTCTTATCATCCTTGTTGCCCTCCTCTAAACTCACTCCAACTTGTCTCTATCTTTCTTAAAATGAGGCACCCAGAACTGAATACAGTACTCCAGGTGAGGCCTAACCACCACAGAATACAGTGGGACCAACACTTCCCTTGACTTGGAAACTATGGTTCTATTTGTCCTGTCCCACAGTCATGAATTCTAGCATTACATGGTCATGACCCCCCTAAAGTACCAACTGCTTTGATTCCAGTGACCAACTGCTCCCGATTGCTTAGGATCAAGTCCAGGATTGTTGGACTTGATTATGGCCCTTTCCACACGAGAAGAGGAATCCGCGTAGTGACGGTTCCGGGCGGTTTGAACCGGGTTTTTTTGTATCCGCGCTAATGCGCGCTCTCTATTCATACGTCTTATGTTTGATCCGGCTTAGCGCGGTTTCAGAGATCCACACGTTGCCGTCCTGACCACCCCCGCTATTAACATAACCCCGCCCACTATGGCTGTGATAGGCTGTCCACGCCCACGGCCCACCCCCCGTTCATCTCAGGGGCGAATCAGCGCGTATCTGCGCTTCCAAACAAGTGAGCAAGAACGTGATTGCGCGGATCAGGGGGAAAAGAAACACTTTTTTTCCGGTTTTTAAAAAGCACGTGCAAGCACAGTTGGAGACGTTTCTAAACGGATTGACGTGTGGAACTTGGAAATTAAAGACGACTCAGCGCGCTTTAAGGTATGGAAGACCTCCGTCAGAAATCGCGCTACAGTGCGCTAAAGCGTTTTATTACCCCCGTGTGGAAAGGGCCTAAGAAGATAGGCAAAGACAGTGGTTCTCAACCTGTGGGTCCCCAGATGTTTGTGGACTTCAGCTCCTAGAAGCCCCAGCCACTATGGTCAATGCTCAGGGCTTCTGGGAGCTGAAGTCCTAAAACATCTGGGGACCCACAGGTTGAGAACCACTGGGCAAAGAGAAGAAGCCAAACCAAATTGTTTTTTTATATTTATATAAACTGAGAGGTTATAATCATTCAAGAGACAGGTGGCAGTTCAAGAGACACATGGCTGTGGCTTAGTCATGCAAACTTCTAAATCAGCTCCTTACAACACCAGGTAGGGCTGACAAACACACTTTTCTGAAAACATGAGAACAAATGCCAGTGGAAAACATTGAGAAAGATGAACCAGTTGCCTGCCTCAGTATCAGACATCTTCATGTATTCCTATCCTCCACTGCTGTTCAGAGTAATGAGAACAAAAGTCAACCAAAAATTAGAAAATACCACTCCCATTTGGTGATGAATTTAAAGGCAAGATGAGAAAGAAAGAAAGAAAGAAAGAAAGAAAGAAAGAAAGAAAGAAAGAAAGAAAGAAAGCAAGCAAGCAAGCAAGCAAGCAAGCAAGCAAGCAAGCAAGCAAGCAAGCAAGCAAGCAAGCAAGCAAGCAAGCAAGCAAGCAAGCTGATTGCTCCATAGAGTGACTGAGTAACTCCAAGCCTCTTTTTAGCCCAAGAGATCTTATTTTCTTTTATGCACGGCATAGCGATGTGACACATCCAATTTCTAGGTCTTCACTTTTCTTTCCATCTAACTCCAAGGAGCCATTTGGGGGCTGAACTGGTGACTGCTACCAGTAATGGACTGCATGAGGGTGAACAAACTGAAATATAATCTGGACTAGACAAAGGTGCTCCTGGTCAATTGAAATGCAGCTCAAGGAAGAGAGAGGAGGCCTGAGTTTTTTGGGACCATGTTTCTCCTGAAGCCTCATGTTCCCAGCTTCGATGTAGTCCTCACCTCAGCCTTGAGCCTGGATATGGCTCGCAGATACCCTTTTTTCACAGTGGCCAGGGTGCATTTGCACAGTTACAAGTGTGCCAGCTGTGCCCAACCCTAGAGATGTCAGATTAGGCCAACGTGACAGATACCTTGATTACGTTCTGCCCGTGATTACTGTACACTATTTTGGGCTGCTTCAAAGAAGTGTTCAAAGACTTCAGTTGGTCAAAAATGCTGGAGCATGCTGATTGTGGCTAGTTACAAGGAAAATATATTTCTGTACTTGTGACTGGTCTATTTTTTGGCACAATTCAAAATACAGGTTATGGTTTTATACAGTCCCATACAGCTTGGATCCATGATATCTGAAAGACTATACCTCTCTATATTAGCTGCCTGTGTCTTGAGATCCTCATGAGGCTGTCCACTTTGTATCTTGTAGCACTACAAGCATTTTGAGCGGCAGGGCCTTCTTGGAGGCTTCTCCCAAGCTGTGAAAATCCTCCCACAGGAGGCTTGGCTGGCCTCCTCTCTGCTGTTATTCCTCTCTTAGGTAAAGGCCTTTTTGTTTAAATGATTGCTGTGGAAACATCTTTTAAAGGTTAGTGCTGCACTTTTCTCCTCATTGTTATGTTTTAAATGCTGTTAAACTTTTTAAAATCCATGCCCACACTATTACTCACCAGTCTAATGTTATTACCCATATTCAGACAGCTCATCTGAAGCATATCCCAAATTATCTAGCCCAAAGAATCACAGAATTATAGACTCATAGAGTTGGAAGAGACGCAAAGGTCACTCAGTCCAACCCCCTGCCATGCAGGAAAAGCACCCCCAACAGATGGCCAGCCAGCCTCTATTTAAAAACCTCCAGAGAAAGAGACTCCACCCCATACTCAGGCAGTTCCACTGTTGAAATTCTCTTACTATCAGGAAGTTCTTCCTCACGTTTAGATGGAATCTCTTTTCCTGAAGTTTGAAGCCCTTGCTTCATGTCCTAGTTTCAATGATTTTTTCTTATATGAAATTTCATTGTGAGTACAAATGAGCAAATATTTATTCATTTTTAGGTTTCTATACTACTTTTTTTATCAGTGAGGTTGAAATATGAAAATCATTAGGAAGGATATCTTTGCTGCATTTGGCAAAATATGGCTGGAAGATATGAGAAGCAAATTTGATTCATGTAGTATAGCTGTTTCTACAGAGCATGTTGAGCAGATAAAAGAGCAGAACTGTGCAATGATAACACTGGACTGGAAAAATTAAGCACAGCTGGAAAGAAGAGTCTTCCAATATACTTTAAAGTTGTGCATTTTTGGGATGTTTTCTTTGATTCTTCTTTTATGAAATTTTGTATGTCTGTGTGTATGTATGCATGTGTGTGCGTGCATGTGCATATGTGCACATACCATCAAGTCACTGGTCAACTCACAGTGACCTCAGGAATTTCATAGAGTTTTCTTAGGCAAGGGATACTGAGAGGTGGTTTTGCCAGTTCCTTCCTCTAAAATAGAGTCTACTGCATCTGGTATTTGTTGACAGTCTCCCATCCAAGTATTAACCACGGCTGACCCTGCTTAGCTTCCAAGATCAAATGCAATCCGGTGCCTTTAAAATACTGAAGCAGCTTTTAAGAAGGAGACCAATGGTGCCAAATTGCACGCTTTAAAAATGCAAAGGGTAATCTAATTTGGAAGATTTTTTAAAAAGCAATGTCTTCTAGTTGAGGGAATATACTCCTTTAACAAACTTCTTTAACTCTAGTCCAATTATGTAGATATTCCATTAAATATGTCCCTGAGAAGACAGTCAACTACAACTGGCAAGTCTTTCACATTATTCCATAAGAACCCAGCCAAGAATTCATAGCATAGTCCTTGCCTAAATAAAACTGAAGAAAAGACAAAAAGATGAGCTATTCTCCTGCCAGCCAATGTTAGGCATCAATTTCAATGGAATACAAAACAGAATCAAACCCAGCCAAAAAGCCACCATACTTTCCACATGTAGTCCACACTCTTTGTGTGAAGTCAATTATACTTTTTTTTTTAAAAAAAATCTGTTTATATTAAAAAGATTAATTAAAAAAACACAAAATAGATGAGTTTAGAATAGATTTACAAAAAGTTACAAAAAAGAAATTACATATACTATAGAATAACATAGTAACATAAATACTATTCCTAATATTATTACTATATACCCATATATAAACAAATAAATTAAGGTCAACTATACTTTAAAAGGAAGATGAATAGTTATTGTTTCAATGCTAGAATTAGATAATACTTTTGTTTGACTTTAAGAATTCTTTTAACAGTACTATAAGGCAGTGTTATTCGAACTGATAGTCCATAGCTTGTTGCTAGTCAATGAGTCCATTGGATGCAGGCCCACAGTGTGTTTCCAGGGCCATTTCCGCACTAGATTGTTATAGTGCTATTATTCCACTTTCAGCATCCTATGGAATCCTGGGGTTTGCAACAGTCTAGTGTGGAAATGGCCCAGGAAAGAAAGACACAGATGTAGCATAAGTGTAGTACAGATCCCTGTCACACTGGAAAAAGAACTGCCAGTTTGCCAAGCCCTGGACAACTTGTAATGCACAATTCTGCTCTGAGGTAGCCAGCAGTGTTTATTTGTGATAAGCAAGCAACACAGCACACTTCCCCAAAGTTACTGAGATTAACACATACACGGCAATCATAGATTTTATATTTTCTTATACAAGTTTAGGCACATAAAGCTGTGATTGGAGAGGATCATCAATTAGACATCACCTTGCAATGTTAGACAATTCCCAGACTTTCAGTTGTTTCACCCTCTTTCATCCCTCAAGCAAGAACATGTTTGCGGTCCCTCATCTCTGAGCATTTCCAGTTCTTGCAACATCTTTTGGTGCTTTTGTTTCCCCCCTCTCTGATCTTCTCCCCCACAGTACACGGAGCCATAAAACAATTAGCCATGTGATACTTTCAAACACATACACACACAAGCTTCAAACAAATACAACATCACAATCAACAATTGGCTTGCAATACTTTGTACTGCTCTAACTAAAATCTACCCTTTCCCTACACTGGCTATGCAATAGATAGACAGACAGACAGACAGACAGACAGAGACAGATCTTCAGTGAATACAGTATGATAGGAGTCACACATCTTGATGCAGTCCATCAAAGCAGATAGCTTAAGAAGCATTGCTGCAAGGTATTATTTTCATACTCCTCTAGAAACATTCAGAAATTACCAATTAGAATGGCAGAGAAGGAGATGCTATATTTATATCATCATATCACTGATTGAATCTAGAAGTTGTTAAGGAATTACATACATTGTAATTAAAGCATAGGAAAGAGAACTAGCCAAGATATTTTGCTATCCATTGCTTGCAGAACTGGGACTTTCTACTCCTCCTCCTCTGGCTACAGTAATCTGTGGCACCAAAATCGTACAGAAGGTTTCCCAGGGCACCAGAACAGATTTTTAGGGGACATGGGAGCCTGCACAAGGAAAAAGAGAAGCAGTAGGTTCCATTCAACGTAAAGTAATAGAGTCCGCCCTCCACAGGCGGTCCAGATGGTGGGATAGAATTCAGTTTCATTTAGAACATGTTAGAACATAGAACATATTAGAACAGATTGAACATATTTAGTAGGAAAACACTCACTCTTAACATTTAATTAAAAAACTGAATTTATCACAGGGGTGTTGAAGCAGATGTTTTTGTTTCTGCCAGGAGAAATGCAAAAGCATTTTAAGTGTTAGGGAACAGCTGTGACCTAAATGCACCCCCCACAAAGAAAAACACTAAAACTCTCAAATGGATGCTATTTTACAAGTAAGGTGTCACTCCGCATTTGAATTAATGAAATTAAAAACTAGAAGTCTGGAACATAGGCCCTTTCCACATGAGGCGAGGAAATCGCGCTGTGACGCTACTGGCCGTTTTTTTCTGTATCTGCACTAACGCGGACTTTAATTTACGAAGTTCCATACAGCTCTAGCGTGAACCCGTCTAGCGTGTGTTAATAGATCCACATGATTTTCTCATGGCCACTCCCGTTAGTCTCCTTACCTCGCCCCCTTCAGCTGTGATTGGCTGCTTTTTTTTAAAAAAATGGCTCCGTGCGTCATTACGTACGTGCGCACGTACGCACAGCCACCTAGGTCCTCTCATGATGCCTCCCTCCCTCCGCCCCTCCCTCCCTTTAGCCTTGAGTTATTTTTAGCTTGAGAGCTTTTCCCTGCCCATTCTTTCTGCTGTTTTCTGCTGGCTTTGCAATGGAAGAAGAGGGGATGACCAACGTTGCCAGGGTCCCACTGCTCCGAAAGATACCGTGAATACAGGGGTTTAAGTGCTAGACTACAGAAGACCAGAGTTCAGATCCCCACTTAGCCGTGGAAACCAACTGGGTGACCTTGGTCAAGTCACATTCTCTCAGCCTCAGAGGAAGGCAATGTTGGCACACCTTGCCATTAATCAATTTTCGGATGGAGACGTACGCCTTCGTTTTAGCTGGGGAGGGAAGCGGTTGGGTCACTTGCAACAGAGGCTGTTACACCCACCCACCCTCCGCCCCCACCGGGATTCGGTCCAGGGGTGACCACATGCCACTCTCTCCAGACGCTGGACTGCAGCTCCCAGCATTCTTCTCTATGGCCAGTTGGTTTGGGGCTGCTGGGAGCTGCAGTTCGCCAGAGGGGCACCCGCACCTGCAGAGGGGCACGCATCCTTCCCCTGCTTCTCTGGATGCCTCCGTGGCGCTGTCAAAGCGTGCCCCGCCCAGAACTACACTTCCCGGCATGCTTTGGGAAGAGGGCGATGATGTCTCCCGGGTCTTCCGAAGACGGAGCGGCGCGGCAACCAATGGAGTGCCCGGCGTGGCGCGGCTCATTCAATAGGTAGCGCCTGGGGCCGGTGGAGGTGGCCAGTGCAACACCCAGTGCCCCCAACCGGCTGGCCAGTCGTAAGGGATGCTGTGAGCTGGAGTCCAGCCACATCCCAACAGTCGCATGATTCCCACGGACACCGCAAGGGTGGGGATGCATGCGGTCCTCCAGATGGAGCTGTAGTGCAATGCCCAGTATCCATGGCCGGCAGGGGAATGCTGGGGATTTTCATCTGACAAAATCGAGGTGTTGGAAAGGATGTGAATCCCCCCTCCCTGACTCCTAATGTGCCGTCTGAAGTCAGATGAGGGGGACAGCCTGTCAGTCTTTGGACTACAATTCCCAGCAACTCCTATGTGGGATGATGGGAACTGCAGTCCAAAGACAACTGCAGGGGTCTATTTTCCCCATCTCTAGCTTATTTTTTGTATGGGGGAGGTAGTTCAGCTTGGGATTCCCCCCCCAATAAACCCTCTCTGATTTCAAAACAAGTTTTTAAAAAAAAAAATTTATTGGTATTTATGTTCTTGAGCTCTTCCCCCCCCCAAAAAAATTTCTGGTTTCAAAACAAGTTGAAATCTATTTCGTGTGAGGTATATAAGCAGCAGAGGCGGACACTGAGTGGCTCTCCAGACCTTGGGTTCCAATTCCAGGAGAAAGGCAGCCTACAAATATAATAAATAAATAAATTCAATAAACTTTGAATCCCCCCCAAAATAAAACCGTAATAAAAATGAAAAACTGATTAGTAAAAAGGGAAGAGAAAATATTGTAGGTCCCATACAGCATGCCAGCCAACACATAGAGGCTATTTTAAAAATAATTAAGGGGGATACGGGCGTGCTATCAGATCAGGCGAGAGACCAGGCAGTCTTTTGTTCTGATATGAGGAAGGAGAAAGCATTCAGCAGTCCCCCCGAAATATAAGCCCCCCAACAGCATATCCCCAGCCTCCAGAACTGCCAACAATTCCATGCGCACATGCAAAACTTATTTTAAACTGATAAAGATAAAAACATATTCATTTTGATCCAAACTACGTACCTGCACTCTTTTTTTCCTTTTTCTTGCTGTAGCTCCTAACCGCCTTCCGAGGAACAAAAAATGTCGCTGTCCTGTCCTTTGTGGAGGGGACCAACAGCTGAAGCTCTCCACGCCCACAGCCCGCCCTCTGTGGATCTTGTGCACGAATCAGCGCGTATCTGCGCTTCTACACAAATGAGCATGTACACTATAGTGCGCATCGGGGGGAAAAAACCACACTTTTCAAGGTTTTAAAAAACACGCGGTGCCACCACTTCCGGTCGCTTCTGAGCGGTTTGAGGTGTGGAGTGTCAAAATTATATACGACCCAGCGCACTGTACGGTTTGGAAGACCTCCGTTAGAGGTCGCACTGCCCTGTTTTAATTACCCCATGTGGAAAGGGCCATAGAAGCATATTTAGATACACAGTCTTGGAAATGAACAAGAAATATGTTTTCTTCACAGTTATAGAATCATAGAATCATAGAATCATAGAAATGTAGAGTTGGAAGAGACCACAAGGGCCATCCAGTCCAACCCCCTGCCATGCAGGAAAACCCTCAAAGCACTCCCGACAAGTGGCCATCCAGCCTCCGCTTAAAAACCTCCAAAGAAGGAGACTCCACCACACTCCGTGGCAGCACATTCCACTGTCGGACAGCCCTGACCGTCAGGAAATTCTTCCTGAGGTTCAGGCGGAATCTCCCCTCCTGCAGCTTGCATCCATTGCTCCTTGTCCTGGTCTCAAGAGCAGGAGAAAACAAGCCCGCTCCCTCCTCGACATGACATCCCTTCAAATATTTAAACATGGCTATCATGTCCCCTCTCAACCTTCTCTTCTGCAGACTAAACATACCTAGCTCTCTAAGTCTGTCCTCATAGGGCATGGCTTCCAGGCCCCTCACCATTTTGGTTGCCCTCCTCTGGACCTGCTCCAGCTTATCCATATCCTTCTTGAACAGAACTGGACACAGTATTCAAGATGAGGTCTAACCAAAGCAGAATAAAGTGGTACCAATACCTCCCTCGATCTAGACACCATACTCCTATTGATGCAACCAAGAATTGCGTTGGCCTTCTTGGCTGCCGCATCACACTGCTGGCTCATGTTCAGCTTGTGGTCTATGAAGACTCCTAGATCCCTTTCACACGTACTGTTAGCCAGCCACGTGTCCCCCATCCTATATTTCTGCATACCATTTTTTCTGCCTAAGTGTAGGACCTTACATTTTTCTCTGTTGAAATTCATTTTGTTAGCCTTGGCCCAGCTCTCCAATCTGTCCAGGTCCTTTTGAATTTTGATCCTGTCATCAGGCATATTAGCAACCCCTCCCAATTTGGTGTCATCTGCAAATTTGATCAGCGTGCCCTCTATTCCTTCATCCAAGTCATTAATGAAGATGTTGAACAGCACCGGGCCCAGGACAGAACCCTGTGGCACCCCGCTAGTCACTTCTCTCCAGGAGGAGAATCTGCCATTGGTGACCACCCTTTGGGTACGGTCAGTCAACCAGTTACAAATCCACCTGACAGTAGCCCTGTCCAGTCCACATCTTACTAGCTTCTTTGCAAGAATGTCACGGGGAACTTTGTCAAAGGCCTTACTGAAATCAAGATATACTATGTCCACAGCATTCCCTTCATCTATCAAGCAAGTAACTCTATCATAAAAAGAGATAAGATTAGTCTGGCATGACCTATTTTTGAGAAATCCATGTTGACTTTTCGTAATTACGGCATTGTTTTCTAAGTAATTAGAAACTGACTGTTTGATGATCCGCTCCAGGATCTTTCCAGGTACTGATGTCAGGCTGACTGGGCGATAATTATTTGGGTCCTCTTTTTTCCCTTCTTGAAGATGGGGACAACATTTGCCCTCCTCCAGTCTGCCGGAACTTCTCCGGTCCGACAAGAGTTTTTAAAGATTATAGCAAGAGGTTCCGCAATGACCTCTGCTAGTTCTTTTAAAATCCTAGGATGCAATTCATCTGGCCCTGGAGACTTGAATTCATCCAGTGTGGCCAGGTATTCCTGTACTACCTATCTATCTATTCTGTGCTGCATTTCCCCCACTTCCTCACCTGCTCCCCAACCGCCAGGTTGAGTGTTTTTATCCTTTTGGGAAAAAACTGAGGCGAAGAAGGTGTTGAGGAGTTCTGCCTTTTTTCTTCCTCCTGTTATTAATTCACCATCTTCCTTGCGCAGTGACCCTATCATCTCCTTCTTTTTCCTTTTGCTGCGGACGTATTTAAAAAAGCCCTTTTTATTGTTTTTAATGTGTCTGGCCAGCCTAAGTTCGTTCTGTGCTTTAGCCTTTCTGACCTTCTCCCTACATCTCCTGGCTACTTGCTTATAATCTTCTTTGGTGATTTCCCCCTTCTTCCATTTCCTGTACATGTTTTTCTTAATACTTAGCTCAGCTGAGAGCTCTTTAGTCAACCATTCCGGTTTGTTCAGATGCCTTCCATTTTTCCTCCTTAATGGCACAGTTTTAGCCTGTGCCTTCAGTACCTCCTTTTTAAAGAACTCCCATGCATCCTGAACTCCTTTCTCATTGACTATTCTTGACCATGTGATTTCAGCCAGCAGCTCCTTCAGTTTATGAAGGAGGATTTGAAAAAGGAACACTTACCTAAACTGCAAGACACAACTAATAATAAATGGGGAGAAGATGGCTCCTATAGAGATAAAAAAGGGTACCCGTCAGGGGTGCCCATTATCACCCTTACTTTTTATAATAACACTAGAAGTTCTTCTAAGGAAAATAAGAAAAGAAGGGGAAATAAAAGGAACTAAAATAAAAGGATGGGAGTACAAATTGCAAATGTACGCAGATGACTTGGTGATCTTTCTTGAAGAGCCCAAAACAAGTGTAAAGAAAATGATAGAAGTATGTAATGAATTTGGAGAATTGGCCGGTTTCAAAATTAGTAAAGAAAAAACAAAGATATTGACTAAAAACATGAGAAAGGAAGAGATTGAAGATTTGATGTTGATGACAGGATTTAAAGAGGAGAAGAGGATTAACTATTTTGGAATAACAATTACGAAGCAGAACAATGAACTATATGAAAATAACTATGCGGCAAAATGGAAAGAGATTAAAAGAGATTTACAGAACTGAACAAAACAAAGCATATCTTTATTGGGAAGAATGGCAACAATTAAGGCGATGATACTACCGAAGATGAACTATTATTTCAGAATTTACCAATAATCATCAACACTAGATGCTTTCAGGACTGGAAGAAGGATCTACCACATTTTATCTGGGGAGGAAAAAAGCCGAGGATAAGATGGAAAACATTGACCAATTAAAAAAAAAAAAAAGGAGAAGGCTGTGGTTTACCTGACTTGAAACTGTATTTTTACGCGAATGGAATGACCTGGAAAAAGGACTGGATAATGCTGAGGAGTGATGGAATACTAAATTTAGAAGGTGCTGATCTTTGGTTTGGGTGGCATGGATACCTCTGGTATAATAAAGCAAAGGTGGACAAAGATTTCATGAACAATTATATCAGACGACCTTTACTTGAAATCTGGAAGATATGGAAAAGGAAATTGTACTCCAGAATACCACTTTGGGTCTCACCTCATGAGGCGTTATATGGGAAATGGAAAGACTCAACAGAAAGATGGATAACTTATACAGACTTAGTTGTAAATCAAAGACAACAAGTTCAGCGTATTAAAACAAGAGAACTAATAAATGAAGGATGTAACTGCCAATGGTACTTGTATATTCAGCTAAAAGAAAGACTAAAAATGGATCAAAAATTGGAAGGATTGGAAACAAATACTCAACTAAATGAATTTGAAAAAATAATATTTGAGAAAAAAGAGCATCAAACTTCTCAATTCTATAAGTTCATGTTAGACCAAGAATTAGAAGCTGAAGTGATAAAAGACACAATGATTGCTTGGGCATGGAACAGAGGACATGAAACTCAGCTAGAATAATGGGAGAGGAGTTGGGAAAATACTCAAAAATTTATCTTGGCACAAAACTTGAAAGAGAACCATCTTAAAATGTTATATAGATGGTACCTGGACCCGGAGAAGCTGAGCAAGACATATAAAATTAAAGAGACGAAATGCTGGAAATGTAAAGAAGAAAATGGTACTTTTTATCACATGTGGTGGCAATGTACAAAAGCAAGAAGATATTGGAAAAAGATTCATAAAATGATAATAGAAATATTACAAATAAAAATACCTTTAACATCTGAAATTTTCTTATTAAATATGCTACATCAAGTGGATAAAGAGTACTGTAAACATAAGAATACGATTTTATATATGGTTACAGCAGCCAGAATAACATATGCGAAATATTGGAAAAGAACTGAAACACCAGAAATGGAAGAATGGTTGAACAAATTACTAGAATATGTCACATTAGATGACCTAACCCGTGCCATGAAGGGAGAAAGACGGGGTAAGGAAGAAAACGATATGAAAGCTGTGAAGATATACATTGAGAATAATTGGACAAGGCTATGCCACGGTGGTAACGAAATCTGAAAAATAATGGAGTAATAAAAAGAGCATCGATTAGCTAAATATGACAATTAAAGACAAATCATGCTTGGAAAAAGGCAAGTCAACAGTGATAGAATAATTTTTGAGGTAACAGATAAAAGATCTGAAGAACATCCAAACAAGAGAAAGTAGGAAGTTATAAGGGATAGGAAAAAAGAAAAGGATCTGAAATAGACCTTCCTGAATGTTTGTGGATAGAGAGGGAAATGGGACTTGAAAGGATTGTTTTAAAATATCAAATAAGGTGAAACTTCTTCTCTGAATAGAAGGAATTTATCTAGATTTATAGGAGCATCTAAAAGATCCAGGACGAAATATAATATGGAAATATATGTATGTAAAATGGATGATTGTATTATAAGCAAATTGATGTTTGTTTGTTTGTTTGTTTGTTTGTTTGTTTTATACAATCTGGAAAAAAGAATAATACATGAAAATTGCATAAGTGTAAATAGATGGAATTTTAATAAAAATATTTAAAATGAAAAAGGAACACTTGACGGGAATGGGCAGAGGCAGGAACAAGAGAGATTCCAGTCTCCCTAGTCTAACGCAGAAAACACTCTGCAAATAAATAGTATGGCATATTTGGAATATCAATAAGCTTGTAAGTGATGCAACCACCACACAGAGATTCAGTTTAAACAAAATTAAGTTACTTCAGCTGATGCTCTTAGAATAGGAGGTTTTCTCCGAGGTGGTCTCCTAGTGAAACAACATTATATAGTCCTAGTACTAACTTAGGAGTGGGCCATGACTCAGAAGCAGAAGGGAGTCTGCAAAAATAAAAAATAAATATAAAAAAAAATAAAAGGCAAGCTGGTTTGGGTTTCATAATTCTTTCAATTTCCACATTAAATTCTCTCCAACAAGAAGTCTTGTTATGATTTTTCTAGCTCCTTGTAACTCAGGTTGGCAGCATGAAAAATTACACTCTGGGAGTAGTTTTTGCCACTTTTAGTACAGCCAGAAATAAAGATTATGTAATACAAATTCAGCTGACTATACTGTCAAAGGCGCGCGAGGAAAATCACTGTATTGGTCTAGTAGAAATTGAAAGGGGAGAAAAACGAGTTTGTTTTGGTCAGTAAAGTGAGTAGAAGTGATTCAGCCTCAGAGGAAGCAGAAACACAGAGCAAGAAGTCACTGTTTATATCAAAGCCCCTTTATGGATCTTAACCACTAAATTATACAGAGAAATCTAGTCTTGACTCCACAGGAAACGCTGAAACTTAAGAACTATTTTCACACACACACACACACACACACACACAAATGGCTAATAAAGTAACTCCTTTTAGGCTGAAACATAAGGGTGCTTTTAAAAACAGGGCCCGAATTTTAGCCCAACATTTTGGAATCAGAAGGATTTTTAGGAATGGGTCTATAACTTGCAAAGTTCATTCAATTATTTCAAGACACATATATGAATAAGACGGGCTAGTTTTTACAAACCTATTGCCAGTATCTAAGGGATAAACCAAATTTTATACAAATTCTTTACAACCTTTTTTCCTCCTTTCCGGGGAAAGTGAAACAGTTTGAGGAGGGCAAGATATGAAGCAGCAAGGAAGGGTGCTCACAGATATTCCTGCCTACCATCTTCCCTTAGAAATCAACTCAGCAGGCTCCTTCCATCCTGCAGAGTTCTAAATGTGTGCTTGCAAAGGTACATAGACATCTGAAGTCTCACAGAAATGAGGCATCCTCATGCGTGTATGTGTTGAGCCACAGAAGTAATGGGCAGGGAAGGCTTGACACAGATTTAGAATTCATGAAGAATGGAGGTTTAGGGTGGAATTTGAAGAAGAATCATAGAATCATAGAATCACAGAGTGGGAAGAGACCACAAGCGCCATCCAGTCCAATCCCCTGCCATGCAGGAACCCACGTCAAAGCACTCCCAACAGATGGCCATCCAGTCTCTGCTTAAAAACCTCCAAAGAAGGAGGCTCAACCACACTCCGAGGCAGTGTATTCCACTGTCAAACTGCTCTTGCTATCAGGAAGTTCTTGCTAATGTTTAGACGGAATCTCTTTTCCTGAAGTCTGAAGCCATACTACATGTTCTAGGGCCTTTCCACACCACACTGTTATAGCGCTATTATTTCACTTTCAACATCCTATGGAATCCTGGGGTTTGCAGTTGAGGGAGGGGCATTTAGAATTCTCAACCAGAGAGCTCTTGGGCCTCGGGAAACTATAAACCCCAAAATTCCTCAGGATGTTGAACATGGAATAATAGCATGATAACAGTAGTGCAGAAAGGCCCCTAGTCTCTGAGGCAGCAGAACACAGGCTTGCACCATCCTCCATATGACCTTACGTTCCCACACACACATACAAACTTAAATACCAAACAC